>OU015772.1:14194937-14242942 GCA_907173295.1 Fagus sylvatica | reverse complement strand
ATTCTCTAACATTTTTTTTTTTTTGTAGTAGTTATATTAGTGGGTTATTTCAATTGTATTGAATTTAACGTATTTTCATGTGGTAATTGAAAGGTTTTTAAACTGTTCTGTCTAAGTAATAATTTTTTGCTTTAATATTAATTAATAGCATTATTGTTGTTTATGATGTTTGCTAACACATTTTACTGCCAATCAATGGTGATGAGCAATATTGGGTCTTTAGAGATGCTTGTTTTCTTAACATACAATCAGATAAATGTCCTGAATACCAAGAGTTATTGATACAGCTAAAAGATATGTTAGTTTAGAATGGAAAAAGAAGCACTTCAATATGCCAAAAAAAAAAAAGCAAAATACTATCATTGAGTCTATATATTAATTATCTTATATTGGTATATGTATTTAACTTATGTATGTATTGTTGTTATTCCAATATTCTTTAAAGTGATGTCAATGGTATGTACCATAATATAATACCTTTTATCTTCTGTGCAGATGTCAATTGATGTAATACATTTTTTCTTCTCTTTCTCTCTGCTCTCTAGGCAGATAATAGTTTCCTCTATATGGGACAATAAATTTTGAATCCTGGGAAAACAATGTTCCTCCAGTCCGCCACTGCAACACATTTTTTAGCTAATATTTAAAAGATGCCTGAATTTTTTTATAAGGAAATAATTTCTTAAAAGCATAAAAAAGACACAATCCAAATATATTGAAAGTATTCAGTAGTCGTACAATAACAATTATGCACAGATGAATATAGGCCTAAGTAAGGATTTGGCAGAAAACCGTGTGTGAAATAACAACTGAGTATTTCATTGTGTGGCTGAAAAGAGAAGCACCGTGTATACTCACCAAGAGGAAATCAACAACAATCGTCTGAGAGAGATTCATCCTCTTTCTTATACTCACCAAGAGGAAATCAAGCACAAACCGTCAAAATTGCACCAAGAAAAACCGATATGAAAGAATTACAAAAAATAACATGATCATTTTAAATCCAATGATCATTTAAAAAATTACAAAAACTGCATTGAATTGAAACAGAAACAGATCATTGCAAAACTCTGTATGGCCACTTCTTTCCGGAATAAAACTCTGCATGTGGTTCTCTCTCAATTGCTTGTTTCAATCTTCCTTTTTTGTTCACATTTTTCCCTTCACCTTTGGAATATTCACGGGACTTTAGCAGTTGCAGAACTAAGATCGATAATGCGAAAAGAAAAAATTACAGGTGAGACAAATAACTTTCTGATAGGAACAAACCCACAAAGGCAATCAGACATGAAGCTTAGGGAAGCACACAAAGGTGTTTAAATAGGAGATTGGGGTGCAAACAATCGGGGAGATGAGGAGGGAGAAATGAGGAGGTGAGGGAGATGAAGAGGTGCGGGAGTTGGAAAAGAATATGAAAAGGGAGAGAATTAAATAGAGGTAAATGTTAAAATGTAAAAGAGAAAGAATTAATTAATTAGAGAATTAAATAGAGGTAAGTGTTAAAAGGTAAGAGAGAAAGAATTAGGGGGAAGGGTGAGGGAATAGGAAATCTGATGTGGCATCTTTAGGGAGAAAGCTAAAGCTTCACCTATTAGTTTATACTAGTGTATGACCCGCGCAATGCGCGGGATACACTTATTTAATATGAATAACAAAAACAGTAAAATATGTTAATTTGTAGGTATAGTAGCTAAATTTATAATGAAATTTAATGTACTATATTGTGTATATAAATTACTATTATTTAAACCATTGAAATATATCTGAAAAAAATTACATCAAGTCAAATGTATAATGATAAACTACATTAAACACAGAAAAAGTTTATATGAAAATACAAATATAGGTTAGTAGGAAGAAGTTGAAGTATCAATATCTTTAGTTAGCCATTAATTGTTTTCCAGCTGCATTTGCCATTAACCTGAATTCAAAATTTAAAATATATTAGTTTTGTATTATTGGAACTTCAAAAACATATATTTTTCTATTGGTAACATACAGATGAAAAATATGATTGATGTAGAATTTATAAGTACATACCTTGTGACGATTTTGCATAACTCTTTGTACATTAAATGGTCTATGTCAGCTTGGGACTTTAAGAACTGCCATTTAGCATCTAAATTTTAAAATAATTGTCTCATGAAAGTACATGTAGAAATAGATTAGTAATAATTCAATACCTGTGTTATCACCATATCGTTTAATCCTTTTTTTTTCTTGTCTTTATTCTCATGGACGTTTGAACTGTCAATTGAAGAAGAACAAAATAGTTTGTAAATGTTTGGATAACGTATTAGCTAATACCCAATCCAAAATGATGAAGTGACACACCTTTCATATAATTGTGAGATCAAGACTCGTTTCACTAATCTCCATAGGTGAATCTTGTCAGTTTGAACAGTACATCCCCAACCGAGGGAATATATTCGTAATTTCACAACCTAATCCATATAGATGACAATTGTTATTTCAATTCGAATAATATTATAATCGAAAAATGATGATAATCGAACATAACATTAAGACATGTACCTTGTTATCAATAGATCCTAAGTTCGATATTGATTGGCTGGTCTTCCACATCTCCCAAAGATCGGTGTCATCAATCTAAGCCATGTTCAAATAAATGTAAGACCACAAAAAATTCTACTAAGGTTTTTTTAATTAAATGAAAGTTTTAATGTCTTCTAGTTTCAAGGCATTCATTTAAAGAAGACATGTGGGTACTTTTAACACATACCTTGCTACTACTAATTGCACCATTTTTATGAATGGTCAATCCCTTGAATTTTTTTTTTACGATCATCCAATATTAGTTTATGCATCATTGCATCCTTCCTGTTAACATTATAAAACAAAACCGCTATTAAAAGAAAGTTAGGAAAATAATTTTTTATTTTCTACTTAAAAAAACTTGCAAACAGAAGAGCCAAACAAAACCTGTAAATAGTGCTTTAAGTTTTGACTGGTATTTAATTTTTTTTAAACAAAAAAAGGTTTTATCTTTATCATCAACAAAAACTGGAAAAAAAAAAAAAAAAAAAAAAAAAAAAAAAAAAAAAAAAAAAAAAAAAGGAACTAAATTAAAAACAAAAAAAAAAAAAAGATGGATGATTTAAAAGTTTTATCTTTATCATCAACAAAAACTTAAAAAAAAAAAAAAACAAAGGCAGTGTAAGATTATCAACAAAAGCAAACAAAAGAAAAGTGAACAAAATATAAAACACACAAACAAAATATAAAACTAATAAATTTTACAAAGATGCACACATCACAAAACTGCACTACCATTACAATCATATTACCAATTGTTCCCAAATTTTTTGACAAAGTGAGTTTTGGTCACCAGTTGATTGTGCTACCATTGATGTTACTAACAATTTCGAGTGACCGACCGACACAATGAACTACTCTAAGAGCATTCGCAGCAGAGTTGTAACTAAGCAATTTTTGTTAAAATAGATGCTACTGTAGCAAAAAAGGCACAAAAACGCGTCCCAGCCGAACGTGTAGAGTAGAGGTTTTTTTTACACAACGCTACAGTAACGTGTAAAAATACACGTTACTGTAGCGTTGTGTATTTATTAAAATAACATTTCTTCACACTTTTCTCTCTCCCCGAAGTTCTTTTTCTCTTCTCCTCTGTCACGGCAGCAACCTCCCCTCCCTCACTTGATCTCAGGTATCTCTCTCACTCTCTGGTTTCTCTCCCCCTTCTCTAGTTTGATGGTTTCTCACACACTTCCTCTCTCGCACTCTCAGGTCCGATTCTCTCAAGGTAGTATCGCAAGTCTCTCCGGCTTCTCTCTCGCATCAATGATCGATTGAGGAATCGGGCACCGGTGGCCGTAGGCGTGGGGTGTTTGGGAAGGTTCATAGTTATGCTTCTCCAGCCCCTGATCGCCAGCAGAGCACCTAGAATGGGATTAGTTGGTCTCTCTCCGCCCGAGAATGGATATGGAGCAAAGGAAATCTGGGTTTTGGGGGTTTCTGCGGTGGGGGACCCGATCTGGGTTTTGGGGGTTTCGGCGGTGGGTGGCGGTGGGTGGGGGACCCGATCTGGGTTTTGGTTGTTGCGGCGGCGTGGGTATCAGGTTGGGGTTGATGGGTTGATAGTTACCGTTTGTTGCCGCGGGTTGGCTATGGTTGCCGGAGAGGGAGGAGAGAGATAAATGGTTTTTTCTTTTTAAGTTATTTAAAAAATTATAATATTATTTTAATAAGATATTTTGTAAAGTAGAGAATGGGATGGGAGGTGTTATGTAAAAATGAGTTGTAAAATAGAAAAGATGCTTTTTAGAGTTGTAAAATAGAGAATGGAACCCAAATGGGTTGGGAATGCTCTAATAAGACCATTCCACATGGTTCATGGAAAGCAAAGCAATAAAAACAATATTTAAATGTTCAAGACAACTATTCTTTTCTAAGCGGTATAGAACCCTTGTATGCCACAAACTTCGTTAATCTTTTTCTCTATTCTTTTTTGTTTTTTTTCCTGATCAAAATGACAACATATTAAATTTTAATATCTAACAAAACTACATATATCTTAAGTCTCACAAAACCGTGTCGCATCACATATAACTTGACAGAAATACTAAAGTTTAACAATTTAAATTATAAAAAAAATAAAAATATATTTTATGGAAGAAAATTAAAATTCAAGGTGTAATATGGATTTTGGCGCAAAATAAAGAAAAGAAAAAGAAATGAAAAGAAAAGAGAAACCTGTGCCAATTGATATCGGTGTCAGCAAGGGCCATATCAGGAGCAGTTGTAGCCTCGGCTTCCATATCCTGATCATCCAATAGATTGCCAACATGTTAACATACTTTGAGAAAAACAAATTGAAAATTGCAATGCAATTAGATATAAGCTTACCCCACGACAAAGAATGCATGGCCATCAATGTGCCATGACTGGACAGTGTCCTCCCAATTTTGGAACACAATCTCTATATAATCTCGGAAAGTAGCACCCATAACAGAAGTCTGAAGGTAGGCATTTCCTCCCCAGTTTGAGAAAGCCCCTGTCGGTTTGGAAATGCAGGGGATGAAAAGAGAGCGTTGAATTTAAAATAAAAATAAAAAATGGAATAGCGGATGAACATACATATCAATAGAATTAAATCTGTTTTGAGTTGCAGAATTATTATCATTCCAAGTGGGAATGGTGCAATTGTTGATCATTGATCATTATCCAGTTGCTTTATTAAACAACATATCACTTGACAATTAATGCTGACGTGTTTTAATTGCTGAAAAAAGCCACATCAATTAATAGAGATGCCACTTGTCATTATGTGAGGCATTCTTGGTTTCAACGCCCATGTCTTCTGCTATTATATATTACTAGTCGCAAACCCGTGCTATGCACAGGAAAGCTACCAAATATAATATTTAAAAAAATAAACCTTATATCTAACTAAACTGAAAATTGATCAAAGAAAATTAGAGTTTTACTTAAACTCCATATCTAAGGTGATATTAACAGAGAAAATCAGGAGCACTAATTATGCAACAACAACAACAACACACCAATTCGCTTTCTACCAATTATATTTAGCACTGTATTCAAGAACACATGTTTGGCTTAGCTCCAAACATTCACTATCCAAGAAAGCACAACCATGAACCCCTATATCTTGGACTTCAAAGTGCCTGGTTCAATCCCAATAGCCCCTGTATTGTTATGTTCATTCTTATCCATTATAAGACAGGGTTTTTGTCCCACTGGCTAGAAAAGTCACCGGCATTCCCACTGGAATTCCCTGAAAGCAAAATCAAGAAACAAAAAATTATGAGTGCTTTTTCAATATTTTTTTTCGTGAGCTTCGATAGAGAGATGAAAAGTAAGATAAAGTAATATATATTGATAAGAGAAAGAGAACTGGGTAACCAATATATCAGATTGTGGTTTTAAAGAGGCAGGTCTAAGCCACCTCTTTGGGCCCAATCTAGGCTTGAGGAAAGGATTCTTATTTGATATTCATGACTTAAAATATTCCAAGGCATCATGATTATTGTATGTATAGTCCTAATTCACTGCTGCTATCAATGGAATGCACCCACAGGCCACAACTTCGTTGGTAGTTAAGAACATGAGCCACTCAAAATGTAATTTGTTGTCTTTGATCAAACAAATTAGAACTTATCCTGTCCTTGAGAAAATAAACAAAAACAAAAAGTGATTAGAATTCGGATTTTATCATTGCAGTAGTTGAATTCCCCTTTTTTTATAAATATTATTAGTTTCTTTAATATTTCTATTTTGTTTTTTCATTTGTCAATTCATAATCAGTGTGATATTTATATTTTTCCATTTTATGAATTGTCTTCATGATGTACATATCTAGGATTGAAGGGATGTTATACTATTTGACTCTTTTGTAGTTGTCTAGGCAGTTGGCTAAAAACAATCCCAAGATTAATGCTTGCCTGCAGAATAAGGATATGGTTAAAAATCTTAATAAGGCTCAGCAATATAGACTGGTGAGGGAGTAGTGGCCAAGGAGGCCAACACATTACCACAACTGCTTTCAGAGGGGAAGGCAACTCAAATCGAAATGAACCCACCTACCATCATATGCGACAAACTGGAATTCTATTGAGTCATCCATTTTCTTCATTGTACTGCTCAGTGCAGCAGGTTCCATTCACAATCATATATAAATAGAGAACTTTTAAAATAATGAGTTTTTCTGTGTAATAGGTAAAGCAAATGCTTCGATTAAGGGGAAAGTTTTGGCAGAGTTGAGATTTTTTTTGCTAAGAAATTTTGGATACATAGGCATTTGAAATAGGAGAAACATATGACTAAAGTTTATATGACTTTAGGTTCTATCACTTTGTACAATTTACACAACTACACTGTAACTAAATTATGCAATTAAGTTCGCTTTGATTTCCATTGTAGTTTCAAGAAGTAATATTGGCTTCATGGCTTGTCATGTAAAGCTAGAAACTTGTTTGGTGAGAATATTTTATAAACACGAATATATATTGATAAGAGAAAGAGAACCGAGTAACCAAAATATCAAATTGTGGTAAATGATCAATCATAGAAACATTATGACAAACGTATTGAGAGCAACATTCCTTGATCATAAATTCAGACTTCAGAAAAAGTATAAACAAATGAAAAAAATAAAAAATAAAAAATCTGAAGATTATTTCAATCATTTGAGAGCAACATTATTTCAATTCTGAAGATTTGCTTACTTCAACGTGCTCAATCCCATCCACCAACTTATCTTTTTTCCTTATATATCTGTCAGTTGTAACCAATAGCTGGTATGAGAAGAGACATTACTTTTATTAATTTAAATAACAAAAATATTAAACAATTTGTAAATGAAAAATTCTACCAAGAACTATAAAAAGAAGCCAAATTGTTTTTTCTTTTTGACATTTATGAGGAGGCAAGCTCTATAAACTAATAGAACACTTTTACATTGTTGCAATACCTAATTAAATCAGCAATGGAAATAATTTTCAAGTTTTTTGCCTTTGCAAAAGGGTGAAGCTTTGGTAATCTAGCCATAGAACCATCATCATCCACAATCTCATATAACACTACAATAGCTCTTATCATTAGCGATCATATGTTGACACATTCGTGATGTCCCTATGAATGACTTGTTGTTCACATTCTTGATGCAAAGATGTCAAAACAAAAGCCAACCAACAACAAACAACTTATATGCATTTTTCTTTTCTTTTTAAATATGTCAAATGAGAATAAGAAATTAAAGTTGCTCTTAGAGGCCTTTTGTTGAACACCTGATAGATACAGTGGAGAAATAGAACTTGGTTGATCTACCAAAATTGAGGGAAATAAACAAAAACTAAGCTTTCAACTTATGGTGTTAAGTTGAACAAATCAATAGTCTCACTTCATGCAAATTGATTTTGACAGCTAACAAACAAACACAAAAGAAGCTCTAAGTTGATTCAAAGAAAATAAAAAACAATTGAAAAGAAAAAAGAAGAGAACAGTTAGAAGGAAAACGCAATTAAATTCAAGTCCAGAACCAAACTTCTTTATAAAGCATAATTTTATTTCAATTTCAAGGAAAACACGGGTAAATCGAATCAGAGAGAGAAAGAGGGGGACCTGTTTAACATCGATAGGAAAGAAAGTGGCTCGGCTAGGAGTAGAGTTGGAGTAGAAGGCCATATGCTAGAGACTGGAGTACTGCAGATGGAGGAAAAGGCCTCTGGCTGTGTTATGTTTGATTATAAACCCAAATGAGAATCAACAAAACCCACAAATCCAATCAAAAGCCAAAAAAAAAAATCAAACCTAGTGCATCAATGTCAAATCAAAAGTAATAAAAATTAAACCTAGTGTATCAATGTCAATTCTTGGAAAAGCTCCTGGAGCTTGGAAAACTTCTCATCTGGGCAACAGCCAAATGTGCACCCATTGGAAGGGATTCCGCCACAAACCATCAGAAATCTACTGAGAGAATAAATAAAATAAAAAGAAGATAAACAAACTCACCCTGGCTTGTGTGGAGAGAGCAATCGAAAATTACAACAAAAAAATAAAATAAAACTCACCTTGGGTTGTTGTTGGGAGCAGCAGCTATTGAAGGGTTTAAATAGGAGATGGATTTTTAGGAAAAGCAAAAGAGCAAATCAGGGATTTAAAGAGTCAAAGGCAAAGTAAGTAACGGTGAGTTGCATCTAAGAGTACGGTTAAGAATCTGAAATGGCAAGCCGTAATTTAATGCTACCTGATGAAAGAGAGAAGATATCTGAAACTATATTACAATAGGGAAGAACAAATAAAGAGAGAGGAACCAAACAAAAAAATAAAAATAAAAAACAGAAACGTTTAGGAGGGAAGATGAGGAGTTGATGGAGATAGAGAGTTGGAAACGGGCGGAAAAAAATAAAAATAAAACGTGCGGGACAAACGTGGACTTGTGAGAGAGAAACTATAAAGCGTCAAAACTATAAAGCCAAAAAACGTAACAATAATAAAAGCCCAACAAAATAAAAAGGAAAATGGGCCGGATCATAAAAGCCCAACAAAATAAAAAGGAAACTGGACTGGATCTGGAATGTTATGAGAGAATTGAGAGGCATGAGATTTGGAATGATATGGGATGAGTAAATCTGACGTGGCAAGTTTGGGAGAAGACAAAAAAAAATCTCTCAGCTTCACCTATTAGTTTATATAATAGATAATAGATATGATATCTATTGGTATCCTCAAATAAATAAAAGACAATAATATCTACTCCATTGAGAGTAAACAATATTATTTTAAAGAGTAATTATAATCCTATAGGCATAACAAGCACAATAACTTTCACAACAGTTGAATTGGTAGCTTTTTATTTGTTTTCACCTAAACCCACTATCAGTGTATTATTGAGACATGAAAAAATCCTTTGAAAAATTGACACCCTTGCATTCACAGCCTTTCTCATTTTGTGTGGTGGTGGGTAATGGTGGACGTAGGATTTCAATTTAAAAGGGGGCAAGATTATAAGAAACAATTGGAAAAATAAAAAATAAAAAAATATCAATTCATAGTTAATAACAATCAACTCAAAAATTATTTTAAATACACAAAATTTTAACATGTAATTTGATTACTCAAAATAAATCAATTAAAAAAAGTGTTAAGAGTATAATATACTTAAAAGTTGTATTCACCCTTAGTGCCTTGATTACTTTTAAAAAAATTATGTAAAATTCAATCTTTTGTTTTCTATTCTTCCAATTATTCAAATTTTGGATTTTAATGCTGTGAGAAAATAAGACAAATGGTTTGTATTTTTTATAATTATTTTTAGTTTCAAATTTATGACTCGTTGCTTTGAGTTTCAAGTGTCGTGAAAAGACCAATATGGTTCGGACTAAAACATATATTTTGAGCTGAAAAGACCAATATGCTTTGGACTAAAACATATATTTTGAGCATTATGGTAGAAACCTTATTTCACAGAGGTAAGTAATCACAAACGGTTGTAATGATTATGAAATTTGGTGTATTCTTAAAATTATTCATTTTAAATATTGTTGAGAATAAAGAGAGAGAGAGAAAAAAAGAAAAGAAAAAAAAAGAGTGACTGAAAGTGCGCAAAATAGCTCTGTATATTATATTCAATGAGTAGAATAATACAGGAAACTGCCTTTATATAGGCAGTGTAGTGTGTGCAGTACAAGTATATTGGGCCTAAAGCCCAGTGAGCCTATAATATATACTAACATCCCCCCTCAAACACAAGGTGGTGACGAAGAAGCCATCTTGAGTTTGGACACAAGATCAAGCGCCTCGGCGGATGGGACTTGGTGAATACTTCAGCAAGCTGGTCCTCAGAGGAGACAAATAGTAAGTGAAGAGCACTCTGCTGAAGATGATGACAAATGAAGTGACAATCGATCTCAATGTGCTTAATGCGCTCATGAAAAACATCATCATGAGCAATGTGAATAGCACTACGATTGTTGTAGTGAATAGGAGTACTGGTGGTCTGGGGAGCACACATGTCAGTCAGGAGCCAACGAAACTAGAGGAGTTCTGAGGTGGCATCAGCGAGAGCACAGTACTCAACTTCAGTATTGGAACGAGCAACAACGGACTATTTCTTGCTACGCCAAGAGATAAGTGAGGAACCCAGTAAGAAGCAAGTAACCGGTGGTAGAGCGACGATCAGTGGGATCCCAAACCCAGTTTACATCAGCATAGGCGCGCAACTCAAGGGAAAGACTATGTTGAGAAGTGAAGACCATGAAAGAGCGTTCCCTTGATGTACCAAAGGATACGAAGAACTGCAACATAATGAGTGGAGCGAGGAGCAGACATGAACTGACTAACCAAATGAACAGCATAGGCAAGGTTCGGACGGGTGACGGTAAGATAGATGAGACTGCCCACCAATTGTTGGTATAGAGTAGCATCAGGGAGAGGCTCACCATTAGTAGCATTGAGCTTGATATTAAACTCTAAGGGAGTGGAAACAGTCTTGCTATCAGTGAGACCGGCCTTAGAGAGAAGATTAGAAGCATACTTGGCCTGAGAGAAGATAGTAACCATCAGAAAAGGATGTGACTTCAAGACCGAGAAAGTAGTTGAAAGTGCCAAGATCTTTCATCTCAAAATGTTAACTAAGGAACTTCTATAGATCACGGATGCCTGCAGTGTCATCACCTGTAATAATCATATCATCCACATAAAGAAGAATGAGAGTGATACTAGTGGACGTATGGCGAATGAAGAGAGCTGAATCATAAGGACTAGGGGTGAAACCCTGTTGAGCAACCAGAGAACTGAACTTAGCAAACCAGGCTCGAGGAGCTTGCTTAAGACAATAGAGAGCATGGCGAAGACGACAAAATTGATTTTGAGAATCAGGGTAGCCAGGAAGTGGTTGCATGTTGACTTCCTCGAGAAGATCACTATTGAGAAACGCATTTTTCACATCCATCTGAAATAGAGGCCAATGGTGAACTGCAACAACAGCAAGTAAGGATCGAACAGAGGTAAGACGGGCAACAGGAGCAAAAGTCTCCTCATAATCAATACCATATTCCTGAGTGGATCCCCTGGCAACCAGAAGAGCCTTATAACGTTCAACGGATCCATCAGCCCGAGTCTTGAACTTATAGACCCATTTACAACCGACTGCAGACTTACCAGGAGGCAAAGTGGTCATGTCCCAAGTATGAGTCTTGTGAAGTGCATCAAGTTCATCAGTCATAGCTTGCTGCTAAAGAGGATTAGTGCTAGCTTCACGATAGGTATGAGGCTCATGGAGAGTAGCAAGGGAAAAGTAACAATGATAATCAGTAAGATTAGAAGGAGGAGCCCTTACCCGAGTGGAACAACAAAGATTTGTAGGAGACGCTGATGGTGCTGATGGTACAGGATCCGAAGCAGGCGAGCGAACAGCTGGTGACAAAGCCAAAGATGGGACATCTGAAGAGCTAAGAGGTGGGGCAGAGTCCCTCACAGGGTCAGGGTAAAGGTTAACGAAAGGATCAGTGAAAATAGGAGTCATGGAGGAAGAGATGAAGGGAAAATGATGGCGACTAGAAAAATTAATAAAAAAATAAACAAAAAAAAAAGAAAAAAAGAAAAAGAGGATGGAATGTTAATTATTTTGCAAATTGGGAGCGGAGTGTTCATTTCTCCAAACTAGGGTGTAGCGAGTCTAATTTCTCCCAAAAGAAGGGGGTGTCAATGTAATTTACCCATTAAATTAATTGGGTTATATGTATACTATCTTACTTGCATTTCTAGTCAGGTTGCTAGACAAAATAAATAAAGGAAGAAGAAAATAAAAATCAAACAGTTAGGAAACAGCCACCCCTGTCCTAAGCCAGATTCAACAGCATACAAGAACAAATACTGCTCAAGCATTATAGACAACAAGAGGTTATCTCTGATGCATTGATAATGAGTATTTACAGTGTACATATTTACAATTTGTGGTTTAGGACAACTGTTGGAGTACTTATTTATTTACACATTACAGTCTTATTCACCACTTAAGACCACATCTATACAAAAGTACCCCCAGCATTACAGACCTAAACCACAGGTTAATCTCTTATTTATCTACAATCATTTACATATTTTACAATCTCTGATCCACCACAAATTCACAACCTGTTTTTGTACATGCATGCTCCAAGCATTATAGACCTTGTGACCGCAACCAATCTGTGAAACAGCAAGCATCATAGCCCACCTGAACTGTAGTTATTTTGTGAACCAACTAGCTTTTACCATCACTTTTATATTTACAACCTCCAACACACAAGCTATCTTCAAGCAAGCCCTAAGCATTGTTGACCTCCTCAGCCGCATGTTCCCCAGGATCCAACAACGATGATGTTTACAAGCATTTATAAATTTACATTTCTTGATCCACAAGAGATTCACAACCTTGCTTTGTACAAGAATGCTCCAAGCACCCCAGACCTCCTTAACCATGATCATCACAGTAATGAGTAAATACAGTCATTTACATTTATAAGACCTCTAATCTACCATAGGCCAGCAACCTAGGTTTGTACAAGCATGCCCCAACCATTACAGAGCTGCTGAACTATATGTCACCTTCTGAATCAACCACAATGAGAACTTTTTTTTTTTTTTGTTAAATACAATGAGAACTTAGTACTGACTTATTTACAAGTATGGTGATGAAATATTGAGCCCATACCTCTGAATATATCATTTCCAACGCGTCTGAAGTTCATGGCTCGTTAAAATGATAGTATTGGGCCGGGGGGAATTCTCTCCATCATTTAGACTCTCCAAAGAATTGACCTCCCATCCCCCCTCTCTCCAGTAGGTAGAATAGACTTCTGGGATGTGAGCAACTTTCCAATAGTCACTACCTTGTTCGTCTGGACGAAGTGTCTTGATTAATTCTTCAGGCATGTCAAAAAATTCAAGCACTTTCAACTTGGTCAGGTATTCAATGCCTATTGGCACCTTCTTCAGCAATGTACACCTCTGGATTATTAGCTTTTCAACACAAGGCATTGCTCCCGCCTCCACTTGCATGCTTCTAAGTTCACTGAATTTATCTAGTCCCAGAACCTTAAGCTTCTTGAAACCCCCTGTCCTAAAACACAATGAGTCTCCCTCATAAACCTGAAGTAATTCAAGATGTACAAGATTGGGCAAATGTTGAAGGAATACAATTGGATCATCCTTTAATCTACTCCATTTCAAATACAATCTGACCAGGCCATGAAGTGATGGAATCCAATGAGGTAATGTCTCCAAACGTCCTCGCAAGTACAACCGTTGAATCAATAGAGGTGGAGAAGAAAGGTGTTGCAAATCAATGATCTCTTCATCCCCTATTGAAGTTATAGACAAGGCATGAAGGTTGGTCAGCCTTTCAAGGGATAAACACAAGAGACTTTCCATCTTCTTTCCTCAACTTCAAAATGCCTAACCTCCTTAGTTGGTTCAGTTTCCCCAGCTCTTTCATTATAGTTCTACCATCTTGGTTTGCCTCTATGAAACCCAACTTTTGTAGGGATCTCAAAGCTCCAATCTTTCCTTGAATCTGAAAACCATATCTAGAGTGAAAATATTCATAAGATTCAAGTTTAAAATGATATACAAGGAGATGGCGTAGTTTCTGGAGCTTCAAGATCTCAACAGGCAGTTCAGTGACACGGGAATGCTTAAGATCCAAAGTCTCTAGGTTCTGAAGCTTCCCTACAAAGCTTGGAATGTCTTTAACCTTGGTACCCCTCAAGCTTAAATATTTCAAATAATACAGGTTCATGATATCAATTGGAAATTTCTTTAAATTTGCGTTTTGCAAATCTAACACATGTAGCAGCCTAAAACCATGAGGAAAAATTCTATGCATGGATAGCTTTTCTAGCACCCCAAACGTGAACAAAGAACGTAGTTGAGAAACAGATATGTTTTCCTGTATATTTTTCAATGTGTTATGTATTGATAGGCGTCGAACCTTATCATACCACACCGTGTTCTGATCTTTAGCAATTGCAGTGAATTTCTGATCTCTTGACTTTGACACAATAATTTCCCGCAGCAGGTCATGGACATGATACAGTTTGACCCTTCCATCACTTGTTGTGGCTGCCACCTGCAATAGGCCTCTATTCAAGAGTTCGTTGAGATAGTCATCTGCAACTTCTTCTGGTGTTTTCCCTACTTTGGCTTCAATGAATCCCTCTGCTATCCATAAGCGAATCAGTCTCATTCGCTCAAGTGGATAATCCTCAGGAAAGATGCTCAAGTACAGGAAACAAGACTTTAGGTAGTATGGCAGATCATTAAAACTGAGTGAAAGTACTTTCTTCAAATCTTTGAGTTTGTCATTGCCATCAATTTCAGCTCCGAAACTACGACCAACCATATCCCATTCATCAATCCTACGCTGGTCTTTTGTAGCCAAAACACCACTAATTGCCACAATTGCAAGGGGCAGTCCTTCACACTTTTTCAAAATATTTTTACAGATTTCCTCCAAATAATTAGGGCATGCATTCCCTTGAAAGGTCTTCCTACAGAAAAGATCCCAAGACAAATTTGGAGGCAAGGGCTTCAAGTTAAATACCTCACCAACAGATTCCATGACAGAGGTGGAAGCCACATCAACATTACGTGTAGTGAGCATTACTCGGCTGCCATAATTATTGTTAGGCAAGGCATATTTGACATCGTCCCATTCCTCCAAGTGCCACACATCATCTAAAACCATCAAGTATCTCCTTTTCTGAAGCAAGTCCTTGATTATTCTTCTCAACCGATCATTGTTCATGCTATCCAATCCTTCTGGAAATGGTTTGCTGACTACGCTGAAGATTTGTCGAATCATGTCTTTGAGGAGTTCTTCTATCTTGAATGATTGAGAAACAGTGATCCAAGCACGTATTTTGAAGTGTTTTTTCACTTCGTCATCATCATAGACTTGCTTTGCCAAGGTAGTTTTCCCCGTTCCTCCCATTGCAGCCACAGGAACTACTTTACGACCACAACCACCCCTCATCAGCTCCCACACCAGCTTCTTCTTAGGCACATCGATCCCCACTAAATCAATCTTGTCTATAAGAAGGGCATCACCTCTACTCCTCAAAGACATATTTCTTGCACTTGTGGAGCCTGAACCTTGTTTAGCTTTATTCATTTTGTAAAGCAGCCTCTCGTGACCCTTGCAAATAATTGTAATTCTGGAGTTGATGCCTTGTAATTCAGAAACAATCCGACCACGAGCTTTTCTGTTCTTAATGCAACAAGAAAATCTACTGAGAGAACCATAAAATCCATCTCCATGATCATGTGCTTGAAGAAGTCTGAATTCATCAAGAGAATCTTCAGTGTCATAAGCAATCTCTCGAACTTGCTTGACCCACACTTTGAGTTCCTCATCGCTTTCTTCAAATGCATCTGCAACCTTCAGGAAGGCCCTCAAGCGCTCTAATTCTCCTCTCAGATACAGAACTTCTTCCCGACCCCCACTCAGGCCTTCTATCTCATTTTCAAGAAAGCGTGCTAGCTTGTCTAGCAGAAACTCCACTACATTCTCTGCCATTCTTTCTCTTTGATAGCTTTAGGCCCTTTGAAATCTGATAACATTGCCACTCTCAAGTTGTTTTTGAACTCCACATTTGATGTACATATGCTTCTGCAATCAATGTTTATAAAATGTTGTTAATTTCCAAGGAAGTTGCCTTTTATAAGATTAAGTTACATAGATTAAGAATTCTTCATTAGAACAAAAAGAGAGAAAATATTTTGCCAGTTTGAATTCTTCATTAGAACAAAAAGAAACAAAATATTAGAACAAAAAGAAACAAAGTATTAGAACAAAAGAAGGAAAATGCTCAATAACAATATTGTTCCAAGAATTTCAAGAAAGTAATTTTTTTTGGGTACATTATACTCCCCTCCCTCGAGGTTTCGCATAATGACTATAACCCCCAAAAGTAAACCGAAAAAACAGTCATTCTATTATTAAACTTAGCCGAATATTCCATTGTTTAAAAAAGATTTTTATTTTGGTATAAATCTTAACCATATTTTAAGTTACTGGTTTATATATATATATATATTCCATCTTTTCCAACAACATTGATTTTTTTTATTAATTTTTTTTCCTCTCTCTCTCACAGAAGCCATAAAAGAATCTTTAAAAAAAAAAAAAGATTGACTATAGAATATTTCATTAGTCAACCCCAAAGACCAACTAAAGTTATATAGGGTCAATTGGTTTAAAAGAATCTTTTTTAAAAATTGGAATACTCTGTTAAGGTTAGTAACATAATGACTAATGACAGTTATATTTCAAGCCTCAAGGGTGTGACTCTTTTTTTAAGCCCCAAGTGCCACATCTCCAATATCATGCAAGCCATGAGCCTCCAACATCATCAGAAGATCACATGCGCTTAGTCATATGCACTCAGTCACATGCGTAATTTGTGGGTAAACGTGACCCGCTAACCACGTGTCTCACAACTTCTAGTGACATTGCCCACCTAATGCCACCATTTATCAACACAGATTTCGACATATGATATTCAAGGCTAATCTAGAGTTAGTCTAGGTTTCTCTAGTATATATATAAACTATACATTGGGTTTATTGTAATACAAGAGTTTATAGTAAAGATGTAACTGTTGTTGGGGTCAAATTTCCTGCAATAACAAGTGTCGAGATTTGTTTGGATGACAGTTTTGACCCGGGTTCAAGTTGGAGAGCCAAGCCCACTACTCGCTTCACCACGATAGTGACAAAGGCTAATGGTGCGTTATGAGCGAATTCAGTAGCTCTAAAAAAGAATGAACCGTGGACAAATTTCTCAAGATAAATTATATTGATGGGAATTGTAGGAATGAAACAAGATCAAACAAATAATAACACAAGAGAAAGAAGAAAAATTTCATCCATATATTTCAGCAATTACAAAGAGTAATTTTACTACTGTTGAATGACTTTAGTTTAGATCTAGAAGTTTTTTTCCCTCCAATCTCCCTACCCCCTCTAGATTGGACTTGTGTGTGCCTTTATAGTGTTGACTGAACCCCAACAAAATCCTCAAGAATTACTTATACTCACTGGTCCATAAACTGCATTATCCTTAAGCCGTGGACAATTTCTATGAGAATAAAAAATTGGGTCTTCTTGCCCAAACATGAAACTCTATCTCTGAAAGTCACCAAGGTTGGTCCTTCTAAATGGAAAGTTTGTCTTGGAGCTGCTAGATCTATAGCCCTTGGAAAACTGATCTTCAACGGTGGTCTTTGCAAGCATTAATTGATTGGGGCGACTTGTCTGAGCATTCCCTTTTGTTCAGCAGATATTCGTGAATTCCTATTCACGTTTATATTTTATACATTGAACTATCTCTAGAGACTTCTACTCTCTCATTTGATCACGCGTGCCTTTTATTAGACCTGAGATTATTCATGCAAAAAGTCCATCTTGCCCTTTCTTCAATTACTGATTGTTTGAGACACATGGGCTTGGTGTAGTTGATAGAGTCATGGACAAGAAAAATAAATCTAGGCCCAGTTGCAGCCAACTTAAAACTGTAGGCCTTATTCACACAACTTGGCCAAGGGAAAAACATCGAACCTGGGCTTGATGTTGGGCTTATTTGGGCTGAGTGAGCCCCACGGCTTTGATGTATACTTTGGGCTTCTCATTTACATTGGGCTTGTGTCTGCTTTGGACTTTCTAGAATTTAGACCCTAACAACTATCTAGGACTTTCCACTGTGGATGTATACTTTCTGGTTGAACCGCGTTAAAATCATGCTTCCGCTTTTCACTTTTCTCTCTTCAATCACACAATCACTCAACAAGTTTAACATGGTATATCTTAGTTTCTAATTTAAAAAGGAAAAACTAATGATCATATTCTCCTCAAATATTTGCAAAAGTTCAATAATTTTTTTAATAACTACATTCCTTTTCAATGATGGCACTACACAAGACCTTGCCGTGCCTTTTTGAATAAGTCTAATGACCTCCAACAAGGTATCATAATAGACAAACATTGTGGAACAAAGGAAATAATGTATAGACGTAAAATAATAAAGTTTATCAAGGCCCATTAATGGTCAAGGCCCAAGTCCAATACTTGTTGTGTAAGCTAAGCAATTTACTTGTATTGCAAGTCTAATAACCTTAGTTAATGTATGGTTAATCTAGGGTTAGTCTCCTAAAAATACCCTGCTAAGGGCTCATTGTAATACAAGTTATCCTATAGTAAAGATGTAGCCATTAAGGGCTTTCCTCTGTGGATGTAGGTCGTAAGGTTAAACCATCTAACCCTTGTGCTTCTACTCTATCTCTTTTTACTTCCTACATACTTTACATCACATATTATTCCTTGCTTGCTTGTGCTATAATTCTAACTTGGCATAAGATTTTTATTGCTCATTTAACATGGTATCAGAGCGAAGGTTTCGTGTCTGAGGTGTTTGCAATCTTGTCTTCCTCGGTGTTATTTCACTACCGATATGCCGCCTACAAGATCACCGCCATGACGGACAAGCCAATGTTCACATGATTTTCATAATCCCAGGTCGCCTTTTCAAACCCACCAAAAAGCATCGTCATCAAAACTTCCACGCGCCTCTACGCGTTGCCCTATTTTTTGGAGATAAAATCCACACACCTCACGCGCTTTGTGTCGCCAAGTCTCAGTTGACCCGTCTCTGAGCCTCCGATCAGATCATTGAACATACCATCAGAAAGATCGTGCCCCGATCTATCAAACCCCGATGATTTCACATTAATTGAACCTTTGACGCGCCTCCAAAAATTTCGGGTGTTTGTCTCCATGCGCCGCATAAAGTTCCCACCTCAAGTCTTCACCATGTGCCACCATCTTGCAGCTCCATGTCAACCTACCACATCATTATTTGTCATTGACCACCACATCATGTGACATGTCATCGGGTGCACCTTTGATTGCCACACCAGTTATTGACTTTGACCAAATCGTTGACCACAACCTAGCATCGTTGACTTTCCTTAACTTACGTTGACTTCCTGTTAACCAGTGTTTTCCGGCCACTTTGGTCACTAATTTTATCCGAACAAAGAACTTTCTCACTCCGTTTTTTGCGTAAATCCTGATTTAGGGGTTCGTTTGCTCATTTGAAACTCCCAAGTCACACATCTCGACCCTTTTTTTTTTTTTTTTTTTTTTTTTTTTTTATGGGTACAACCTATGCGAAATTCACCAACTCGCTCATGTGCCTCAACCCGACGCATGACGATGTTTCTTAGGCCTTTGCAGCCTTCCTTTGCCATTCATTCATCGTATTTTGCACGGTTCATTCCCCATTATGCTACTATCACTTCAATGTTAAAGTATATCAAAACTCATTCCTGGTCACTTCGAGACATATTTACAAGCTCTAGGGCACTGTCTCAGTCTCTCATGTGCATTCCTTGTTGCTGCACAATTCACAGCATGCTTTGAAGATGTCTTCCTTTGTCTTTCTTGCGCTTAACCCTCAAGCGCCAGAGCTCTTATGTGGTCTTTTCACATGTATCATGCGCTTCATGGGTTTATGGATTTATTCCTATTCAACGATGATCATTTTCAAGCATTTTCTCTTCGTAGATCCTACTTCATGCAATTCCAAACACATTTTTATGTCATACTACACTCTAAGTTTGAGGGGGTATGTTAAAGTATATCAAGACCCATTCATGGTCAATGTCCAAGTCCAATACTTGGTGTGAAAGCTAAACAAATTACTTATATTCCAAGTCTAGTAACCCTAATTAATATATGATTAGTCTAAGGTTAGTCACCTATAAATACTATGTTAAGGGCTCATTGTAATACATATTGTTTATAATAAAGACGTAGTCATTAAGGGATTTCCTCTGTGGATGTAGACACTTAGGCTGAATCACCTAATCCTTGTGTTTTCACACTCTCTATATCTCTCTCTCCTTACATACTTTACATATTATTCTATACTTTCTTGTTATAATTCTAAAATGGTATCTGAGCTTTATTACTCAATATTTAACAGATATATATCAAGTCTCCAAGAATGATAAATCCATTAACAACTGGAAGCGATCCTACAGTTCATTTGCGCATAAAAAAGCTGATGCATGATACAATTATGGATGAAAGTATAGCTAGCGCGCGCTAAACAAATCCTAAATATCAAACTGATAAATTTTATGATCAGTTTCGTGTATTAGATAAGGTGGTAAAACGGTAGCACCTTGAGTGAAAATCAGCTTGTTTCACGTTTCCAATAATTAAGGGCTTTTTTGGTACATGTTTTCATTTTCATTTTCATTTCCTGACTTTTTTCAACTTTTCAAATTGAAATTTTAAACTTGTTTGAATTTGGTTTTTTTTTTTTAATTTTTTGGCACCTTATTTTCTCATATGTTTTCAGTCTTGTTTTTATTTTAATTTTTCTTATAGGTAAAACTTAGGTACAGTTCCTTAGGTTAGGTACATTAGGTTCAATAATTGAATTCAAACACATAGTTGCATTAACCAATGAAACACAAACAATGTTATCTTTTTCAAGAATATTTAAATTCAATACAGTTATGTATTATCCTTTTATTATTATATTAAAAAAATATTATTATATTTATTTTATGTGTAAAAACTAAAATAAGATTAAAAAAAACAAATAATGAAAACCGCCTGTTTTGAAAAAGGGGCATGGGACCCACGAAAAAAAAAAACAAATTATTTTCAAAAACAAAATTGAAACCGATGTATCAAACAAAATATTTTTTGGTGGGATCCATGAATTCTGTTTTACAAACATGAAAACAATTTTATAAAAATGTGTACCAAACAAGCCCTAATCTTTTTAACAGAAACATTTCATTTTCATACTCCTTTTCGATTCAGGAAACTATATATATCATCCTTTTCTATTTTTTCAGGAACCAAACGGAGAATAATATTGACCAAAATATATATTGGTTGCATAGAAATGACCTTTTCTATTACCAAAAAAAAAAAAGTTGCTAAAGAAAGGTGCGCTGTGTTTGAGAGCTGAGAAAACGAAACGAGAATAAAATTAAAAAAAAAAAAAAAAAGTACAGTGAGCATTTGTTCCAAACTGATATATAGCTGTTGGGAACTAAACAGAGTGTTACTTACTTGGTAAAGGACTAGAATCAAGAGGCAGTAGAAGCACGTACAACAATGAAAAGACGTGGTCGCGAGGCCGTTGATCAGAGCAAGCACCTGAGAGGTTTTGTTGAAACTGGGAACGTAAGAACGCCAAGCTCACCCGACTAAGGAAATGGAACCAACGGTGGCGGCGCCATCTGAAGCTTCTTCTGGATGATTTTATTTTATATTATTTTTTGGTTGTTATGGGCTGATCGAAGAGAGAGCGAAACTGGGAAATGTAGGGAGCGACCTGGTCGTTGTTTGTTATATATAGATATACTGACAATTCATGATGGTATAGTTGCACCAAACAGGAATTTGTCGTAGTACTAGAACGACAAAGACAATGCCTTTCATTTGTTACGCTTGTAGACTTTGTAGGGACACGTGGCAACTACAACAACAAGTAGGCATGACAAAGACAATGCCTTTCATTTGTTACGCTTGTAGACTTTGTAGTGACACGTGGCAAACTGGTGATCCTAGATTCCTGCCCGGTCCCTCGCTAAATAACAAGTCAAGAATGTTGAATGTTCTGCTTAGGCGTGTCTTTTTTTTTTGCTTAGGCGTGTCTTGGTATCCAAGAAAGAGTGATGTTCTAATAATTAATAAAAAAAATGACATGAAAAATGGCCACTCCTATCTTCTTGAACTAAGATTTATATCATAATTGTCTTGTATGATAACCGATGTCGACAAGTAACTGGGGACAAAGAAACATATTATATTGCACTATATATAATATTACTTTTTCAGTTTTCAAATTGGACAAGATGTAAAAGAGACGTAAAGAAGACTACTCTTTTGGCGCAAAAGAAGGCTCTAACAAAATATCAATATATATATATTTTATAAATATTTTGGAAGTGGCAATATTTGTCTCAATCACCAAAAACTCTCAGCAATTGCTTTTTGTCATCCATTTAGCAAAGTTTTGTCAAATATATATATATATATTTTATAAATATTTTGGAAGTGGCAATATTTGTCTCAATCACCAAAAACTCTCAGCAATTGCTTTTTGTCATCCATTTAGCAAAGTTTTGTCAAATTAATTTTTCTTTTAACTGAAATCAACTTTACTAGCCGATTTCAATAGGTCTGTGAATCCGGTTAAATTACACTTGCAAATATTTGTTAATGGAGTTTTATCAAATCAAACATTATTAATTAAAATTGGCTTTCTAAATGCCAGTTTTAGTACAAAATCTGCCTGCAATGCTTTATCGATCTATTACCAATTTCAAAATATTATAAATTGGCAATGTGAATGTCAATTTCAAAAAAATAATAATAATAATAAATTAAGCTTCTCTGGTTTAATTAAAAATTAAAAAAATAACTTTCTTAACAGATACAATACCATTGCCGATTTCTAAAAATAACATTTTTTATTTATTTAAGAATTCTGCAATACTATTGCGGCTCTGTAACCAATTTTTACACTATTCCTCATTTTCTCGAAATATTTTGCAAATGAGGTAAGCAGACTGCATAGTCTGCATATACTATTAAATCTTTCTCAAATAATATTTATTAATCTATGTTATTTATAGGGTGTCAACTCTCTGGTTGAGTGAGTTCTAATTAGTTCAATTAATAAAGTGATAAGTTGAATAAAAAACTAGGGTTCAAATCTCACTTACATAAAAAATTAATTGATACCTTGACTTGATCATGAACAATTATCATGAACTAGAAGTCATAAGTCATAGGTTAAAATCTTATATGGTACGTATCGATTAAACAAAATCTCTCAAGTTGAGAGAATAACATAGTAATTATTTAAGACTTCTGAAGTACAATAATATTTTACTTTTTTTTCTCATATGAGTAATAGATCTTACTAATTAAATTTATGATAAAATTCTCCGGTGGAAGAGTACTGAAAAATTCTCCCGCATAATATATTAAAAAGTTCCTGCCATCGCCAATCAATATTAATTGGTTGCGTGCAAATTGCAAAAGGCAACAAAAAGTTTGAGCCAATTCTTGACCGTATTCAGTGAGCATAAAAATAATTGAGAAAAAAAGAAAAGAAAAGAGGAAAGTCCGCACAGAATTGTTTGTTTTTGTTTGATTCAATTTCTATGTCCCTGATAAAGCCTATGGTCATGGTCAAGTGTTGAGAGAATATACTTGAGTCCAAAAATAGCTGTTACTATCGAGGATCGAGCGTGGCTGATTTATACAACACGTGGCAACTCAACTACAAGTACAGGTAGGCATGACAAAGACAATGCCTTGCATTTGTTACGCTTGTAGACTTTGTAGTAACACGCGTTAACTACATCTACAAGTAGGCATATGTTTGTGTGGTGAACTGGTGATCCTAGACTCCTGCCTGGTCCCACGCTAAATAACAAGTCAAGAATATTGAATGTTCTGCTTAGGCGTGT
This sequence comes from Fagus sylvatica, assembly GCA_907173295.1. Lineage (NCBI taxonomy): Eukaryota > Viridiplantae > Streptophyta > Magnoliopsida > Fagales > Fagaceae > Fagus > Fagus sylvatica. Next base: position 14,218,895 of record OU015772.1, on the reverse strand, counting down.
CTTGGTATCCAAGAAAGAGTGATATTGTAATAATTAATGAAAAAAATGACATGAAAAATGGCCACTCCTATCTTCTTGAACTAAGATTTATATCGTAATTGTCTTATATGATAACCGATGTCGACAAGTAACTGGGGACAAAGAAACATATTATATTGTTCTTTAACCATATTTCTAGTTGTGGATGCACAAAATTTCCGCACCGATGGGCCACGTATTAATCCACGGACGGGCTAAATACGGGCTGAGTTTGTGTGTGTGGGGGGATATTGAGCCCAAAACTCTACTCCAAGTGTGGTAGACCACTTAGAGGCTAATGGTGCATTTCCCTCTGACACTCTCTGATCCACCGAGATGCAATGCTCACGCAGGGGTTGCGGTGGACTAATGTAGCCAATGCCGCAGATCAAAATGAGCTAGTAATCTTAAGCTCTACTTCCACCAGACCAGAACATTCAGTGATTGCAATGTAATGTCAATAACACATGAGAAATGTATTACAAATTTGCATATGACAAAGAAAATCAATCTCATGGGCTGAGGCTTAGTACAGAGAACTCAACCTTTTCAAGAAACAATAATCAATGGCAGAAAATACAATGTGCATGACAAGGAGTAAAATCAAAGGTCAGTCCCGTGGATCAGGGTACTGAGCACAAAGCACTTGATTTCCTCTATAAGTTGCAAGGAAGGCAGGAGCAGAACAAAGAAACATGCAAATCAGAGCAAATCACAGAACTTAAGAGATTTGGAGTAGGAAGAGAATCATTTACTATGCAAAACGTACATGAGTCGGTATTTGGTGTTGGATTAAGTGTTTGATAGGAGTTTTCTGTTGTGGCAGACTAAAAGTGTGCTTTTAGTCCACCGTGGACCTACGAGAAGTGTCCCGTGGACTGATATTGGCTAACTGAATTTCTGGAGCTTTTGAAGGCAGCTATAATGGAGAAATTTCAGTATGTGGATTCTCAGGCCAGCCAACCCCTTGTTCTTCCTTCCCAGCCCTATTTATAATGGTGTTTGTATCTAATGGTTTGATTTGTTATCCTCGTCATTATGAGAATCATTGCTTAACCAAGGGATAAAGGGGCTGGGATTGGACAAAATTTAATGTTTGGGGCTGAGCTGATGGTTTTCATCCTCCGCAGATCTGATTTGATCTGTGGTGGGCGGCGATTTTCAGGCCATTTATGAGGGAGGAAGTGACGAGCATTTAATGCTCGGTAATGATCTGAAATCATTAAAGTGACTTGACCCATATACGTTTTGCATTAATTAGATTTGGTCTTACCATTTTTGGTATCATTTCCCAGCAAATTGATACCATTTCTGTTGCGGCAGACCAAATTAAATTTGAGTAAATTGATTCCCCTACCTCCAAACCGTGCTTCCTAAGTTCTGTGATGTGGAGGAGCAAGGACCACCGGAGTGCTGGGCTGTGGTGGTCACTGCTCTCGAGTGGTGGTGGCCATGGCAGACTTCTCAAGTCTTTTCAGCCTTGTTTGTGATTTCTGTTGCAGTTGGTGCTGCCGTGGACCATTCTGTGGCGAAGTCCACCGCGACCAGTGGGTAAAGAAAATGACCAGCAGGTGTTTCATCATTACTTGCTTCAGTTGATACTGATCTGGGCGGCCATGGGAGATTTCTTGGTCTTTTCAGCCCTTGCATCATCTTCCTCGTCATCCCCTTCATTACTCATCACAGCTGGTGCCGCCGCAGATTGCTTCTGTGGCTGGGTTTGGTTGTGAACCGCTGGGTAATCTGCCGTGGACCACTGGGTAATCCGCCGTGGACCACTGGGTGGCGTGGATGACCAGCTTTCTTCATATTTTCTGGAACCATAATGCTCATCTGTTGGTTAATAAAGAAATCCGGCCTTTTGTCATGATTATTGTAGCTTTGAGAATCTGATTTCACTTTGGAAATGCCTCCCTTCAGTGCCTTGAGTACCGTGCCAAGAGAGGAGGGAAAATGATACTTGAGAGCCATTTTTCCCTCTCTTTTTCAAATTGTTCTAGAATTCTCCTTTGTGCGGCAGACTGAAATTTGGAGAGTAATGGGCTGGACTTGAACTTGAAGAGTGAATGGGCTGGGCTTTTATCAATTGACTTGGTGTCTGGGCCTGGTGGATGGCTTTTTGGGCCATTTCTCCTCATGTGCTGTCTACCGTGGATCACTGGTGCTGTTGGGGCTTTGGGCCTCTGGTGGATCACTGAGGTGTTGGACTTGGTCTACCGTGGACCGAAAAAATGGGCCTCTACAGAAGATACACTTATCGTTGGTGTTCTATAAAAGAATGTTACGACTCTGAAGAGGATTGCTTTCATTCATGCCAAAATAATCATCGACTTGCAACTTCTCCCATCTCAAAATTGGATAGTAACACTAGTAGTAGTGGAGATGATAGTCTTGGCATTTCAAGGGAGGGAGCAGATACAACTTCTTTGCTTGATGATGCAGATTATATAGTGCCAATAGGCCAATGTTGCGAAAAGGTAGGTTTTGGAAGATATACTTATCGTTGGTGTCCTTTAAAAGAATGTTATGATTCGAAGGAGGAGTGCTTTCAGTCTTGCCAAAATAATCATCAACCTGCAGCTCCTACCGTCTGGGAAAAGCCTTGACTATGGCTTCATATATATTTGCTTTTGTATTGTGGATGCATTATATGAATCTTGACTATTTGGCATGAAAGATATTAAATAGAAATGAATGAAAATAAATATCACCTATGCTATTTCCTAATAATGGATTTGGTCTTTAGTTAAAACAAAAACGAAAACCTCAATAATTTAAAGGTTTAAAGGTAGTTCGCTGCATAATTTAGCATCCCAACTACATGATAAAACCATTAAATGAGGCAACAAATTGTGTCCTTAGCTGGTTTGTGATGTTAGCTTGGTGTGGATAAAGAGACGAAAATCTTGTTACTATCTTTATCCTAATAATTTATGCTTAATGCCTTTGTCTGTGAAGACAAGAATTTTGTTGTCCTTTCTATTTAGAACTAGTTCAAGGAAGGGAATGCCTTGGCTAGGATGCTTTCAAAGTGAAAATTTTATTGTTTGTAACGTCTACCCAGCTGATGTAGAATCTTTTATTCTTTTTGGGTAATTAGCCTGGTTTTATAATAGTAATACTTCCACTGTTTACCCAATCTTGTATTTACCCAAACAAAATATTTCATCTCGACCATCTAATGGTGCTATTGTTTTCAATCTATTGGGCCCGATCTCAATCGCAATTCTTTCTAGTACATGTGTTAAATTATGTAGACATTGAACTGAAATTGAGCCGAGTTTAGGAAAACTATTTAGCCTTGTAAGGTCTCATAATTTCTTTCTCCTCTACGTATAATGAATGACCATTGAATACAATGGCACCTTTAGCTTTTGCAAACTTCAATTGCCCAAGATACAGAAATGCGGAATTGATTTGTGTTGAACTATTAAAATCACCAATCAACAAATCAGTTCTATTCACATAAGGTTTTGGATTTAACATATATTCCTTTTTTTTTTTTCTGAATAACTTCTATACTTTGTCACACAATAAATTGGAAATAATGGTATATTTCTTACAATTTTGAGACTAAATAATTTGTACAGTTTATTTGTACTCCAGAATTACTGAATAATTTTCCCTGAATAATTACCCAAGATGATAATAACATTTAATGTTGGCATTAATGATATATGGAAATTAAAAGTGGTGAGAGAAGGGTAAATTATTAGGTCGTCCCGGAACACAAGGTTAGCAAGCTGACCTTGTACTCCGGTCCTATAGAAACAAAACAAGCGGCAAAAAAGTCTTACATCATTTAAAGGCAGTTAACTCATCAAAGAGAGTTAAATGGCGTTAAATTGTTCCGTTAATTTCAAATAGTGTAGGCCCGCATTAAAGCCTTTGTTAGTCTTATGAGAAAAAGCACTGCTTTGCTGTTGAAAAAAAAAAAAAAAAACTCATACATTTCAATTAATTTCTTTTTTGCTTTAAAACACGAGATTTTTAAAGTAATAAAGGTGCATTTTTTTTTTTTTTGAAATAATGGATTATGATTTGAGTTGATTGTCTAGCCAAAAAAACAAAAATCATAAAGATTTCGTTATTAGGCCTACTTCAACTTCAAGGCTTACCCATGCCAGATTGACGCGAAAGCAAAGGATTCTGAATTTTTTGTTTGGTTTCATTCCATGCTAGCACATCCATGATCTAAAACCCTACTTTACCAGCCCCACTTTTTTAAAGTTGATTTCGTGTTGGATGAAGAACGGGGAGTGATTAGGTGTAAAGGATAATCTCAAAGAGTCCAAACTCAAACCAATCACTTATGCAAATAAAACTCCAGACTCATTTCCAACTCAACATAAGGATTTGGATATCAACTGTAATTCAAACAACTCCAATACGTTATAATCCTAAGTTATCTTTTCACTTTCAATTACTTGTAGACTTGCCTATTAATATTCAATACAATTCACACTCTTTGTATTCAAGAGACATCAAAATTTTCTCTTTACTTTTTCAATCATGGCAACCGGCAGCTCTTCTTCCTCTTCTAGTATATCTGTACCTACTCCCTCTTCTTCCTCTACCTCAAACCTCTTATTCCTAACATGAAAATCTATTATACTCCCTCCTCTCACAGTAGTCGTGGGTCCCACTAATTAAATTCATGGTGGGACCCATCACTTTTGTGAGAGAAGGGAGTACGCATTTAATATACTCCCGAAGTATTATATAATTTTCCAAAAATCTAAACTCACAAGAAATCATCTCACACAGTGACACGAGAAATTATTCAATCCACCAAGTGAACCACGTCATCTATCCACCATTCCAATAATTAAACGCCACGTATATTAATTTAATGACTCATCAATATTCACACAACCAACAAATAAGGAAAAAGACTAGATGACGTGGCGTTTAATTATTGGAATGGTGGATAGATGACGTGGTTCACCTTGGTGGACTGAATAATTTCTCAGTAACACACACGCACAGAGGTGTTTTTCTGCACTACTAGCATTAATGCTTTGTGGCAATTAAAAGTGGGGAGGGAAAATAGGAAGACATTTAATGGGATGATTTGATAAATATGGTAATAACATTTATTGCTGGCATTAATGTTTTATGACAATTAAAAGTGAGAAGGGAAAATAGGAAGACAATTAATGGGATGGTTTGATATAGATGGTAATAACATTTATTGTTGGCATTAATGTTTTATGGAAATTAAAAGTGGGAAGGGAAAATAGGAAGACAATTAATGGGATGATTTGATATAGATCGATGATAATAATATTTATTGCTGGCATTAATGTTTTATGGAAATTAAAAGTGGGAAGAGAAAATAGGAAGACAATTAATGGGATGATTTGATATAGATGGTAATAACGTTGGGGCTGACGTGGTTTCATGTGGGGAGAGAGACTGATGACGTGGATGTATATGGTGAAGGTAGAATCAATTGTTGTCTTCTACTATTATATATTGTATGTATATAGATTCATATTGTTAAGTACTATTGCATAACTAAATCACAATCTCTCTATATTGAAAAAAAAAAAAAAAACTCTTTAATTGTCAATCTTATGGCAAAGCCAAAATTACTCCACGATGTGTTAGCTCTCTCTTTTATTGCATTCTTGACCCTCCTAGCTGTTCATGAATGTATGTATATATGTCTTATGCCTCTTCCTTCTCTCTCGTACGAAAATAATAAATAATGTCTTTAAAAATCCTCAAAATTATTGAACTTCTTATTCACAACTTTAACGATTTTATTTTAGTTTGAATTCTTGCCATTTCGAAATGCTTCTTCAATGTTAGTTAATCATCCAAGTAAAGTTACTCAAATTATCTCTTAAGTATACGTTATATTTTGTTGACAATTCATCATTTTTTTAATATAAACAGGTAGTAACATTAATGGTAGTAGTGGAGATGATAGTCTTGCCATTCCAAGGGAGGGAGCAAATACAACTACAATGCTTGATGATGCAGATTATATAGTGCCAATAGGCCAATGTTGCATAATGGTAGATTTTGGATTTGGAATAAGCCCTTATCGCTGGTGTCATTTAAAATATTGCTTTGACACCAAGAATGATTGCTTCCAGTTTTGCCAAAATAATCATCGACCTGCAGCTCATCCCATTTTAGAAATGGATAGTAACACTGGCAATAGTGGAGATGATAGTCTTGGCATTTCAAGGGAGGAAGCATATACAACTGCTTTGCTTAATGATGCAGATTATATAGTGCCACCAGGCCAATGTTGCGAAATGGTTGATTTTGGAAGATATACTTATCGTTGGTGTTCTTTAAATGAATGTTACGACAACAAGGAGAATTGCTTTCAGTCTTGCCAAAATAATCATCCACTTGCCGCTCCTCCCATCTTGGAAAAGCCTTGAGTATGGCTTCATATATATTTTCTTTTGTATTATGGATGCATTATATGGATCTTTGATTATATGGCATGAAAGATATCAAAAATAAATGAATGAAAATAAATACCACCTATGCTATTACCCCTCTAACGAAACGATCAACCTAATTTGAGAATAGAGCTCATTATTACATATATCCAATCCATTCTCAAACATTTTGTATGCTGGTCCGCCATTGTGTTCTTAGAATTGTAAAATCATCGACCTAAATTTTTTTCAATGGGCTACCTTTTACAAAGGATTGGGCCGTACCCATTTTTAAAATTCAAGATGAATTTATTGTACGAGGAACTTGTGACGGAGCTGACCCTTTCCCCATCCGTGGTGTTTAAAGGTGGTTGGTTGCATAATTTAGCATCCCAACTACATGATAAAGCCATTAAATGATGCAGCAGATTGTGTCCTTAGCTAGTTTGGGATGTCAGCGTGGTGTAGATAAAGAGACGGAAGTCTTGTCAGTATCCTTAGCCTAACAACTTTTTCTTAATGCTTTCGTCTGTAAAGGCGAGAATGTTGTTGTCCTTGTTATTTAGAACTGGTTTAAGGAAGGGTATGCCTTGGCTAGGATGCTTCCAAAGTGAAAATTTTGTTGTTTGTAAGGTCTACCCAACTGATGTAGAATCTTCTATGTTCTTTTATTCTTTTGGGTAAATAGTCTGATTTTATAATACTTCCTTTGTTTACCCAATCTTGTATTTAAACAAACAGAATAATAGAATACAGAAAGGAAAACAAAATAGTGTGACAAGTAATAAAAAACACTCAACCCATTTTGCTTGGAAAATTATTCAATATTCTCGAAGTACAATAAACATGTACTCTCTCCTCTCACATGAATAAAGTGTCCCACCATAAATTTAATTTTTGAGAGCCATCATTCATGTGAAAGAAAGAAGTACGCATTTATTGTACTTCGTGAATATTGAATAGTTACTCATTTTGCTTAATGAAAAAAATAAAAAATGTAGTATCCTCTCCTCAATACAAAAAATAAAATAAAAATGGCATCTCTTCTCCTAAGTGCCACAAACCACTTTGCTTACTACAACTACAAGGGGAGATTGAGATTGCCATGAGTTCTTTTTCTTTTCTTTTTTATAATAACTCTAGTCACAAGGATGTAGGCCCTGCTCATATTTATAATTACTTGCCTTCATTATTGTATGGTTATATTTGCTTATGTTGTTATATGTTATATAGTTGCGTTATATGTTAAGTGTATAATCAATAGTCATTGATAAATAGTTGCAAGAAATGCCGACTATAGCATTAAATAAGAACCATTTATCATTTTATTTAATTTTAGGCTTTGTAGTGGGAATTAGATTTCCCTAGATCGAGTTTTAGAAGTTAATACATCTTTTCATTGTTCGAAAACTCAAACATGATGACACCCTCTCGATTACTCACATGGATGAGATAGGACTTTGAAAACAACTTAACAAATAATTCATGTGTCGACTCCCCCACGGATAGACACAATTTTAAAAATTCATGTGTCGACACCCTCACAGATAGACACAATTTTAATAAAATATTAAAGAGATAAATACTAAATGATTATATTCTTCCTTACGCCCTTGGGATGAATTTAATATATTGAAAGATTTTTCATAAATCATATTAATATATTCTTTAATGTTGTTAAAAGAATTAATGGCCAAACAAAATTGATTTTAATACACATATTATATGTGTTGCATTTACAGAGAGATGGCAAACTCCTCTATTTCTCTAAATAAAGCTGATATTGTTTGAATGAAATCAAACTTTTTCAAAATTTATTACAAACTTTGAATTAAAATTGCTTAATCCAACTTCTTACTTCCAAAGGGTGTGCTTGGTTCGCTAAGGCCTCAATTAAGAGGACTTTTTATGTATGGCACCAAACAAAGTATAAAGGATGAAGTAGAATTATAGATTAAATAACATAAATACATAGATATTTTACATTAAAACTTACAAAGTACAATTACAATAAAAACAACTTACAAATACTATTGAACACACTTTAGATCACAATGGATCTTTTGCACATGGGTTATGGAAGTTGAAGAATTCCTTTCTTTGAAGAACTTTTTATTAATAGTCAAAAGGGATGGTTATTTCCATCAAAATAACTACCCATCAATAACTACATGGGTGGTTAAGTTTTGAGAAAATAACTATCCCCAATTGTTTGGAGATCATAACACATGTCATCCACATCATGGAAGTTATTGGTAGTTACATCCTACCATTAACTTCCTCTATGAAGGTTGTAAATAATAACACATGTAAATGGAAGCTACAAATAATTCTCTTTGCTTACACATATAAATATGGCTACCAATTTAATATATTGTGGTAGTTAATATTATATATATATATATATATATAATACTATATAATAAAATTATTTTAATGTGTAAATAGATATATCATGCAAAATTCTACACTTTCTGGACCCAATTACGTAGAGTGGAAACGTAGAATTGATTTGTACATGGGGTTTAATGGATATGGTTCTTGTATTAAGACAGAGTGTCCTACTGAGTTCAATGAGGAATCTATTGAGTCTAATAAAATCTCCTATAGTAAATAGGTTGAGGTAAATAACAAAATGAAATATTTCATGTTGGGATATATGATTGACTCATTGACAGTTAGTTACATGAGTTATTCTAGTGCTAAATCCATAATTGATAGTCTAGGAGTGAAGTTTGGAAAGAAGTTTAGTGCCTATGCTGAAGGTTTATGGGAAAAATTCATTAAGACTAAATTGTCAGGAGAAGAAGATGCTCATCAACATGTGATTAATATGATTGCCTTAATTGATGAATTAGCCCTTCAAGGAAGACCAATAGATGAGAAAACAAAAATTTCAACTATCTTGTTATCTTTGCCTAATTCTTAGGGTAAATTACATTACCCTGCCTCGACGTATTGCAGAACAACAATAAACCTCAAATTTTAACCAAAATGACAGTCTCACCCTTTAGGTTTGACATAAAACTATCATGGGTCTTTACGTTACTAACTTTAACTGAATATTCCATTTTTTAAAAGATTCCTTTTACCTAACCTCTAACTAGAGGAGAGAGAGTGAGTCTTTTAAAAAAAAAACGGAATCTTTACAAAATAGAATATTTCATTAAGATTAGTAATGGATAAACCCATAACAATTTTATGTCAAACTTGAAAGGTGAGAATAGAATACTCTCCATTTGTCCATTTCATGGTTCAGATTTTATCTCATGAATCTAACCGTGTACATATTTCCATATCATTTAAATTTTAAATAATGTGGCGGACTGTACACTATTAGATTTGCAATATTTAATTTGGACCATGAAATTGATTATCCTATTCCAAAAATTAATGGTATGAGTTTTTATAGATGGTAAGGAAAACTAGTGGGACCCATCATTTATGTGGGAGGAGATTATACACCTTTATTATGTTATGGGAGAACCGAAGTAGTGGGACCCATCATTTATGTGAAATGGGGGAGTATACATTTATTATGTTCTAGGAATACTTAACAATTAATCTAGATGGTAATAACATTTACTACTAGCATTAATGTCATATGGCAATTCAAAGTGGGGAGGGAAAATAGGAAGGTGATATATAGGAAAAATTATTCACTAGTCTCGAACTACAAATAAAGTAGTCCCCCTCTCACAGCAAAAATTATTCAGTCCACCAAGTGAACCACGTCATCTATCTACCATTCCAATAATTAAACGCCACGTATGTTAATTTAATGACTCATCAATATTCACATAACCAACAAATAAGGAAAAAGATTGGTGGGTCCTACCATGAATTTAATTAGTGGGACCCATCATTTATGTGAAAGGAAGACTACGCATTTATTTATATTCTTAGACTACTGAATAATCACTCTTGATATAGATGGTTATAACTTATGGCATTAATGTTTTATGGCAATTAAAAGTGGGGAGGGAAATAGGAAGAAAATTAATGAGATGATTTGATATAGATGGTAATAATGTTTACAGCTGGTATTAATGTTATATGGAAATTAAAAGTGGGGAGGGAAAATAGGAAGAAATTAATGTGATGATTTGATATAGATGGTAATAACATTTACTACTGGCATTAATGTTTTATGGCAATTAAAAGCGGGGGAGGGAAAATATGAAAAAAGGACTAACTAGGCTTCAAGTGGGAAGAAAGGTTGATGACTCAAACACACTCCCTCTCTAAAAAAAAATAAACACTCACTCTCTTATTGTCAATCTCATGGCAAAGCCAAAATTACTCAGCAATGGGTTAGCTCTCTCTTTTCTTGTATTCGTGACCCTCCTATCTCTTCATGAATGTACGTCTGTCTTATGCCTCTTCCTTATCTCTTGTACGAAAATAATAAATGCTTTCTTTAAAAATCCTCAAAATTAGTGAACTTCTTATTCACAACATTAACAATTTCATTTTAGTTTGGATTCTTTCCATTTCGAAATACTTCTTCAATGTTATTTAATCATCCAAATAAAGTTACTCAAATTTATCTCTTAATTGTACAGTATATTTTATTGATAATTTTCATCATGTTTTTAATATAAACAGGCAGTAACATTAATGGTGGTAGTGGAGATGATAGTCTTTCCATTCCAAGAGAGGGAGCAGATACAACCACGTTGCTTGATGATGCAGATTATATAGTGCCACCGGGCCAATGTTGCATGATAGTCTATTTTGGATATGGAATACCCCCTTTGCGCTGGTGTCATTTACACAATTGTTTTGACTTCAAGAATGATTGCTTCCAGTTTTGCCAACATAATCATCAACCTGTAGCTCATCCCATCTTAGAAATGGATAGTAACACTGGCAGTAGTGGAGATGACAGTCTTGGCATTTCAAGGGAGGGAGCAGATACAACTGCTTTGCTTGATGATGTAGATTATATAGTGCCACCAATGCAATGTTGCGAAAAGGTAAATTTTGGAAGAGATATTTATCGTTGGTGTCCTTTAAATGAATGTTACAACTCAAAGGAGGATTGCTTTCATTCTTGCCAAAAGAATCATCAAACTACAGCTCCTCTCGTCTCAAAAAAGCCCTGAGTATCGCTTCATATATATCTGCTTTTGTATAATGGATGCATTATATGCATCTTGATTATGTGGCATGAAATATATCAACTATAAATGATTGAAAATAAATACCACCTATGCTATTTCCCCTCTAGAAAAATGATGAACATGGCTAGAGAATAGAGCTCATTATGAGATACATCAAATCCATTCTCAAAACATTTTTGTTTGTTGGTCCGTCAATTGTGTTTCGAAAATTGTAAATTCACCAACCTAAAATATTTTTCAGAGGGCTACATTTTACAATTGGATTGGGCTATCTTTAAAATCAAGATGGATTTATTGTACTAGGATCTTGTGATGGACCTGACCCTCTCCCAATATGGATTGGGCCTTAAGTAGAAACAAAAGAAAAAAACAAAAATCTCAATAGGATTACAGCCCCACACCGAGCATCTCCATCCGTGGGCTGCATAATTTAGCATCCCCCAACTACATGATAAAACCATTAAATGAGGCAACAGATTGTCTCCTAAGCTAGTTTGTGATGTCAACGTGGTGTGGATAAAGAGACGGAAATCTCGTCAGTGTCCTTAGCCTAACAATTTTTGCTTAATGCCTTTGTCTGTGAAGGCAAGAATGTTGTAGTCCTTGTTATTTAGACCTGGTTCAAGGAAGGGAATAACAGAATAGATAAGGAAAAAAATAATGTGACAAGTAGTAAAAAACTCGATCCATTTTGCTTGAAAAATTATTCAGTATTCTCAGAATACAATAAATGTGTACTCTCTCCTCTCACATGAATGATGGGTCCCACCATAAATTTAACTTTTAAGACTCACCATTCATGTGAGAGAAAGAAATACACATTCATGATACTCCATAAATATTGAATAGTTACTCATTTTGCTTAATGAAAAAAATGTAGTCTCCTCTCCTCAATACAAAAAACAAAAACAACATCTCTTCTCCTAAGTGACGCAAACCCCTTGGTTGCCGCAAACCCCTTGGCTTATTACAATTGCAAGGGGCGACTGAGATTGCAGTGACTTTTTTTTTTTAAGTATAATTTACACCCATTATGTTTGCCAAATTGACATATCAATTCATTAAATTTAAAAATTGTCATTTCAATCTACTAACTTTCATAACACTATCAATTTAGAACTTTCGTCCATTTCCGTTTGAAAGCTCTTGTAACTCCAAAAAAAAGACTATGTTTATTCCTATGAGGATTTTAACGATAATAATAAACTACTGACATATTAACGTATTAATTTTTTAATAAAAAAAAATAATATATGATATTTTAAAACCCCACATGGTGATTAGTCTGTCAAATAAAATTAAATACCTTTTGAACCATCTCATTAAATGCTTCAAGTCTCAAATACTATTATGATTAGATATGGTTGTGAATATTAGTATTGTTCGTCAAACACTATCACACCTTAAAAGTAAAGAGAATAAATTCAATCTAGATCTGGTGTAAACCCACCATTTTACGCCTTCCAATAACACTTAGCCACATCATCCATGTTAACTCATCAAAATACTCTCACCCACATTCAAACATTTTTTATTTAAAAAGAAAAATGAAATAACCCGATTTTGAAAGAGAGATCGCAATAGGACAGATCAGACGATCAGACCTAATTTCGAAGGGATTTCGAGTGGCAAGCACACCGGAATTTCAAGTCTAACCACCAAAAGACCCATACGTCGTTTAATGGTCTTCCCCAAAAGTCCAATATGACTGTCACTCGAGTTGTCCCTTCCAAAATCAGTCTGGGTCACCTAACCTACATTCTCTCTCCCCCCGAATCGAGACTTATATGTCGTCTAGTGTCTTCCCCGGTAGTTCAACGTGGCCAATGCTTAAAGTATCCCTTTGAAATCAATCACCCAATGTCATGCATATCAGAACAGTTTCAAAATAACACATCTCATTTATTTTGTTTTTTAGAGTAAATATAAATTTTAAGAGGAATGTTAGATGTGAGTGAGAATATTTTGATATGTGAAAACTAATGACGTGGCTAGATGTTATTTGTGGGTGTAAAAGGCTAGTTTACATCAGATTTGGAATGAATTTATTCTTTGTAGTAAATCTTTCACTTCTCACAAATTGAAACATACACCACAAAACAAGAGGTAGAAGCAATGAGAGTTCTAGATTTTATCAGACGCAAACCAAGTGTCATCCCAAATCGCCAAAGCCATATTTGTGTTTTTCTTCTTTGAAACCAATTTCCTTTATTTGTAAGGGATTAGAGATATACCCACAAATTTTTTTTACAAGATTTTGTCGGCGAAGAGGGTGACGTTCATAAATGGTTTAGCTGGGCTTGTTGCAGCAACGAAGGTGACAGCATTCTGGCTTGGAGCGATGCTTTCTGACTTTTTTTTTATTTCTTTTTTCTTTTTTTCTTTTTTGGAAGAGTGGTGGGATTTTAGTAGTGATGAAGGGAAGGATTTTTTACCTTTGTGTTTAAGATGTATGATGTTGGGTCTAAGTGAGGACTTCTTGTATTTTTGGATTTGGGGATGAAAATGGTAGTGGGTTAGTAACAATTGATTGTGTATGTGTAGACACATCGCTTAGCTAACTACATTTTAACCCCAAACACAAACTAGGGTTTTTCACAAAAAAAATTCTAAAAAAGGAAAGTACACAACTTATCTGAATTAAGGTTTTTAATCAATTTCAATTTTGACCGTTCGATTGACAAATAATAGAAATCAAGCAAATCTTCATGTCAAGAAGATCAAAAAGACTCGTCAAGTACAGCTTAAAATCCATTAAGTTGCAACCACACATTTCAGTATCCTTGATCCTCCTTTTCTTATCTTTGCAACAAGTTTAGGCTACAGTTATATACAATAATTGCCTCCTCTTCCTTGGTTACTACGTTAGATTTGCCTGGTGTCACAAGGAAGGAATTTCATAAATGTCTGGACCTCTCGCTCAGATGTCAGACTCTCGTCGCCAACAGATGTCCCATGTCTTGAGTGCCCGATTTCTTATCTTATATATAGTGATGTTCATCTATTGATTGCGGCCACTTTTGGATTCAATTGTGGCGGTTTTGGAACATCAAGAGATCAACTTCCAAGTGCATACAAGTCTGGACAAATTTTAAACTGATTTTCTTTATTTGTATGTTTGATATCTTATTTTCTTTAAATGATATGATGATATGACAACAACAAAATAATTCAAATGCAATGGATTTAATAATAATATGAATCATAAAAATTGGATTTTTTATGTAAACCATGTTTTTGCTACATTGACATGATATGATTTTATGGTCAACTTCAATCTAGATGACCAATTTTGATCGAGAAAAGCGAGGTGCCTAACACCTACTCAAAACCAAGCCCCCGAATTTAGAATTGAAATTTTGTAGATTAGGCTTTTCGAATGTAATTCTCTATTTGCTAGATTGTACTTAGGAAAGCATTTAATGTAATTTTCTTAGATTGTATCTAAGAAAAACTTCACATGTAATTCTTTTTTTACAAATGCATTTGGCAATTGTACAAAATTGAAATATGAATACAAGAGGAATTATACTCATAGAATTTTTTTTTCTTTTTTTTTTCTATAAAATAAAATAAGTGGCAACTTCATTTGTATGTAAACATCAACCTTCAATCTAGAATCTACCTAAACCAATCATCATATCGGTCTATTGTCAGTTAAGTCACATTTTAAAGCCCATTTGACCATCGGGCTGTGATTCTCACAATAGGTAAGTTTTTTTAGATTGGATTTAAAAGAAGTTTTCAGATTTTGGAGATGAAATGGGTGATGTTTGATTGAATAGAATTGTTTAATACAGTATTGGACTCTTTAACTTGGGATCAAATTCAAATGAAATAAAAATCAATGGGGAATTTTTTAGAGTTTTTAGAAATCTAAATACGAAATCTTGAAAAATATAAAGTTTTGGAGACGACATCATTTGGCTAAATGACAGTCTCATCCTTTAGGTTTGATATAAAACTATCACAGGTCTTTACGTCACTAACCTTAACTAAATATTCCATTTTTTAAAAGATTCCTTTTACCTAACCCCTAACTAGAGGAGAGAGCGTGAGTCTTTTAAAAAAAAAACGGAATCTTTACAAAATAGAATATTTCGTTAAGATTAGTAACGGATAAACCCATGACAATTTTATGTCAAACCTAAAAGGTAAAAATAAGGATACTCTCCATTTGTCTATTTCATGGTTCAAATTTTATTTCATGAATCTAACCGTGTACATATTTCCACGTCATTTAAATTTTAAATAATGTGGCAGACTGTACACTATTAGATTTGCAATATTTAATCTGGACCATAAAATTGATTATCCTATTCCAAAAATTAATGGGATGAGTTTTTATTGATGGTAAGGAAAACTAGTAGGACCCATCATTTATGTGAGAGGAGATTGTACACATTTATTATGTTATGGGAGAACCAAAGTAGTGGGACCCAGCATTTATGTGAAATGGGAGAGTATGCATTTATTATGTTCTAGGAATACTTAATAATTAATCTAGATGGTAATAACATTTACTACTAGCATTAATGTCATATGGCAATTAAAAGTGAGGAGGGAAAATCGGAAGGTGACATAAGAAAAATTATTCACTAGTCTCGAACTACAAGTAAAGTAGTCCCCCTCTCACAGAGTAGTGGGTCCTACCATGAATTTAATTAATGGGATCCTATCATTTATGTGAAAGGGAGACTACACATTTATTTATATTCCTAAACTACTGAATAATCACTCTTGATATAGATGGTTATAACTTATGGCATTAATGTTTTATGGCAATTAAAAGTGGGGAGGGAAATAGGAAGAAAATTAATGAGATGATTTGATATAGATGGTAATAATGTTTACAGCTGGTATTAATGTTATATGGAAATTAAAAGTGGGGAGGGAAAATAGGAAGAAATTAATGTGATGATTTGATATAGATGGTAATAACATTTACTACTTGAGCAAAAAATAAAAAAATAAAAATAACATTTACTGCTGGCATTAATGTTTTGTGGCAATTAAAGGCGGGGGAGGGAAAATATGAAAAAAGGGACTAACTAGGCTTCAAGTGGGAAGAAAGGTTGATGACTCAAACACACTCCCTCTCTAAAAAAAAAATAAACACACACTCTCTTATTGTCAATCTAATGACAAAGCCAAAATTACTCAGCAATGGGTTAGCTCTCTCTTTTCTTGTATTCGTGACCCTCCTATCTCTTCAAGAATGTACGTATGTCTTATGCCTCTTCCTTATCTCTTGTACGAAAATAATAAATGCTTTCTTTAAAAATCCTCAAAATTAGTGAACTTCTTATTCACAACATTAACAATTTCATTTTAGTTTGGATTCTTTCCATTTCGAAATACTTCTTCAATGTTATTTAATCATCCAAAATAAAGTTACTCAAATTTATCTCTTAATTATACATTATATTTTGTTGATAATTTTCTTCATGTTTTTAATATAAACAAGGCAGTAACATTAATGGTGGTAGTGGAGATGATAGTCTTTCCATTCCAAGAGAGGGAGCAGATACAACCACGTTGCTTGATGATGCAGATTATATAGTGCCTCCGGGCCAATGTTGCATAATAGTCGATTTTGGAATACCCCCTTTGCGCTGGTGTCATTTACACAATTGTTTTGACTTCAAGAATGATTGCTTCCAGTTTTGCCAACATAATCATCAACCTGTAGCTCATCCCATCTTAGAAATGGATAGTAACACTGGCAGTAGTGGAGATGACAGTCTTGGCATTTCAAGGGAGGGAGCAGATACAACTGCTTTGCTTGATGATGTAGATTATATAGTGCCACCATTGCAATGTTGCGAAAAGGTAAATTTTGGAAGAGATATTTATCGTTGGTGTCCTTTAAATGAATGTTACAACTCAAAGGAGGATTGCTTTCATTCTTGCCAAAATAATCATCAAACTACAGCTCCTCTCGTCTCAAAAAAGCCCTGAGTATTGCTTCATATATATCTGCTTTTGTATAATGGATGCATTATATGCATCTTGATTATGTGGCATGAAATATATCAACTATAAATGAATGAAAATAAATACCACCTATGCTATTTCCCCTCTAGAAAAATGATGAACATGGCTGGAGAATAGAGCTCATTATGAGATACATCAAATCCATTCTCAAAGCATTTTTGTATGTTGGTCCGTCAATTGTGTTACTAAAATTGTAAATTCATCCACCTAAAATATTTTTCAGAGGGCTACCTTTTACAATTGGATTGGGCTATCTTTAAAATTCAAGATGGATTTATTGTACTAGGATCTTGTGATGGACCTGACCCTCTCCCAATATGGATTGGGCCTTAAGTAGAAACAAAAGGAAAAAACAAAAATCTCAATAGGATTAGAGCGGCATTTTTTGCCCAATAACCTATTTTTTTAAGTTATATAGCCAAACAGGTTACTTTAAAAGTTATATAACTTATATCAAAACATAGGGAAAATCGAAAATCGTCTTACGATTTCTGATATTTAAAAATGTGTTAAAATATATATATATATATATAATTCAACAGAAATCGTCTCTTCAAGAGACGATTTTCAAAAGTGTCTTATGTTTTGATATAACTTTCAAAGTGGCCCGTTTGGCTATATAACTTAAAAAAATGCGTTATTGGGCAAAAAATGCCAATTACAGCCCCACACCGAGCATCTCCATTCGTTGGCTACATAATTTAGCATCCCCCAACTACATGATAAAACCATTAAATGAGGCAACAAATTGTCTCCTTAGCTAGTTTGTGATGTCAACGGGACGGAAATCTCGTCAGTGTCCTTAGCCTAACAATTTTTGCTTAATGCCTTTGTCTGTGAAGGCAAGAATGTTGTTGTCCTTGTTATTTAGACCTGGTTCAAGGAAGGGAATGCCTTGGCTAGGATGCTTGCAAAGTGAAAATTTTGTTGTTTGTAAGATCTACCCAATTGATGTAGAATCTTTTATGTTCTTTTATTATTTTTGGGTAAATAGTCTAGTTTTATAATACTTTCTCTGTTTACCCAATCATGTATTTACCCAAACAGAATAACATTAGATGAGGAAAAAAATAATGTGACAAGTATTAAAAAAACTCGATCCATTTTGCTTGGAAAATTATTTAGTATTTCCGGAATATAATAAATGTGTATTCTCTCCTCTCACATGAATGATGAGTCCCACCATAAATTTAATTTTTAGGACCCACCATTCATGTGAGAGAAGAAAGTACACATTTATGATACTCCATAAATATTGAATAGTTACTCATTTTGCTTAATGAAAACAATGAAGTCTCCTCTCCTTAATACAAAAAACAAAAAACGACATCTCTTCTCCAAAGTGCCGCAATCCCCTTGGTTGCCGCAAACCCTTTTGTTTATTACAACTGCAAAGGGCAACTGAGATTGCGGTGACTTTTTTTCTTTTTGTAAAGTATAATTTACACCCATTATGTTTGCCAAATTGACATATCAGTTCATTAAGTTTAAAAATTGTCATTTCAATCTACTAACTTTCATAACACTATCAATTTAGAACTTTCGTCCATTTCTGTTTGAAAGCTCTTGTAACTCCATAAAAACAATTATGTTTATTCCTATGAGGATTTTAACAATAATAATAAAATATTGACACATTAACATATTAATTTTTTAATAAAAAAAATAATATATGATATTTTAAAACCCCACATGGTGATTAGTCTGTCAAATAAAATTAAATACCTTTTGAACCATCTCATTAAATGCTTCAAGTCTCAAATACTATTATGATTAGATATGGTTGTGAATATTAGTATTGTTCGTCAAACACTATCACACCTTAAAAGTAAAGAGAACAAATTCAATCCAAATTTGGTGTAAACCCTCCCTTTTACGCCTTCCAATAACACTTAGCCACATCATCCATGTTAACTCATCAAAATACTCTCACCCACATTCAAACATTTTTTATTTTAAAAAAAAAAATGAAATAACCCGATTTTGAAAGAGAGATCGCAATAGACAGACAGATCAGACCTAATTTCGAAGGGATTTCGAGTGGCAAGCACACCATAATTTCAAGTCTAACCACCAACAGACCCATACATCGTCTAACGGTCTTCCCCAAAAGTCCAATATGACTGTCACTCGAGTTGTCCCTTCCAAAATCAGTCTGGGTCACCTGACCTACATTCTCTCTCCCCCCGAATCGAGACTTATATGTCGTCTAGTGTCTTCCCCGGTAGTTCAATGTGGCCAATGCTTAAACTATCCCTTTGAAATCAATCACCCAATGTCATGCATATCAGAACAGTTTCAAAATAATACTTCTCATTTATTTTGTTTTTTAGAGTAAATATAAATTTTAAGAGGAATGTTAGGATGTGAGTGAGAATATTTTGATATGTGAAAACTAATGACGTGGCTAGATGTTATTTGTGGGTATAAAAGGCTAGTTTACATCAGATTTGGAATGAATTTATTCTTTGTAGTAAATCTTTCACTTCTCACAAATTGAAACATACACCACAAAACAAGAGGTAGAAGCAAATGAGAGTTCTAGATTTTATCAGACGCAAACCAAGTGTCATCCCAAATCGCCAAAGCCATATTTGTGTTTTTCTTCTTTGAAACCAATTTCCTTTATTTGTAAGGGATTAGAGATATACCCACAAATTTTTTCACAAGATTTTGTCGGCGAAGAGGGCGGCGTTCATAAATGGTTTGGCTGGGCTTGTTGCAGCAACGAAGGTGACAACATTTTGGCTTGGAGCGATGCTTTCTGACTTTTCTTTTTTTTCTTTTTTCATTTTTTTTTTTGGAAGAGTGGTGGGATTTTAGTAGTGATGAAGGGAAGGATTTTTTACCTTTGTGTTTAAGATGTATGATGTTGGGTCTAAGTGAGGACTTCTTGTATTTTTGGATTTGGGGATGAAAATGGTAGTGGGTTAGTAACAATTGATTGTGTATGTGTAGACACATCGCTTAGCTAACTACATTTTAACCCCAAACACAAACTAGGGTTTTTCCCAAATTAAAATTCTAAAAAAGGAAAGTACACAACTTATCTGAATTAAGGTTTTTAATCAATTTCAATTTTGACCATTCGATTGACAAATAATAGAAATCAAGCAAATCTTCATGTCAAGAAGATCAAAAAGACTCGTCAAGTGCAGCTTAAAATCCATTAAGTTGCAGCCAAACATTGCAGTATTCCTTGATCCTCCTTTTCTTATCTTTGCAACAAGTTTAGGCTACAGTTATATACAATAATTGTTCTCCTCTTCCTTGGTTACTATGTTAGATTTGCCTGGTGTCACAAGGGGGGAATTTCATAAATGTCTGGACCTCTCGCTTCGGATGTCAGACTCCTCATCGCTGACAAGATGTCCCATGTCTTGAGTGCCCGATTTCTTATCTTATATATAGTGATGTTCATCTATTGATTGCGGCCACTTTTGGATTCAATTGTGGCGGTTTTGGAACATCAAGAGATTCAACTTCCAAGTGCATACAAGTCTGAACAAATTTTAAACTGATTTTCTTTATTTGTATGTTTGATATGTTATTTTCTTTAAATGATATGATGATATGACAACAACAAAATAATTCAAATGCAATGGATTTAATAATAATATGAATCATTAAAATTGGATTTTTTATGTAAACCATGTTTTTGCTACATTGACATGATATGATTTTATGGTCAACTTCAATCTGGATGACCAATTTTGATCGGGAAAAGCGAGGTGCCTAACACCTACTCAAAACCAAGCCCCCGAATTTAGAATTGAAATTTTGTAGATTAGGCTTTTCGAATGTAATTCTCTATTTGCTAGATTGTACTTAGGAAAGCATTTAATGTAATTTTCTTAGATTATATCTAAGAAAAAATTTAAGTAATTCTTTTTTTAAAAATTTGGCTTCAAAATTGAAATATGAATACATGAATTATACTCATAATTTCTTTTTTTCTTTTTTCTTTTTTTACATTTGTATGTAAAATGTATATATCATTTGAAACAACAACTACAACAACAAATCTGCAGTTAATAAATAATAAAAACTGTACAAAATTGAGCGTTTGAATAAGACAGATGAATACAACTCGCGGAGGAATTATACTCATGCACAACGAAGAATTCTTTTTTTCTTTATTGAGACTTTTTTTTCAGTATATATAAAATAAAATAAGTGGCAACTTCATTTGTATGTAAACATGAACCTTCAATCTAGAATCTACCTAAACCAATCATCATATCAGTCTATTGTCAGTTAAGTCACATTTTAAAGCCCATTTGACCATCGGGCTGTGATTCTCACAATAGGTAAGTTTTTTTAGATTGGATTTAAAAGAAGTTTTCAAATTTTGGAGATGAAATGGGTGATGTTTGATTGAATAGAATGCTTTAATACAGTGTTAGACTCTTTAACTTGGGATCAAATTCAAATGAAATAAAAATCAATGGGGAATTTTTTAGAGTTTTTAGAAATCTAAATACGAAATCTTGAAAAATATAAAGTTTTGGAGACGACATCATTTGGCTAAATGACAGTCTCACCCTTTAGGTTTGACATAAAACTATCTGTAGGATCAAATAATACTGAAGAAAATGTGCACTGCCTTGCCTTAGACAAGGTCAAGGTATGATCTTATATTTATACATTCAGATTACAAGAGTTTTAGATTAACACAACTACAACATTTTGATCTTAGATACATATCTCTAGTTGATGTGTTTATCTATAGCTAGGATAGTCTTTGAATGAGGTAACTGTGAAGGAGGTTTATCCTTATCATTAACACGCCCCCTCAAGCCCAACGGAATGGGAAGAACGTTGAGCTTGGTCCGAAGTTGAGCGAAATGGGAAGAAGAGATTGGCTTGGTCAGAAGATCAGCAAGTTGATCTTTGCCGCAAATAAATTTCACATTGAGAGTCTTCTTTGCAACCATATCCCAAACAAAGTGGAAGTCAATTTCCACATGTTTAGTGCGAGCATGAAAGACCGGGTTGGAGGAGAGGTAGGTAGCACCAATATTGTCACACCAAAGAGTTGGAGGAGTGGACAATGCTAAACCAAGTTCACCAAAGAGGGACTGAAGCCATTTGAGTTCAGCAGCAGCATTGGCAAGGGCTTTGTATTTGGCTTCAGTGCTGGAACGAGCAACAATAGCTTGTTTACGGCAGCCCCAGGATATAAGATTGTTGCCCAAGAAAATGCAGAAGCTGCCAGTAGAGTGGCGATCATCACGGCTGCCAGCCCAATCCGCATCAGAAAAGGCTTGTAAAGTGTTATAAGAGGTGCGATATATTTGTAACCCAAAAGTGAGAGTTTGCTTGAGGTACCGCAGCAACCGTTTGGCAGATTGCAAATGAAGTACAGTGGGCTTGTGCATAAACTGAGAAAGCTTGTTGACAGCAAACACAATATCAGGACGAGTGAGGGACAGGTATTGCAAAGCACCAACAGTGCTTCGAAATAAAGTGACATCCGTGAAGGATTCACCTTCATGTGCCGTGAGACTGGTGGTAGAAGCCATAGGTGAACTGACTGGCTTAGCTTCATGCATGTTGGTACGTTTCAGAAGGTTAATGATGTATCGTTGTTGAGACAAAAGAATGCCATGAGCATTGGGAATCACTTCAACACCCAAAAAATAGTTCAATTTCCCCAAATCTTTAACAGCAAAATCAGATTCCAGTAGACGAAGCAGTTTATCAATCTCAGACTTGTTAGAGCATGTAATAATGATATCATCTACGTATATGAGAATAAACATAGTGAAGCTCTTAGACTTGTAAATAAACAGAGACATATCAGATAAAGACCCGTGAAAACCAAGTTGAAGTAGCCGTGAGCTAAGTCTGGAAAACCAAGCCCGTGGGGCTTGTTTAAGGCCATAAATGGCCTTGTTAAGCTTGCAGACATGAGAGGGATATGATGGGTGCTGATACCCAGAGGGTTGGGCCATGAAAACATCCTCAGAAAGTTGACCATGGAGAAAAGCATTCTGAATATCAATTTGGCGAATAGACCAACCAGCAGAAATGGCAATGGAAAGAATAGCACGTACCGTGGTGGGTTTGATCACTGGACTGTATGTTTCGCCATAGTCGATGCCGGGTTGTTGGTGAAAACCCTTTGCAACTAGCCGTGCTTTAAAGCGCTCAATGGAGCCATCAGCATGACGCTTTATTCGGAAGACCCATTTGCAGTCAATTAAGTTCTGTGCAGATGAAGATGGTACAAGTGTCCATGTGTGGTTCTTGAGAAGAGCATCAAATTCGAGGTTCATAGCTCGGCGCCAGTGAGGACTTTTGGAGACGGAGGTGTGGCAGGTGGGTTCAGTGAGATCGGGATCATTGTGGGTTTCGGCAAGGAGAGCTTTGGGGATTGGGTAGCGAATGGTTCCATCGGTGTATGT
>OU015772.1:14090383-14194837 GCA_907173295.1 Fagus sylvatica | reverse complement strand
GCAGCCTAGAGGCGGCAGCGGAGATCAGAACCTGCGGGTTTGCCGGAAGCTTCACCGGCGCGTGGCGGCGCGTAGGGAGGTTTCTGGCTTCGACGATCTTTTTACTGGAGATTCGTCTCTTCCAGACGAATCGATTGATGGGTGGAGCAAATCAAATGGAGCATCCAAACGGCGGCATATCGAGCGAGTTTGAAGAGAGCAGATCGGGTCTGAAGAGAGCAGATCGTTCCAGGCAGAGACAGGGCAGATCGAAGTAGAGAATGAGCAGATCAGCCGAGGAGAAGCAGATCAGTCAAGGAGAGCAGATCAGGCGGAGGAGAGGCAGATCGTTTCAGGCCGAGGCAGAGCTGATAGGGGCCGAGACAGAGAAGATCGTCTCCGAGGAGCAGATTGAAGTAGAGACTGAGCAGATCAAGGCAGAAACTGAGCAGATCGGGACAGAGACAGAGCAGATCAAGGCAGAAACTGAGCAGATCGGGGCAGAGACTGAGCAGATCAAGGCAGAAACTGAGCAGATTGGGGCAGAGACTGAGCAGATCAAGGCAAGGCGAGACAGATTGCTCTGAGATATCATAGGGAAATTCTTTTACTCCAGTCCCCCACACATCAAGAACTTCTCAAATACAAAAAATTAAAATTCTGCCATCTATAGCCAATTTGTTTGTACTTCGGGTTGCACTGCTTTGAAAGAAATTGAAGCTAATTTGTTGGAGAACATGCTCCACCTTCGGTCTCTCAACCTATCAGGAGGGTCTCTGGTGGCTACAATGGAGGAAGAGAGGCACGGCTTAGAGAAAACTGGAAATTGTTTGGAGAAAATAGGTTCGGGTAGTCTGAGAATTGTGCCAGAGATTAATTTGGCTCTGATACCATGTTAGAACAGATGCTCTGATAGTGCTAGAGAGAAAAGAGTTTAGGGAAAGAGAGAGAACAAATAGAGAACAGATACACAGGGATACCGTGGTTCGGTCATGAAGACCTACGTCCACACACAAAAGCCCTTGACGGCTACATCTTTTCTATATTTCTTGATGGTTACAATGAAACCCAAGTAGGGTATATATACTAGAGAAACCTAATCTAACTAGAGCAGTTTGCTTCTATTTACAATTAATGGGCCTACACTTGGTTTGGGCCTCATGGCCCAATATATATCTCTAACAGTAATAATGAGCTCTATTCTCAAATTAGGTTGATCGTTTCGTTAGAGGGGTAATAGCATAGGTGGTATTTATTTTCATTCATTTATTTTTGATATCTTTCATGCCATATAATCAAAGATCCATATAATGCATCCATAATACAAAAGAAAATATATATGAAGCCATACTCAAGGCTTTTCCAAGATGGGAGGAGCGGCAAGTGGATGATTATTTTGGCAAGACTGAAAGCAATTCTCCTTGTTGTCGTAACATTCATTTAAAGAACACCAACGATAAGTATATCTTCCAAAATCAACCATTTCGCAACATTGGCCTGGTGGCACTATATAATCTGCATCATTAAGCAAAGCAGTTGTATATGCTTCCTCCCTTGAAATGCCAAGACTATCATCTCCACTATTGCCAGTGTTACTATCCATTTCTAAAATGGGATGAGCTGCAGGTCGATGATTATTTTGGCAAAACTGGAAGCAATCATTCTTGGTGTCAAAGCAATATTTTAAATGACACCAGCGATAAGGGCTTATTCCAAATCCAAAATCTACCATTATGCAACATTGGCCTATTGGCACTATATAATCTGCATCATCAAGCATTGTAGTTGTATTTGCTCCCTCCCTTGGAATGGCAAGACTATCATCTCCACTACTACCATTAATGTTACTACCTGTTTATATTAAAAAAATGATGAATTGTCAACAAAATATAACGTATACTTAAGAGATAATTTGAGTAACTTTACTTGGATGATTAACTAACATTGAAGAAGCATTTCGAAATGGCAAGAATTCAAACTAAAATAAAATCGTTAAAGTTGTGAATAAGAAGTTCAATAATTTTGAGGATTTTTAAAGACATTATTTATTATTTTCGTACGAGAGAGAAGGAAGAGGCATAAGACATATATACATACATTCATGAACAGCTAGGAGGGTCAAGAATGCAATAAAAGAGAGAGCTAACACATCGTGGAGTAATTTTGGCTTTGCCATAAGATTGACAATTAAAGAGTTTTTTTTTTTTTTTTCAATATAGAGAGATTGTGATTTAGTTATGCAATAGTACTTAACAATATGAATCTATATACATACAATATATAATAGTAGAAGACAACAATTGATTCTACCTTCACCATATACATCCACGTCATCAGTCTCTCTCCCCACATGAAACCACGTCAGCCCCAACGTTATTACCATCTATATCAAATCATCCCATTAATTGTCTTCCTATTTTCTCTTCCCACTTTTAATTTCCATAAAACATTAATGCCAGCAATAAATATTATTATCATCGATCTATATCAAATCATCCCATTAATTGTCTTCCTATTTTCCCTTCCCACTTTTAATTTCCATAAAACATTAATGCCAACAATAAATGTTATTACCATCTATATCAAACCATCCCATTAATTGTCTTCCTATTTTCCCTTCTCACTTTTAATTGTCATAAAACATTAATGCCAGCAATAAATGTTATTACCATATTTATCAAATCATCCCATTAAATGTCTTCCTATTTTCCCTCCCCACTTTTAATTGCCACAAAGCATTAATGCTAGTAGTGCAGAAAAACACCTCTGTGCGTGTGTGTTACTGAGAAATTATTCAGTCCACCAAGTGAACCACGTCATCTATCCACCATTCCAATAATTAAACGCCACGTCATCTAGTCTTTTTCCTTATTTGTTGGTTGTGTGAATATTGATGAGTCATTAAATTAATATACGTGGCGTTTAATTATTGGAATGGTGGATAGATGACGTGGTTCACTTGGTGGATTGAATAATTTCTCGTGTCACTGTGTGAGATGATTTCTTGTGAGTTTAGATTTTTGGAAAATTATATAATACTTCGGGAGTATATTAAATGCGTACTCCCTTCTCTCACAAAAGTGATGGGTCCCACCATGAATTTAATTAGTGGGACCCACGACTACTGTGAGAGGAGGGAGTATAATAGATTTTCATGTTAGGAATAAGAGGTTTGAGGTAGAGGAAGAAGAGGGAGTAGGTACAGATATACTAGAAGAGGAAGAAGAGCTGCCGGTTGCCATGATTGAAAAAGTAAAGAGAAAATTTTGATGTCTCTTGAATACAAAGAGTGTGAATTGTATTGAATATTAATAGGCAAGTCTACAAGTAATTGAAAGTGAAAAGATAACTTAGGATTATAACGTATTGGAGTTGTTTGAATTACAGTTGATATCCAAATCCTTATGTTGAGTTGGAAATGAGTCTGGAGTTTTATTTGCATAAGTGATTGGTTTGAGTTTGGACTCTTTGAGATTATCCTTTACACCTAATCACTCCCCGTTCTTCATCCAACACGAAATCAACTTTAAAAAAGTGGGGCTGGTAAAGTAGGGTTTTAGATCATGGATGTGCTAGCATGGAATGAAACCAAACAAAAAATTCAGAATCCTTTGCTTTCGCGTCAATCTGGCATGGGTAAGCCTTGAAGTTGAAGTAGGCCTAATAACGAAATCTTTATGATTTTTGTTTTTTTGGCTAGACAATCAACTCAAATCATAATCCATTATTTCAAAAAAAAAAAAAGATGCACCTTTAATTACTTTGAAAATCTCGTGTTTTAAAGCAAAAAGAAATTAATTGAAATGTATGAAGTTTTTTTTTTTTTTTTTCAACAGCAAAGCAGTGCTTTTTCTCATAAGACTAACAAAGGCTTTAATGCGGGCCTACACTATTTGAAATTAACGGAACAATTTAACGCCATTTAACTCTCTTTGATGAGTTAACTGCCTTTAAATGATGTAAGACTTTTTTGCCGCTTGTTTTGTTTCTATAGGACCGGAGTACAAGGTCAGCTTGCTAACCTTGTGTTCCGGGACGACCTAATAATTTACCCTTCTCTCACCACTTTTAATTTCCATATATCATTAATGCCAACATTAAATGTTATTATCATCTTGGGTAATTATTCAGGGAAAATTATTCAGTAATTCTGGAGTACAAATAAACTGTACAAATTATTTAGTCTCAAAATTGTAAGAAATATACCATTATTTCCAATTTATTGTGTGACAAAGTATAGAAGTTATTCAGAAAAAAAAAAAAGGAATATATGTTAAATCCAAAACCTTATGTGAATAGAACTGATTTGTTGATTGGTGATTTTAATAGTTCAACACAAATCAATTCCGCATTTCTGTATCTTGGGCAATTGAAGTTTGCAAAAGCTAAAGGTGCCATTGTATTCAATGGTCATTCATTATACGTAGAGGAGAAAGAAATTATGAGACCTTACAAGGCTAAATAGTTTTCCTAAACTCGGCTCAATTTCAGTTCAATGTCTACATAATTTAACACATGTACTAGAAAGAATTGCGATTGAGATCGGGCCCAATAGATTGAAAACAATAGCACCATTAGATGGTCGAGATGAAATATTTTGTTTGGGTAAATACAAGATTGGGTAAACAGTGGAAGTATTACTATTATAAAACCAGGCTAATTACCCAAAAAGAATAAAAGATTCTACATCAGCTGGGTAGACGTTACAAACAATAAAATTTTCACTTTGAAAGCATCCTAGCCAAGGCATTCCCTTCCTTGAACTAGTTCTAAATAGAAAGGACAACAAAATTCTTGTCTTCACAGACAAAGGCATTAAGCATAAATTATTAGGATAAAGATAGTAACAAGATTTTCGTCTCTTTATCCACACCAAGCTAACATCACAAACCAGCTAAGGACACAATTTGTTGCCTCATTTAATGGTTTTATCATGTAGTTGGGATGCTAAATTATGCAGCGAACTACCTTTAAACCTTTAAATTATTGAGGTTTTCGTTTTTGTTTTAACTAAAGACCAAATCCATTATTAGGAAATAGCATAGGTGATATTTATTTTCATTCATTTCTATTTAATATCTTTCATGCCAAATAGTCAAGATTCATATAATGCATCCACAATACAAAAGCAAATATATATGAAGCCATAGTCAAGGCTTTTCCCAGACGGTAGGAGCTGCAGGTTGATGATTATTTTGGCAAGACTGAAAGCACTCCTCCTTCGAATCATAACATTCTTTTAAAGGACACCAACGATAAGTATATCTTCCAAAACCTACCTTTTCGCAACATTGGCCTATTGGCACTATATAATCTGCATCATCAAGCAAAGAAGTTGTATCTGCTCCCTCCCTTGAAATGCCAAGACTATCATCTCCACTACTACTAGTGTTACTATCCAATTTTGAGATGGGAGAAGTTGCAAGTCGATGATTATTTTGGCATGAATGAAAGCAATCCTCTTCAGAGTCGTAACATTCTTTTATAGAACACCAACGATAAGTGTATCTTCTGTAGAGGCCCATTTTTTCGGTCCACGGTAGACCAAGTCCAACACCTCAGTGATCCACCAGAGGCCCAAAGCCCCAACAGCACCAGTGATCCACGGTAGACAGCACATGAGGAGAAATGGCCCAAAAAGCCATCCACCAGGCCCAGACACCAAGTCAATTGATAAAAGCCCAGCCCATTCACTCTTCAAGTTCAAGTCCAGCCCATTACTCTCCAAATTTCAGTCTGCCGCACAAAGGAGAATTCTAGAACAATTTGAAAAAGAGAGGGAAAAATGGCTCTCAAGTATCATTTTCCCTCCTCTCTTGGCACGGTACTCAAGGCACTGAAGGGAGGCATTTCCAAAGTGAAATCAGATTCTCAAAGCTACAATAATCATGACAAAAGGCCGGATTTCTTTATTAACCAACAGATGAGCATTATGGTTCCAGAAAATATGAAGAAAGCTGGTCATCCACGCCACCCAGTGGTCCACGGCGGATTACCCAGTGGTCCACGGCAGATTACCCAGCGGTTCACAACCAAACCCAGCCACAGAAGCAATCTGCGGCGGCACCAGCTGTGATGAGTAATGAAGGGGATGACGAGGAAGATGATGCAAGGGCTGAAAAGACCAAGAAATCTCCCATGGCCGCCCAGATCAGTATCAACTGAAGCAAGTAATGATGAAACACCTGCTGGTCATTTTCTTTACCCACTGGTCGCGGTGGACTTCGCCACAGAATGGTCCACGGCAGCACCAACTGCAACAGAAATCACAAACAAGGCTGAAAAGACTTGAGAAGTCTGCCATGGCCACCACCACTCGAGAGCAGTGACCACCACAGCCCAGCACTCCGGTGGTCCTTGCTCCTCCACATCACAGAACTTAGGAAGCACGGTTTGGAGGTAGGGGAATCAATTTACTCAAATTTAATTTGGTCTGCCGCAACAGAAATGGTATCAATTTGCTGGGAAATGATACCAAAAATGGTAAGACCAAATCTAATTAATGCAAAACGTATATGGGTCAAGTCACTTTAATGATTTCAGATCATTACCGAGCATTAAATGCTCGTCACTTCCTCCCTCATAAATGGCCTGAAAATCGCCGCCCACCACAGATCAAATCAGATCTGCGGAGGATGAAAACCATCAGCTCAGCCCCAAACATTAAATTTTGTCCAATCCCAGCCCCTTTATCCCTTGGTTAAGCAATGATTCTCATAATGACGAGGATAACAAATCAAACCATTAGATACAAACACCATTATAAATAGGGCTGGGAAGGAAGAACAAGGGGTTGGCTGGCCTGAGAATCCACATACTGAAATTTCTCCATTATAGCTGCCTTCAAAAGCTCCAGAAATTCAGTTAGCCAATATCAGTCCACGGGACACTTCTCGTAGGTCCACGGTGGACTAAAAGCACACTTTTAGTCTGCCACAACAGAAAACTCCTATCAAACACTTAATCCAACACCAAATACCGACTCATGTACGTTTTGCATAGTAAATGATTCTCTTCCTACTCCAAATCTCTTAAGTTCTGTGATTTGCTCTGATTTGCATGTTTCTTTGTTCTGCTCCTGCCTTCCTTGCAACTTATAGAGGAAATCAAGTGCTTTGTGCTCAGTACCCTGATCCACGGGACTGACCTTTGATTTTACTCCTTATCATGCACATTGTATTTTCTGCCATTGATTATTGTTTCTTGAAAAGGTTGAGTTCTCTGTACTAAGCCTCAGCCCATGAGATTGATTTTCTTTGTCATATGCAAATTTGTAATACATTTCTCATGTGTTATTGACATTACATTGCAATCACTGAATGTTCTGGTCTGGTGGAAGTAGAGCTTAAGATTACTAGCTCATTTTGATCTGCGGCATTGGCTACATTAGTCCACCGCAACCCCTGCGTGAGCATTGCATCTCGGTGGATCAGAGAGTGTCAGAGGGAAATGCACCATTCGCCTCTAAGTGGTCTACCACACTTGGAGTAGAGTTTTGGGCTCAACATCCCCCCCCACACACAAACTCAGCCCGTATTTAGCCCGTCCGTGGATTAATACGTGGCCCATCGGTGCGGAAATTTTGTGCATCCACATCTTCCAAAATCTACGTCTATGCAACATTGGTCGAGTGGCACTATATAATCCGCATCATCAAGCAAAGGAGTTGTATTTACTTCCTCCCTTGAAATGGCAAGACTATCATCTCCACTACTACCATTAATGTTACTGCCTGTTTATATTAAAAAGAATGATGGAAATTATCAATAAAATATAAAATATAATTAAGAGATAAATTTGAGTAACTTTATTTGTATGATTAAATAACATTGAAGAAGCATTTTGAAATGGCAAGAATCCAAACTAAAATGAAATCGTTAAAGTTGTGAATAAGAAGTTCAATAATTTTGATGATTTATAAAGAAATCATTTATATTTTCATACGAGAGAGAAGGAAGAACATACGTACATTCATTAAGAGCTAAGACGGTCACGAATACAATAAAAGAGACAACTAACCCATCGCTGAGTAATTTTGGCTTTGCCATGAGATTGATAAATAGAGAGTATTATATATATATATATATATATATATATATATATATATATATATATATATAGAGAGAGAGAGAGAGAGAGAGAGAGAGAGAGAGAGAGAGAGAGAGAGAGAGAGAGAGATATCAAATCTTCGCATTAATTGTCTTCCTATTTTCCTTCCCACTTTTAATTGCCAT
The DNA here is from genome assembly GCA_907173295.1 of Fagus sylvatica. Taxonomy (NCBI): domain Eukaryota; kingdom Viridiplantae; phylum Streptophyta; class Magnoliopsida; order Fagales; family Fagaceae; genus Fagus; species Fagus sylvatica. The sequence goes on along the minus strand of OU015772.1, from coordinate 14,186,624 downwards.
AAAACATTAATGTCAGCAATAAATGTTATTACCATATATCAAATCATCCCATTAATTTTCTTATAACATTAATGCCAACAATAAATGTTATTACCATCTTGAGTAATTGTTCAATACTCCCATAACATAATAAATGCGTACTCTCATATCTCACATGAAAACTGGGTCCATTAACTAATTAATTAGTGAGACTTATAATTCATGTGAAAGAAGAGAGTACGCATTTATTTTGCTTTCGGGAGTACTGAATAATTTTTCTTACCATCTATATAAAATCATCCCATTAATTTTCAATCATGCTACCAAAACTTTCTTTACTTTAGTTGACTTTATAATTTTACACATCATTATTTTAATATATATTTTTTAACTGAATTTAAATTTTATTCTATAATTAAACTTTTCATTAGAATATTGACACATCATATTTCTTTAATAAAAAGAATATAGTGTTCCATTTATACAAACACAATCATAATAAATGTCTAATATTGGAATATATTCTATATATAAACAAATTAATAATAATAAATGTCTTTGAATAATAATAATAATAATAATAATAATAATCAATTTTCATATTTAGACAAAATATAAAAGAGAGAAGAAATCAAATTATGTTAAACTTTCTCGTGTGTTGCACGAGTTATCGACTAGTTCTAATTAAAACGTTTACCACACTCCCAATTAATTCTCAGAACTCGGGGCTACTCATTTTAAGGCTGCCATATAAATAGAAAATGAGGCTCATTTTACAAGGAGGTTGGAAAATCAATTGCTCACAATCCCAAACAAGATTCCAAAGAATTTTCGTGAGGGATTATACTTGCTAATAAGAACACAAGTGTGTTCTTATATTAGAGTCTAGAGATTACAAGAACATTCTTGTAATCTCACTTTCTAATCTTTCAATTTCAATTTACTTTTCTTTAAACCAATCTAACAATCTTTTCTCTAAGAACAATTTTCAAATCGAATCAAGGAGTTTCCTCCACAACACAAGCAGGCAAATCCCTTCCTTGTTCTTTTAATTTTCAAAGCATGAATATTTGTTGTTTGATTGCATGATTTAGTTTAGGATTTGTTTGATATATTATTGTAATTATTATTTTTTTTTAATAAATTTAGGAACATGTTAGGATTATAATTACAGTATAAAAATCTTTGAAATCAAATATGGAACAACTTTTATGAAGGAAGCAAACCCAAAATTGGCCTCCTAGGTCAATCGGCACTCAAGTATTTATTTGAGTGCCGAATTGGGTTCCCTAAGTGTCGATCGGTACTCAGGTCATGATTTCGTGATTTTTCTATGCAAAATTTATTTTTTTGCAATTATAATGACTTTACTTGCTGTTTTATAATTTTCTAAGCATCCCATAATGTTTTTCAATGACTTGAATGTTTATTTTGAATTAGATATGCATGCTTGATTTATTTAATTGCTAGTAGATTGATCATATTATTTTTATTTTGTTTTGCATGTACCTTTGTGATGATATATCAAATGCAAGTTGGATTGTATGATTGAGTTGTAAATTATAGGTTAAGGATTCTGTAAAGACTAATTTAGATCAGGTTGAATGGGTGCTTAACACCTTCCCACTCAATCCTTTAACCCCCGAACCCCAATCTTTAGAGGAATTAGATTAGTTTGTTTGTCTTTTTGTTCTCTCTTTTAGATTGTACACTAGGACACGAAGCCTTGTACTTTGTTTTTTTTCCTTAGATTGTATTTAGGTTTTAGTAATGCAATTTTTATTTTACTTAGATTGTATCTAGGGCAAAAGTATTGTAATTTATTTAATTTACCAAAAAAATTGTATACTTATTTATTCAATCAACAAACATGAAGTGATATTTTCCTTGGTTTTTATGTAAAAACTAAGTGGCGACTCCATTGTAACTTTCTCTAATGATTAGGATGAAAAACAGTGAAGCTCCCCACTGAAAAATTGAGAATCATATTTAGACCTTTATGAGTTAAGGGTCGTGGTTCTCACAGTTTGGAGGTAGGGAGTTAGTTCTAGAAGTTTTGGTTTCTGGTAACCAACTGGCACTGTGTCTGTTAGGAGGCATGATTGCTAATTTGTAGTAACCAAAGCTAATAAAACATGCATGACAAGCCCAATCCTTTTGAACTACGCCATCAAGTATTAAATGCTCTTGTTTAGCCATTTCAAGATCAGAAGTGGGCCTTGCCCCGAAATATGTTGAAACCATACTTCTTTCCTTTTATGGAATGACTTTAACCATTTTCAAACACTCAACACCATTTATGGTTAAATATTTGAAATCTCATGGCTTAAGATTTCCCACCAACTTAAGCTAACCCAATGACTCCTATAAAAGGAATCATTAAGGCCTTAATCTTCAGAATAATAAAAACAACTCTTAAAACAACACAACACAACACAGGCTAAGCTCATATCAAGTTGTTCATCTCTAAAGCACTCTTTAGTAGATACCCAAATAGGAATTCTAAGGTCATATTCGACCTTAAAGCTTTAATCTCTAACCCTAAACACTGACCCAAACCCAAAGTACCATGATCTAAGCTTATATCCCCAGAAATACCTTATGGCATATATCCAGGTTACAACCACAAAACACTATATTAAGCCCATGACCTTTCCCAACTATAAGACTTACCCCACAAAAGTCTAAACGCTTTCCTTTCACCCTTCATGCACTCTTTATAGGACTGACATTCTCCCACTTAGTCAAACTCCTCCAAGTGTCGTATAAGTTCATTGTTAATGATATGGAATATATACTTGTAGTTATTTGAGATTATGTTTAGCAAAAAAATTATTTGAGATTAAGGAGAAATTTGAGCATAATAATGAGTTCGGATTGAATTCTAAATATTTGTTAAAAATTACTTACTTGTTAAAAATGGATTATAGGATCGAATGAGAAATCAGTGTTAAATGACTTCTTGGTCACATACATCAAGAAAGATATATCGAAAACTATTGATTAGTAAATTGCAGTTTACATCTATATTAGATTTTGTATGACAAGCATACAAGTGTTTATATATTTTGTTATTAATATGGATTAATCTTTTTCATGTTAATTTTGCTTTTAATCTTATCATTCCTAAACAAAATTCTTGCTCCCCACTGTTCATAGATGTTCGTATTTGTAACCCAAATTTTGAGATCTCCCAATCTTATTAATCCTAAACAAAATTCTTGCTCCCCACTGTTCATAGATGTTAGCATTTGTAACCCAAATTTTGAGATATCCCAGTTCCCACTCATCCAATCTTTTCTTTTTAGAGGGAAATTTCTTTTGTCCATTGCATCTTTTTGTTGGGTACATAAGCAAAGATGATTTAAAAAATAAGACCCATCATTTAAAAAATGTTACATAAGCAACTCAGAGCCAACTTAGCTATGATTCACATCAAACCAAATAAAACTTATATTTTCCCTCTAACCAAACACTCCCAAATCCCCCATACCAGACAGATCCAGCAACTGCCGGTCTGTACAGCTCCGGCGACCCATGATAACTCGGTCATGGAGAGGATCTTGAAGGTGGCGCGAGTTTTCTGAGATCGAAGTCGACAAGTTAGACCTTCTCTCGTTGAAGTTCAGTAAGGAAGATCAGCAACGTCTTTGATGGGGAAGACGAGCTTTCGTTCCAAATGGAGTTTAGATCTACTTCGTCAAATAGGGATGATGAGCCTTCCCCATCTTTTGGCGTTAGATTGTGGGTTGCTCCAATTAAACCACAAGCTTTTCCTTGTTGTGGTTGGTGTCGCTATTCATGGCTGTTTTGCCAATAGGAATCAGAGAAATACAACAAACATAAAAGAACTAATCTATATAGTTTTTTTGTGACTTAAAATCATAATAGATTAGTTCTTTTATGTTTGTTGGTGAGGACCTCACCATCATAAAAGAACTTAGTGTTTTTTTGTCCTTCAAGTTCTCTGACAAACACATCGATGCCGGAGCTGTAGAGACCGGTGATGTTTAGATCTGACTGTGCGGGAGTGCTGGTGGTGTTTGGTTACAGGAGTAAATTCTATTTGGTTTAATCATGAATGTGAATTGTAATAGGCAAATAACTGAGTTGGCTTTTAATTGCTTATCTAACATTTTTTAGATGATGTGTTTTATTTTTATTGGACCATCACTTACCCATCGTATAAATTATATATTCAAACATTACAGTTGATATGCTCCCAAAGTGGGTAGTGAGCCACCCATTCTTTGCTCCACATCATGCCACGCGTTCCTCCAACGGCCAAGCCTTGCTCTTCCCACCACTACAACAAAAAATAGAATAGAAAATAGACAAACGCAGCCACCAACAAATTCAATTCCATTTCTCTTCCTGTACCTCTCAGACTCTCGGTTCCACTATGGTCGCTACACAATCACCGCAGCTCGGCTGCTGTGGAACCGAGCCTCTCAGGTGCACTTACTATCGATCGCATTTTTCACTCCCAAACAGAATTCGTATTCACAGAGGGACAAACCGGGTTTTCGCTGTCGCCACTGAACCCAAACCAAACCGGACCGGTGGTTCTTCCAACTCCGCCAAATCTCCGCCGTTGAAAGCCGTCAACGGAGGTTCAACGGTAAATTTACTAGTGTAAAGTTTTTACTTCTGAGAGAATTGGTGAGTAAGTTTGGTTGATTTTGGAAAGTGCAGAGAATTGGAGATGTTTCACAGGAAATCAAAAGAGTGAGGGCACAGATGGAAGAAAATGAAGATTTGGCGATACTGATGAGAGGCCTTCGGGGCCAGAATCTAAGGGATTCACAGTTTGCTGAGGACAATGTTGAGCTTCGGCTTGTGGAGGTATATATTTATCACTTCAATTCTTTTTTTATGCTTTCTCTTTGAAACTGAAGCTTTCTAGTTTAGGTAGATGAAAGCAGTGAGTTTTTGCCATTGGTGTATGAACCCGCTACCATTTCCGCATATTGGGGAAAACGACCACGTGCTGTTGCAACGCGTATTGTCCAGTTGCTATCTGTTGCTGGGGGTTTTCTTTCACGCCTTGCTTGGGATGTCATCAACAAGAAGGTCAAAGAGGTAATTATCTTAGGACAGAGTTTATCTCCAAACCGGTTTGAAGGAATCTTCCTCCAACCCACTGCATATCAATTAAATTAAATAGACGGGAAGTAAGATCATTCAGTTTTAAACTGCATTGGTTGTGTGTGAATGACAATATCTTTCACCTTGAAGCTCTTTTTTCCTGCAATAGTTCTTGTTGTGGGTTTCCTCTATTAATTGATGTCACTCATTGCAAATTACGAGGCAGACACGCGTTCAGAAAACTTGCATTGTTCATGTCCAATCTGTAAAACTAACTTCTCATTTTATGTATGATTTACTCTTTAATTGATTTTCCATAATCAGAATGAAGTTGCTAGAGCGATTGAGTTAAGGGAAATTGTTACCTCTTTGGGTCCAGCATATATCAAACTTGGTCAAGCATTGAGCATTCGACCAGATATACTGTCACCTGTTGCAATGACTGAGCTGCAAAAACTTTGTGATAAGGTGAAGTTATTGTGCTTTTTTTATTTTTGCTTTCATTTTTATTATTGACGTGATTACATTTTATCAAAGTTACTATCCCTATGCTGAGATCTTCTTATGAAAAAAGAAGGGGGGAGAACGGAGAAGTTACCTAGATGATATCCATAACATTCAGTTGTGCTAGAATAGAGATGGATGCATTGCATTTTGTTGCATGATTTATCTGCCAGAATATACACATGTTTGAGGTAAATTCAGTTAATACACTTGATCAGTCAGTGAGGGTGTTTTAGATGTGTGGTACAGGTAAAAATGACAGAAAAGAAGCTGATCTTCCTTGTGGATTAAGATAATTTACAGTACAGTTTAAATTGTGAGGTTATGAGTTTTTTTAGAATATCTATCAAGGGAAGTGTTCAGGGTGGCTCACAAGCTTTGGATCATGGTGTTCTAATAAATCAGGCTGAATTGAGCCTTTGGAAGGCCCTTCAACTTCGTGTTTTGCTTAGGCAAGCATTGGAAAGGCTTGCCCTGTTCCTGTTTTTACTTTTAGTTAATGTAATTGATTTCTATATTTATGTACCACTCTTCCTAGCTGATATTTCTGTTTAAAAATATGTGAAGGTTCCTTCGTATCCAGATGATGTAGCTATGGCTCTTATTGAGGAGGAACTTGGTCAGCCATGGCAAAACATCTATTCTGAGCTATCATCTTCACCGATTGCTGCTGGTAGCCTCCGAGATAACCCTTTTATATACTTTTCTGAGGTTCACTTAGTTCCAAAGTATATATTCTTTCTTCTGCAATTGCAGCATCTCTTGGACAGGTGTATAAGGGCCGTTTGAAGGAAAATGGGGATTTGGTGGCTGTCAAAGTGCAAAGGCCTTTTGTTCTTGAGACGGTTACTGTAGATTTGTACGTCATACGGAACTTGGGTTTGGTTCTACGGAGATTTCCACAGGTAGTGTTACACATATCTGACTTGCAGTCACTTAGCTCTTTTCAAAAACTACTTCCCTTTTGAATGAGTAACTATAGTTAGCAATAATGGCTTCTCCAAAACTCATCCCCTGGCTTTCTGCTTATATTTTTCAGATCTCAGTAGATGTAGTTGGATTGGTTGATGAATGGGCTGCTCGTTTTTTCGAAGAGCTAGATTATGTTGCTGAAGGGGAAAATGGAACACTCTTTGCTGAAATGATGAAGAAGGACCTTCCTCAGGTGAGTCTAAAAGCTCTTGATTTAACCTACTAAGCTTGCTTAGAAACTCGTTTTTTGTTTATATATCATAAAGTAATGCTATTAGATGTAATTTAGACAACGAAATAACTAAAAAGGTCAAGTTTGTATAATGCATGGGCAAGATGTTCTAAATTAAATTAAGCTCTGCATAGGACTAATCAATTGACCTTTGTCCAATGAGCATGCTGTTTTACAATGAACTGTCACGGTCCCATTGCAATGTTTAACAGTAAATATAGTGTATAAAGACTCAGGTGCCTTTTCAAGTATGACATTCCTCTCTAAAGGAATGAAATTGTTGTCTTCTGGATATGTCCCTCTACTGTCATTTTTCCATGTTTACATTTAACAATGATAAATGTGCTGGACACAAAACGGTCTGTTCCTTATATGTACTTTCATGCCAATCCTTGAGTATGAAATGCCTACAGTTATTTTGGATTTCAAACCTGCAATAACATGAAGAAAATTCTTTGAATGAAATGTGATACTGACTGACTTTGGAAACCATGGAATGTGAAAGATCTCTTTTAATGCCCATGGATAGGTTTAGACCAGATTTTCTGCTGACATAAATGCCAATAGACTATAATTAAATAATTTTTTTTTTGATAAAAAAATATAATATAAATTGATACAAACCCAAGGATCGAACTCAAGCACTCACAAAGGGGTGAAATTTTTTGGGGAAAACTACAATTAAATAATACCTTAGTCTTATAACATCTTATATGTCATGAAAGCCTGCCTTTTCAAAATTGCAATTCATGTACTCTGACAAGTGATAATAGTGCAAGCTTTATTTATCTACTGCTTTCTTTCTTTTCTTTTCCTATTACATTTTTTTTTTTTTGGTACAAATTAACAGAAATGTCTCTAAACAACTTCTCACTTGGAGTTTTTTATATTAGTCTGTGGGAGAGTATTTGTAATACTCCTTAATAAGCTTATGTGTTTCAGGTTGTTGTACCCAAAACCTACCAGAAATATACTTCAAGAAAGGTTCTTACTACAGGATGGCTAGATGGAGAGAAGCTGTCACAAAGTAAAGAAAGTGATGTAGGAGAACTGGTTAATGTTGGAGTCATATGCTACCTAAAGCAGGTAAGCTTTTCTATCAATGCATTTGTGCAAGTAATTCTTTTTGGATATACTTTGACTGCTTTGGAGATAGGTACTATTTTCATTTTGTTTAAAAAAGTCTAGTTTTCACTCTGTTCAGGATTCAATGTTTAGAATGGTTCAGCGGTTCTTCATGTATCCTACCAGGCATCATTTTATTTTAAACATGAACTTGTTCCCTTTTTCATTACAGTTGCTGGATACTGGATTTTTCCATGCGGACCCTCATCCTGGAAATCTAATCCGCACTCCAGATGGAAAGCTAGCCATACTTGACTTTGGTAACAATCTTCCTCAATTAGAGTATATGATGAATGACCATCCTTCCACGTGGTTAGCAGCATCATAAAAATTGTCTTGTTTGAATTTCTCATTTGTAAATTTGGTTCTGCATTTTTTTTTCTCAACTAAATATGTTCATGTTTGAAAATTTATTGTAGAAGGATATGCCTTTCCATTTTTTTTTTTTTTTTCATATTTTTATTCTTATCAGAGTTTCTTCTTCTTTCTCTCGGATTGTATATGTAACTTACGTTGTGCTGACACGTTCAAAAGATGGAATTCACCTTTTCTTTTTTATGTAAACTAGATTATTTCTTCTTTTATAATTCCAAATAGAGATTATATAAAGCATCAAGGAAGTAGTGTATGCTGCTGTTGTTGAACACAATCAAATAATGTTTTACTTCTCATTCGGTAGCAAATACATGAGTCCATTGCTCAATCAATGTTCCAATTGTAATCAGGTTGAATTATAAGGAATCATATTAATGTATTAATTTGCAAGTTTTTTTCCACCACTCTCACCATGATCATCCTTATTATCATTATTATTACAATTCTGTATCCTTCTTGTTTATCATGATAGATTGGACAAGTATATGTATGTGTTGTTTGTGAGCCATTGTAATAAATTTTGCTTTCCTATTTGCAATTCGATGAGGTATGTGTTTTCTTCAATACCATATTAAAGACCAAGTATCTCAATTATAGAAATGGCATTGCATATGTAGTCCTGTTACCATGATTGAGATCTCTCTGACCCATATAATGAACAGTTTATACTTCTTTTAGTTGTGAAGACCAATTTTTGAGCTTCCTAAAGTATAATTTGCGGTAACAGGTCTAGTTACAAAACTTACGGATGATCAAAAATATGGAATGATTGAAGCAATTGCTCACCTTATTCATCGGGATTATGGAGCTATAGTCAAAGACTTTGTTAAACTTGGTTTCATCCCAGATGGGGTAAATTTGGAACCCATCTTGCCTGTTTTGGCTAAGGTTTTTGATCAGGCACTTGAAGGTGGAGGAGCCAAAAATATCAACTTCCAGGAGCTCGCTTCGGATTTGGCACAGATAACATTTGATTATCCATTTAGAATACCCCCTTATTTCGCTCTTATTATCAGGGCAATTGGGGTGCTGGAAGGCATAGCTTTAGTGGGAAATTCTGATTTTGCCATTGTAGATGAGGCCTATCCGTATATTGCACAGGTATAATACTCTGAGACTTTTCAGTAATCTTTTATTATCTATATATGTAGAAATATGTTGATGCTCATATTAGCTTGGTGGTTAACTTGTAGAGTGCCCCTTTAGTCTGTAAACATGACCTTATATTTTTTTTTTGAATAAGTGAAAAAAAAGACCTTAGATACAGTTCTAAAATAGATGAAATCACCTGTGTGTTTAGTTTATGCAATTCGCTGTAATTTTTTTAGGTTTATATTAACTGACATTTTCAATCTAAGAGATTGCGGATTTGAAATTTGCACTAAGATTTGTTACACACTTACACTGGAGATACCAAACGTAATCTTTGACTGCAAAAATATAAGCCACATCATTGGGTGCATGAACTGATTCCAAATAGTCACTATGGCAAGGTTGTGGTGATATTTTTTTTATAATCAGTTTTAGGTTCATTTAAAGTTGCCTTTCTTAGTGGAAGTGGACATTAGTATAGCTAATAAATCCAATGGTAAAACTTCTGTAAATGATTGAGTTTAATGAATATGGTGCATGTCATGGAAGTAGTATGTATACACTAGTTGAGCTTAGGTGGAATTATTTGGGCAAGAATAGTACCTGGTTATTCACAATTTCGCCTTACTGATGTCTAATCTACTGTTGTGCTCTTGAATGCTCTAAACCTCTAAATTGGATTTATTATGTTCTTACTTCGAATTATATTGTTAGAGGCTCCTGACTGATGAATCCCCACGGTTAAGGAATGCTTTACGTTACACAATATATGGGAAATCTGGAGTTTTTGATGCTGAAAGATTCATTGATGTTATGCAAGCCTTTGAAAATTTCATTACTGCGGCAAAAAGTGGAGGTGGAGAGAGTCTGAATGGGGGCATGGCTGAACTTGGCATCCTGCAAAGTCAAACGGGATATATCATTCCTGGATTGTCATCCAGTGGATCTGAACTAAAGCAGCCAGTTCAAACAAGGGCAGCTTTAGCATTTCTGCTGTCTGATAAAGGGAATTTTTTTCGAGAATTTCTTCTGGACGAGGTACTTCTAGAAGTCACCTATAAGTTAGAGACTAGTGTTTTTCAGTATGTTGTAGCATTCTATTAGCTTTAAATCCTATTGATGTGCAGGGGCAGTGAATTGATAATAATAGTTATAGTAGTTTTTTTTTTTTTTTTTTTTTTAAAAAAAAAAAAACTTTTTTGGTTCACCGAATTTATCTGAAATTGTAATGATATTACCACTAGACCCAGTGGAGAAACGACAATATTGGCCACAGTTTTTGTTTCCCCATTAACACTAAAAATATGCCATCTGAAGTCATTATGCTCATGTTTATCTTCTCTATATTTCTCTTTTTTTCACTTGTCTTGATCTATAACAAGTAGACTTTTAAAATCAGCAAGAAAAGAAGGGAGCAATGATAATTTTCTTTCAAGTTATTTTAATTTTTCTTGCTTACTTTCTTTTGTTTGTAATTATATAATTACTTGCTTTTGTTTACCTGCCTGAAATATATGAAGTCTAATTATCATTATATCAGGGAATGGGACTCAACATTTGCTTCAGTTTTCTCATTTATTTATACTTTAAATGTCTCATTTAGTTTCTATTTCTCAATTTTGATATGCGTTTCCATTACCCTTTTCCAATTAAAAAGCTTTTCTTGACTAGTCCTACGGCCTTGTGATGATGCTTGTTCTCACAAAGGGGCTTTGCTTAGGATATGAATTAGTGACTTGCTTACTGGTATGCATTGAAGTTGGTTGTATGGAGGGTATTACAAATATGTAACTATTGTCATTTGCATGGAAAGCAGATTGTAAAGGGCATTGATGCAATTACTAGGGATCAGTTGGTACAACTATTGTCAGTTCTAGGAGCTGGAAATGCTGCCCCGGTTTTTAGTATGGTTCCGGCTTTTGGACCCTTTAAGCCAGCAGCACTTCTACCTACAATAACTGAGGAAGACAAAGTTATATTGAATAATGTCCAAAAGGTCGTTGGGTTTTTGACTACAGGAAGTTCAGTATCAACATCAAATCAGGTATTAAGGGATTGTGCTTAACCATTAAATTGTAGACTATACACAAAAACTTGTCATTATGTTCCTTTTCACAGATGTAGATGCTTCTCACTTGACCTGTATCTTTCCCCACTGTTTCTTCTGTGTGTCAAAAAACCGTGTAGATATTCTTTCTTGACTGTTTTTTCTCTGATTGTTTCTTTGTGGGTGTCAACAGGGTGTGAATGTAGAACGGGTCATACAAGAGCTTCTTCCACTGTTGCCTGGCATATCTGCCAAGGTGCTCCCAGAGGTGCTCAGTCGATTATCTTCACGGGTATTAGCACGCATAGTCAGGGATTCATTTTTGTAAAGAATTTTCTTTTAACTTAGCTGTTTAAGGCACCTATATTGTGCATATTTGATGAACTTACACAAATGCACTAAGGTCATTGTAATGCACATCTTGTGTACATCTTCCAGTACTGTGCCAACACCGAGATCCAAAATTCTGCTTGTATATAAACTCCACTGCATGTCAAATGTATAGTTGTGTTTCCTGTCAGACGGATTGGTGGGTTTCTTTCAGTCCGGAAAGTTGATTCATCTCCCAATAAACGCCTACTACTTGTGAACTCATGGTAGAGTTTTTCTTTTTTCCTTTTTCTCTTTATTTTTTTGATGAATTAGAGGTTTTATTCACAAAGAGAATTTGGAATACAACACAAGAACACAAGCAGCTAAAGCTGCAAACAAAGCTATTCCAATGGCAGAACTAAACTAGAACTTCACACAGGCTCTAGACTACAGAGAATCACCACCACAAAACAAAACACCTGACAAAGTGACCTGCAATAGAAGTTTAACTTACAACAATCGAATTGATTAGGACACCACGCAAGAGATTTATCCACAGCTAGTGCAAATATTAAGCTTCAAAAATTCAACAATTCTCCCAAAGCTACATAAAACTATTTTTATTGGAGTTCACAATTAATTCATATTTTGGTAGAAAATCGATTACCTTATATTTTATTGGATTGTAATTATTTGACTGTTAGATATTGGATTGTAATTATTTGATTGTTAGATATTATTTAGTTATACTTTATCGTCTTTACCTTAAAAAAAAGAAGATATTATTTAGTTTTTAATTTAATACCAAATGGTTTAAATATTGACAAGTTTAGTAAAATTTTGACTAAATTACAAATTAAATCCTCTAACTTTGACATGTTTTCAATTTAATCTCTAATTTTTTTTTAATTTTTTTTTTCATTTCAATCCTTTAACTTTCACATGTTTTTTAATGTAGTAGTTTCATCCAAATTGCGTCATTAGACCCCTCCAAAGCAGTATAGTTTAGTTTTTTTATTAGTTTTCAAAACAAAACAAAAAAGTTACGAAACTAGCAACTACTAATTTATTGAAAATAAATTAGAGGCTAAATATTGGACATGTGATGCAAATATGTTTGAATGAATTTTTTGCTAAAAAAATATGTTCAATATGACTAGTTGAATATTGGATATGTTGTACAAAATTGATGGAAATAGTTGTGATTGCCCTACTAACATTTGGAGGAAATACCAATTAATTCCATTTGTTCTGAACTAGGTTATAAAAAAATGACCCCTAAAAATAAATGTTGTAAAAGGATTATTATTTTGTTAATGTTGTCCTAATGTAGACCACGTACTCGTGGATGGTTGTTTTAACAAAGTGTTTTTCTGTTTTTGTTTTATTTAAGATAGAAAAGCCATTTGAAAATTGTTTAAAGTCTTAGATATTTTTTCAATTAATATTATGGGTTATTATATTATAAATTTAATATATTTGTATTATTAATTAAATTACTTATGACATTGCCGTTCCAACCACAAAACCGAGAAGAGCAATGCTGCAATATAATATTTTCACAACAATATTGAGTTAGCAGGTTTTTATTAGTTCTCATATGGATCCACCACTTACTGCACTTTAGTATTTACCATATACAGCTTGACACCTCAGTATTGTTGTAAAATTATTGTGTCTGTAGCTTTATTGAACCAGGAATATCACTTTTTCTGATTCTTTATCCAGTCTGGTTTTTAAACTATGCTTTTTATAAAAAAAAAAAAAAAAACCCTCCAATGCCGAGGCTATTTTATTGTTGCCACCACATTTAACAAAATCAGTCACTTGAACGTGTAACAAAAAGATTAGTCATTGAAAAAGGGTTTTCAACCTTTGTTGATATTGGAAAATTGCTCCTGTACAATATTGATGAAGAGAGCTTATTAATTGCTACAGGATGTGCAAAAATCCAGTCCATATATATCCTCTGGTAAGGATATTTACAGTATTCTCAAGAGAATAGCGGCAGTCTCTGTTCCCCTGATGCATAAGAAATAATACTTCTTCTAAGAGGTGAAATATATTGCGCCCCATGGAATGCTGCAGCTCGTAGTATATTTAGGGGTCCAAAATCGACTGAGTATGCCTTCTGAAAACCATCCAGGATCGCCATCATCATAATATTAGCTGGTTTCCTCTCTGCTTCATATTTCTTTAACATCGTTACCTGCATAAGTTGAATCTCTGCCCATCAGCTTATACATCCAAGGAAAACAAAATAACATCTTAGAGAGAAACACTGCAATGCGCAAATCATGATGGTTGTCATAGAGATATTGATGTTAAACATAATTGCCCAACTACATTATCAGGCACAACCACATAACTCTATCATGTTTTGCGACACTTCCCAGACCAAAATTTCTATACTCTAATGTGGTTTGGATTAGTCCATTTGTCTAGCACTCTTAACTTTATGTCTCACCTAAAAGCAGTGAGGTACTAGATAGAAGTCCATGTATCTCCCTTGAGAGCACTAACTGATTGATCATTAAGAGTTCAGTCCAACTTTTATATTCACATGGTAATGAATATATTTGCAACACAAAACTACCAGCAGATTCATTAACAACCTCCACCCCCCTCCCCACAAAAAAAAAAAAAAAAAAAAGGGAAAAAAAAAAATCAACACCTAAACGCAGACAAAATAGAACAATCAAATCAAAAGACTTCTAGGCAGAAAAATAAATTTTTGGCAAAAACATGTACCTCTCCAATGTCAGAGCCAACAGCTATACCCTCAGCAATGATTCTTGAAAGAGCAAATGCATCTCCAAAACCCATATTAACTCCTTGACCAGCCAGAGGATGAACCGTATGTGCGGCATCACCAATTAGAACAACATGCTTTGACGCATAGTTATTGGCATGCATTAAAGACAACGGAAACGCCATTCTTTCAGAGGCCAACTTAATCACTTTCGGTGGAACTTCAAAGCACTCATTAGGTGATAATGTCACACCTGCTCTAGGCCAAGAAAACATGTCTCCACCACTTAATAAGTCTGAGTTAGGATGAGGACCATATCCACAATCCAGAGCATTATTTACATCTTTCACAAAATCATCCTCATTCATTAATTTACGGTTGGTTGACTCTTTTGGGTTCATAGTCCACACAATATTGCTAAAATGATCACCCACTGGCAAAAGTGCAATTGGACCAGCAGGTAGAAACCGTTGCCACGCACATCGGTTTTCAACACTATGTTCTACTGTACATATGATTGCATTCTGTGAGTAGTTCCATCCAGTTGTCTTGAATCCTGCTAACTCCCTGACACGTGACTTGCCACCATCAGCTCCAACCTGCAATAAATGTAAAGAAACTTGAATACTAGAAACCAATTATTATCAGTGACATATATTATCTAATTGATCTTACCCACTGAACAAAACGGACAAATATTCATCCTACTATTAATCAAATGGCAATGTAACTTCATTTACATGCAAGTAAAAAATTACCACCAACTTTGTATATAGGCTATTGCCATCACTTAGCTCCAGCTTTGCTAAATGCCCCTGAGAAGACAATGGTGTCCTTGATGATGTGCTGTCCATCCCGATGGATGAAGGGCTTGGAACTAAAGTCATTGAAGTTAACCTGGAAGGATAGATTGTCTTCTGGAAATCTGTATTCTATGAAAAGTTTCAATTTTCTTAGTTGCAAAAAGTATCATAATTTACAGCAAGTACACGACAAATTACATTGCACAAAGTAAGGCATATTGATATGGCAAAATATCATCTATTGATGAGTCAGCAAGGAGAAAATGGCTATATATCATGCATGAACAGATTGCCACCCCATTCAAAGAAAATAGCTGAGCTAGTGAAGAAATTTTAATCTCATTATTTAGACCATCAGGGGATAACATCCATCATCCTGGAAACTAGAAGGGCATGCAACTGATCACCAAAGCCAAAAACGATGCAACACTGAAATTGAAGAACGTAAAATAAATAAATAAAACATAGGAATTAGCACCAGGCAAGAGAAAACAAAGCCTAGGAATCAGCACCTGAGGTTGCTTGGAATCAACACCTAACTTTTGAAGGAAAAAATCCAACACTAAATTTCTTACTTAAGCAAAGCATAAACTATCTCCATTGGAGTACAATAGTATTCTTATACAGGTTATTAGAACTTAAGCCTAATTCTAATTAATTTAGGAAATCCCAATTATTAAATTACAAAAATAACCTTGACTCTAGGAAATTAAATAAAACAGAAAATAAAATACTAATAACCTAATTAACTAACAAGAGCTCAAATAAAATCTAATTGACTAATAAAAATACAATCGATTTCCAAAATTAAATAAAACTAAATTAAAAAAAAAAAAATTTGTCTTGTGCTTCCCACATCGTTCTCCACTGATTGGAGAAAACTCTTCCTTGAGGTTTGAAGTGTTGAAGGGTAACAACTCTTGTATTAGATACAAGCACCAACTCTTGAATCACATTTGGTAGCACTACGACAAATAAGCTATCTACTCCACCATATCATTAAATTGTTTGGAATGATAAAATCAATGGGTGGAATCAATGTTTCAAATGATATTTTTCATTTTTTGATAAATAATGAATTTTATCAAGAAAAACCCAAGTATACTAGCCGTATACTAAGGACAATATAATCCAAAATGTACAAAGATCAATCAACTCCAAAATGGAGTGAATTGAAAAAGCCCTAGAGCCCACAACCCATTCAAATAAGGTTTGAAAGAATACAATTTCAGCTCAGCTATGGATCTCTCTGAATCCTCGAAATGTCTAGCATTCCGTTCACACCACAGACACCAAATCAAACAATGGGGTATCATCTTCCAAACAAGAATTAGCCATGTCTCCCCAACTTCCCAAGCCACCCATGAAAAAGATCCAGCACTGTGCAAGGCATAACCCACTGCACTCCAAACATACCAAATACCAAACACCAAACACCAAAGACCAGAGTTCCGTAGCCAAATGACAATGCAAGAAAAGATGATCCAAATTCTCTCCACTCCGCTTGCACATGAAGCACCAATCTTAAGCAATGAGATTATGCAGGAGATTAGGCCAATGTAGTCGATTCCAAGGTAAGGACCCACAGAGAAAGGGCTCACAAATTACCTACGATTCATGTTCTCGACCTAGGCTCCACCTCATGGCTGTGTGACATGTAAATTTTCAAAGAGAGATTTTCTATAGAAATTAAATTCACATATTCAGTTAAAGTTGTATATTAAAATCCTTTTCAATGGAACTTCATTAGTCACTAAAGGCCACAGATAACAACCATTGTTCATAAGGGGATTAAAATTCCAAATTTTCATCAAATTAAGAAAATAGTGAGCACACCATTTGCACAAGACCATATACTTAGTGATCCAAAGTTGGACAAGGCAAAAAATTTCATGAGAAAAATAAGGGACATAATGAAAGGATGCACTTCTCCAAAAGAATATGAAAATTGCAGGTACAATGCATACAGAAATTAAAATACAGGAAATTTTACATTGTATTTATGAAAAATTAATAATAAACAAATGTACCTCTATACATGATAGCAGGGAACCGTGAAGAACCTTATTCTCCACTACACACCTGTAGCACAAAGTCATTTTCCATTAAGAACTGCAAGATTACAAAAAGGATTTTTTTTTTTGATAAGTCACCAAAAGGATATTTGTCTTCTTCCTATGTGTATGCTTACCCTAGAACTTCTTTATTTATGTCTCTTGCATTGTATCTTGTGTATCCTAAGCCAGTATAATCCCATACCTACAGAGAGTTATTAAAATATAGAAGAAAAATAGATTTTTCTTAGACATGATCAGTCTTATTTTAAAACATAGCAGGCCGCTGGGAGAGAGGATATGTTACAAAGAAATATAGCAGATTATTCAAGCAAAAGAAAATATGATTATATTCTAAGCAGAAGAATCTTGTGGTAAAAATTTCATATACAATGCCTAAAAGCAATGCAGTAGAGACGAGAAACACCAGCTGCATCTCATGCCAAATAGACACTTACAATGCCTAAATGATGATAAGGATTATAATGTGAAAACTCCCCACTTCAGCTCCTTCACAAGCACGGAGTTCTTTGTCTTTTTTCTAAATCTTGTAATTCAAAGGTTCTTCCTACTAGCACAAATTAAATTAAATCTTTAACCCTCCTACTAACACAAATCAAATTAAATCTTTAACCCTCCATCTGCCGATTATCTCACCTTTCACGTGGCATTAGTTTAGAGTTAATCAGATATTGATCAGTCCTTCTTCTGAACATGACCAAATTGATACTCCCTTGCCCTATCAGTGATAACACTTGTGAGTTATATTAGTCTCTAACCTGCATGCATTCACTTATATTTTCAGTCCCAACCTTTAAGAAGAATGATTGATGAAGTTTATCTAGCTTCAGAGAACGCATCATTTCTAATTCTATCTTAAACTTCCTTAACTAATATGTCTCAGCATATTCATATTAGGAATGCAAGTTATGGGAAACATCAATGAGTCAGTATATATAGGAACGAAGTAACACAAAAGACAACTGAACATGTCAGTATACACAGGAAATGATTGAATGAGTCAGATCAACGCATTAAGTTTACAGTTCCCCGGAACTTCAAGCATTTTATACATCATGCTACCTTGAGCAATTAAAAGAAAATCAATAATGAAAAAAAAAAAAAAATTGAAGTGAATGAAACATTGCCACAACAAAAGAGAAAGTAGCAATGATTACCTGCATTTTATCAAAATATGCATGCCGATGTTGTTCAACGTATTGCCAAGCACCAACATCTATAAAGTACAACTGTTGTTATTCTAAGTTTAAAACCAAGTTCCAAGTCTAAAACTATGTAAAAGATGTGTTTCTGTCTCCTTTAAAAGAAGCATTACTTTCAGTCGATGATGATTTCAAGCATGGTCAAAAACCAGGTCATTACAATCAGTAAAGCAGATATACCACCATATCAAATCAATTACTATAATTGAGAAGGGAAAAGACTGCCCAACAGAATTTATACACATCCTTAGGGAAGGGTGTTGAAGCATACATAAGTACTTCCCTAAAAGACCCATGGTGACATTGAGAATTAGTTAAAGTTTGGTCACCTAAGGGAAATGGTATGAGCTTGTGAATTTAAGAGAATTTCAAAGCCGAAACCCGATATACACACCCAAATCTTTTAACTTTGAATTCAACTTTGGCTGTTAGGAAGGGCATTAATCATATGATACAACTAAGATTAATACTTCTATTGTTTTCACAAGCCTAACCATCTCCATTACATTTCACATACAATTTTCTCATGCATGTGTGCAAGTAGTCTTAATCTGCTTCTATCATGTCCGTACAACTGTAATGGCAACAGTTATAAGTGACTTGTGTTGTCCAACAAAATTTCACAAAACCCAATGCTCATACTGAGTTTCTTAAGGACACTACAGCATTTAGATGATTGAAAGCAAGAATGAAAGGAGGATAGAAATTAAGAGTGAGTGGAGTCAAAAGAAGGGCGAAAGAAGTACAATACCAAGCATCAAACTTCACCAGCAAAACCATGAAAAAGGAGTTCCTTCTCTAATGTCATTCCCCAATAACAGAAAAGGACAAACTCCAACAACAAAGAGGGGCTACAAGAAACTCAGAACGCAATTGGAGTGGGACCAAAGGCAATAGGAGAACAAAAAGACACAATTCCATCAGATATGACTCAAAGTAGTGCATGGGATAGTGGTTTGGATAAGCAACTAAAATTGTTTTTACAGGCAGGTATCCAGTAATGACATAAAATTTACATATAATAAGGATTTATCTTAAGTATATTAAATTATAAATTATTATCCCGCATGGCAGTCTCAATAAACTGTCATCAGGCTTCTCATACTTAGCCAGATTTAACCAACATCCAGATTAGAGAGAAGTTGTGCAACTGGAATTTTTGAATTTTTATAGTCAGGGGTGAATGCCGTGGATTACCCGACAACTGGTTTTGGCAGGTAAGGTCAATTGCCCGTAGGTTTTACTGCCTAGAGGCGAGTCCAAAGGGCTCTTCTTTAGAAAGGTTTCCTATGTTATCAAAAAATATATATATTTATGTAAAATTCTCCAACACTAGCACAAATTAATTTTTTTTTTATTAGTAAGTTACACAATACATGCGGCCAACCCTAACTAATCTATTGGGGATCTATAGCTGACCCCAAAATTTTGGGACTAAGGCTTGGTTGTAATTGTTGAAGTTACACACACACCCCGCAGATCTTGAACTCACGACCTCACTCTCCATCTTTTTTTTTTTTTTTTTTGATAGATAAAGGTCAAAATTTTATTAGAAAAGAGCTACCTTCAGTACACAGGATGTGTACTAAGGACAGCAAACCATTAAGACAAATTACAAGAGTCTAAGAACTCCTCAAAAGATCTTGTTGTCACAAGAGGAGGAGGTGCGATTGCTAGAGCTCATTGGCACTATAACAGCAAATGAATTAAGCTCTATGAGACATAATTATACTTTAAGAGAATTTGAGGGTGGCACAAAGCATGAATGACAAAAATATCAAAGTTAATACCTTTGAAAAGAGATATAGAGGCAGGTGTGACTGTACTGACCCTTGGATTAGGGGGGTCTTCTTTGTTGAAGCAGAGTCTACTCCCTAACGCAGGATTGCTATCAATGATGGCAACATTCAAGTGCTTTGTCAATGGCATGCTTGCTGCAAAGACACATAGAAGATGATGATTCTGAAATTTTAAAGCAACTGATGGAAATGGAAATATCCTCTAATATCCTCTAGCCCAAACAAAATATAATTAATAAAAGACTATCATAAATGACAGAATATGTTTCAAGACATTAAAGTTCTCGAACTCATGACCTGATTTTATCCAAACATAGTTGTGCATTTAAAGATTGTGGTGAATTAAGATGGTTCACATAAATTGAGCATCTTTCCCACAAGGGAATTAGGTAACCAAGGTCTTATGGTTTTCTTTTTTTTTTTTCGATAAAATGTTATTAAATTACACAAGGAGTGTATAATAGGGATACAAAGATCAATTAAAAGTACATAAGTCAAGAAACTCCTCAAGGGAGGAAAATGAGTAACCAATTGAAGCAGCCACCCAATATAAGACAATCAATGAATTAATAACAAGATGTCATATTGTGTAACAAAATTGCAACAAGGATTAGTTAAAAAAACCTCCCCATCCAACATAGAATACAGGAATTAAGTAAACAAAAAACACTACCTACCCAAGGAACAAGCTAGAGCCATGCCAACCATGCCTCCTCCAACGATAGCAATATCATACGGCTCCATGTTATTAGTGAAATCATGCTTCTGCTTGTGCTCCTAATTTTTCAAGCAAATTAATTAAATTCAAGATTATGCTTGATTTAAGTAAGTAGAACTCTTTAAGAAGCAAATAATCATATTGAAGAACAGAAATGAAAACAATTAAACAGTAAAAGCATCCTAAAAAAATATTTTCACACACACACACAGATATAAAACAAGCCCTAGAGTGAGCTTTGAACCCCTGTTGGGTGAAGGGCTATGGAGATAAGGGATGGAAGAAAATCAACCACGAAACGAGTTGTCGGATCCAAGATTGAGGTCAATGGTCAACAATGATAGTTCAAGGTACATATGGATGTAGTCTTTGGTGAAGTATCTGGTAGTTGGGGAGATTTTCATCCTATATTCGCTATGTGGTGGGCAATGGTTGAAATGTGATGTTTTGGCATGACATTTGGTGCAGGACTCGACCTTTAAAAGTTTTGTCCCCGGAATTGTTTTCAATTGCTCTAAACAAAGATGCTTCTATTCAATCTTTTTTGGTGGTAAATGAAGGGGCGACGCGATCTTGGAAAATTCGCTTCAGGCGAGCTTTCAATGACTGGGAATTAGATTATGTGGATTTATTGTTTGATACTTTGTATACCAATATCCCAAGAGAAGAGGGTCGAGATCGTTGGAACAAGAGTTTGACTGGTAATTGTCAATTGGATGTTCGTTCTAATTACAAGGATTTAAGGGGTTTCACTAGAATGAGTTTTCCTTGGAAGAGTGTGGGATCCTAGAAAGGTGGTGTTTTTGTATAGACAGTTGGTGTGGAGTAAAATCTTGACTTGTGACAATCTGACGAAGTGTGGCATAACTCTGGTGGACTGGTGTTGTATGTGTAGATGTAATGGCGAGAATGTGGATCACTTGTTATTGTATTGTGATGTGGCTTGAAAGTTGTGGTCTCTACTTATCTTATGTTTGAGGTTCATTGGGTGATGCCTAGGACCATTGTGAATCTCTTCTTTGGATGGAGGAATTGGTTTTGAAAACATGGTAGATATCTGGTGTGGAACACGGCCCCTGTATGTCTCTTGTGGACGCTTTGGAAGGAAAGGATAATTGTACTTTTGATGGGGGTGGAGCCTTCTATTATTGAGCTGAAATCTTCATTCATGAGAACCTTGTTTGAATGGTCTCGGTGAATGGGTGTTAGTGATAGAGACATTCACTTGTAGAATTAACAAACTCTCATTCTTTTAGTCTTTAATCTTATTTTCTGTACTATTTTTTATGAGATTTTTTGTGTATAAAATCCTCTTTCTTTCAATCAATAAGCATATATTTTTCAAAAAAACACACAGACACAGAGAAAACAGTTTCCTGTTTTCTTAACAGTTTTTTGTTCTTGTTATCAAAAAACAATTTTCTGTGGTTTCCTAGAACAGCTTTCTAATTAGGCCCAATTACTGACAGTTTAGGTGCTACAATATGCAGCAAACTTATTCAATAACAAATCTCAGCCCGGTCTGGCCCAAAAAGGCATGGGCAGTTTTGACCAGTGAGCCAATCAGTTGTGGGTTTAGATTTTAAAATTTGTGGGTGATCAATCGGGTGTCGAGTTTAATAAAACCCCTCCCAAATCTTAAGATAAGAAACTGGGTGTCCTTATGCATCAAATCTTATCCTTACACTTGGCTATCTGGTCTACTTCTCATCTCTCTTTGCCAATGAGCTTTAGCTCAATTGGCACCCCCTCCCCTTGCAACTTGCCACTGCTAGGTGAAGGGTGAGGTTGAGGATTGACGACCCACTGAGTGCGTGTGTAACTTACCAATCAAAAAAAAAAAAAAAAAAACCTTCTCATCTCTCTCCATTTTCAATTTTCACTTAGCAAATGGCTATCCTTGACCACTCTCGCTCTCTCTAAGCAATCTCCCCCTCATTACTGCATGGCATTGGCATCTCTGCATTTGACACTGAGTCGTCGCCATCCCCTTCACTGGCAGCTCCTTTTCCTCATTGTTTCCATCCCCATTGCCGTGCCTAGACTACCAACCCGATGACCAATTGAGACTTAACTGCCCACCCAAAAGTAGGGTGCAACTGGATTCACCCAATCCATCAATTGACAGGGGGTCAAAAATCCTTCACTCGTCATATTCGGTTCAGGTGACTAGTTTATATGCAACCCAAACCGTGAACACCCCTATCTCAAGAAAGTGATTCAATAAAGCAAAAAAAAAATATTGATAAGTTAATCAACAAAGCAAAAATGAAAAATGTATGTTATCTTCAGCTTAGGAGGTTAGATTTATAACAAAGACCATCAGTTACATTTAACTCCTTTATTAGAAATTTTTGTCTAATTTATGATCTGTGTCCACTTTATGACCCCTTTTATGAGATTATTTAACATATACATATAAAAACTTGTTTTAGCACTGAAAATGAGATTCCGGGGGGCATGTTTTTTAATTCTTCATTCTAAAAAACACATAAAAGTCCCATGTAGTACAAATAAGAGCAGCTTAAGGTGCTATAAAAAATTAGGAAAGGCCCCATTATTTTAATTTCTTTATCTAGCATGCAAAAGTATTTGAAAATCTGTTTTGAGGTGAAATCATACTTAGATTTTATCCTTGAAACTTATCCATGGAAAAGTATTTGGAAGGGGGGCTCCTCCCCGTGTAGCTTTCTTTGTGGACAGCCGCTTGGGAAGATTTCATATGGACAATCTGCGGAAACGTCGTATTCATTGTGGATTGGTGTTGTATGTGTAAGCAAGTGGGGAATCTCCTAACATTTACTCCTTCATGTAACCGCCCAAGTCTATGGTCCATGGTATTTTGCCTTTTCGGGGTATTTGGGTATGCCTGGGAGTGTTGTGGAGGTTATGGCTAGTTGGATGGGGTCGTTCCGTAAATCCAGACAGCGGACGTGTGGGGTGCTGTTCCTTTATGTGTTATGTGGGTTCTATGGGTGAGAGGAATTTACGAGTTTTTGAAGGGCAGGAGAGGACAGTGTTGGAGCTAAAGCTGGTCCTATTGCGCACTCTTTTTATTGGCTGCACTGAGTAGCAGCTATAGTCCCCCATTTTGAGGAGTTTTTAATTCTTTACCTTGTTTAAATTTTCTTCCTTTTAGCACACAACCTGTGTCTTGGGGGTTAAGTAACTGATGCAAGATCATCCAAGGCCAACTAGACACCCACTACTGGAAAGAAAGATAAAGCATTTTTTTTCTATATCTTTGGTAGAATGTAGATGTATAGTGATCTGTATAGTCTGAATCATATATTTCAGAGTCATTTCTCCACCTAATATTCTCTATATGATGAGATAAAACCTTGATCCCCCTATGAAGGATTTTTCAAGTCGGAACCAGGATTCCAAGCATCACTCTGCCACTTAACCCTTAAAAGATGAAAACTTAAAATCCAAAAATAGACATGCTAATCATATAAAATTTAAGTTTTTGTCATAAATGAGATATAACATAAACAAAATCTCTTATTCAGATATGTATATATATATATGGAGAGATTAGTATTACAGGGCTAGGTTGGCTGCAATTAGAACCAGATACTCTTGTGGCTGCATCAGTGCAGAAAAGCTTGTGCCGAACTTTTAACCTAGACACATTCACAGCAAGTTTTCTCGCAATCACCCTGTTCAAGCAAATAATATATTAGAGGCTACAACCACGGGGTATCTGTAATATAAGCAATCATGAGAGAAATGCATAAAAATGCAAACCATTAACAATATCCGCCATGCCGACATACAAAAACCACGATACAAACTGTCATAAGTTTTCGATCATTTGTGGAAAGAACTAGATTTTTTAAACAAATCTTTTTTTTTTTTTTTTTTGATAACATAGGGAACCTTTCTAAAGAAGAGCCCTTTGGACAGCCTCTAGGCAGTAAAACCTACCGGCAACTGACGCCACGTGTCAAAACCAGTTGCCGGGTAATCCAAGGGCATTTACCACTGACAGGCTAAGCAGTTTGATTTTTTTTTTTTGAAACATTTGAGGGAGGAGAGAAAGCTTGAAAAGTTAGAATTTCAGTAAATGTGCCATGAATTACATAATACACACTCTTCGCCCTCTCATGATTACCACAATTCTAAAGAAAAAAAAAAAAAAAAAAAAAAATTCCTGGAAGTTTCAGCCACTTCAATAATCTCTAAAACCAAGCTTGATACACTATACAGTAACAACAAATTATGAAAAATGCATAGCATTAATAACATCCATCTCGCCCTCATATAAAAACCAATTCTCTCTCAAACAGAAACGCCCCCCAAAACAATGGCAACCGGTTAGGTCTAAATCAGAATATGAGACATAGAAATCAAATTTCAGTTAGAAGAGAATGAATTTGTGAAAATCAAAATGCTTGGTTTGATTAGTTGGAATTGGGAAATGTGAAATGCGTACCCGTTCATTGCAGGAGATGAATGGTTGCTGGAGAGAGGAAGAGAGCGTTTTGGAGAAGAGAGACTATTTAGGCTTCAGCTAGGCTAGGCCTGGCTCGGTGGGCTAAAAGTCTTGGACCGAGATGAAGGCCAACCTTGGCCCAAGTTCCAGACTTCAATAGGCCCATAAGGATCAGAATTCTTTCATTTCCTAACTAAAAGCAAATAGTTTATGAAAATTTTGGATTCAGCTTCAGAAAATTTTTTATTTATGTGCGTTTATTTAATAAATGAATCAAGTTTAAGTCTAAAGTTAGGCTCAATTATTAAAAAGTGGAGTTCAAACATAAAAATATATTTGTGAATATGAGACTCGATTTAAGTATATAAAATATTGTATGCTTCTAAGAATACATGTATAAAAATATAGTTATATAGACTTGAGATTGGATTATGTAAATGTGTAAATAAGTTATCAAGATATCAAATTATTATTTTAAATTTATTAATGATATAAATAGTCCATTTCATAGTAAAATTATATCTAAATTTTAACAATACGATGTTTATGAATCTAATTTTTATAAGTTCATAAACAACAATCGTGTTATCTAATTAACACAAAGAATATAATTTTAACTATAATTTAGTTATTAATTATTAGCATAGATTTTGTGAAGGGATCAAAAAAGTTGGTCATAATGTTTACTATATATGGGAAAATAATAAGTTAATTAATTGGCTTGTGAACTAACTAGAACTTGTTTGACAAGAAAAAGAACCAAAATAATATAGGTTGGTGATGAGTTTGAGCATGACTCATGTTCGAAAAAAAAAAATTAAAAGAACAATCCTAAATTCTTAATACTCATCTTAGCTCCCTATATATGAACAACGTTTTTCATATCTTGTTAAAATTATAAGTTGTAATTATTGCAACAATCACTTTTACATTGACTTATCACTGACACAACTTTTATTATGCACCAATCATATAGTGCCACCTCAATAATTGTAAAACAAATTGTGCAACTAAACTTATTACATAATTAATCATTCAATTCTTGAGGTAATTCAAATAGTTAGTTGGATATCAATAAAGAGACTCAAACTCAAAATTTTATTCAATGAGTGTTTCTTTGGATTTGCTTATTTCCTTATTTGCTTATTTGGACATAAGTATATTTGTACCCAAAAAAAGTGGAGTTTTAAAAAGCTATACATAAATAAATAAGCTAACTAAGTTGCCAAAATAAAATAATCCAAACGTATGGTTTGGTATAACTTATTTTATTAGTTTATTTTGCTTAATAAATATGTTAGACAAATGTATATTTGTACTTAGAAAAAGTAAGATTTTAAAATATTTACATAAGTATAAAAATTAATAGAATTTTTTCACTTTGACTGCAATTGTTTCCCTATAAAACGTTTTTCTACCGAAAATGTTTTTAGCTGAAAACATTTTAGGGAAAACTTCTTATTTTCCCGTGTTTGGCTGCGTTCTTGAAAATGCTCTGGAAAACATTTTCTAGCATATGAAATCACGTGAAATCAGGAAGAGAATTAGCTTGAAAGTTAATATTTTTCCAAAACCTTATATGGTCAATAGGAATAAAGTCATGCCTACTATTAAAATTTCATACGGGTTAACACAAAATAAGAAAGATAGTCAAAAACCTTCCATATAATCGAGGAAAATTCAAACAGTATATAGAACAAAAATGTCCAAAGTATTGAATTTCGTTATGTTAAGTCCAATGTAAATAAAACAGCTTTAATGCTTGCCAGTGTTGAAAAGGACATATAGAAGGGATGTGGCATGAATGCACTGCGTTCCTTTGTTTAGTCTCATTGTACATTTTACCTTCTATCAATAAAATGCTTAGGCAGGTGACCTTCTCCAAGCATAGGACCGGCAAAGCTCAATCTCCAGACTTACCTGAAGCAACCAGCAAAGCTCTGGTGAAATACCAGCGATTGGCAACAGGTGAGTGGCTTAGGGGAAGGTGTTGGCTGGTCCGGGGGTTGTGCATGTGTGGAAGGACTGAAGGCTTTGTAAAGAGGGAAAAATGTTTTACGCTTTTTCGGGGGCGTAGAACATTTTACACCTCTCAAAATTGCATTTTCTTGATCAACCGAAAAATATTTTTGATTTGACCAGACTTATACAGTTATACGTTATGCTAAACACTCAAAAATACTGAAAACGTTTTCCAAATAAAACGTTTTACGCCACGCCAAACATAGCCTTCATTACAAGATTATTGGTTAAGGCTTTTTGGTTATAGTTAAAAAAAATTCAAAACACATTATAATTTATAATAGTTTGCTTCTTATTGGTTAATAGAAGAAATCAACATATTTAATCAGAAACTTTAAACATGATAAAGGATCAACCCTTCAATGCATTTTTATATCGATCAATGCTAAGGATGCTACATATTTTACAATCTTTTTACGACTTGGGAAGGTGGTAAATTGTGACAAATCATAACTTATCGCATTTAACAACTATATAAAATCCAAATAAAAATCCCACAATAGAATTACCAAAATTTCAAGCACTAAAGAAACAAAAAGAGGCCCAAGATAATGTATCTATATTATAATGTAAAACTGAAGCTTTTTTACTTTTGGTTGACCTCATCATGTTACGCCACATAAGCTTTTGAAATCTCACAATTTTACACCTCATTGTTTTTTAATATATATTTTCTAATTGGATTTAATTTTATTCTATTATTAAACTTTCCATTAAAATTTTGACACATCATATTTTTTTTAATATAAGAATATATTATTCCATATATAAGACACAATCATAATTAATGTCTAATACTAAAATATATTCCATATATAAACACAATATAAATATCTTTTAATAATAATCATAATTATCAATTTTCATCAAGATTTTTAGAGTTTTTTTTTTTCATTTAATTTTGTTGCTGGCAATAGAGGAAGATAGATGGATTTGTTATAATGAAACCATGTGAGCTTGAAATGAGTTATGAAAATTATTTAGGTTTGATCATATAATCATGTGTCCATGTATTTATTTGTCCTTCTTCTTATTTTAAGTATCTTTTATTTTATTTTTGGATGGAAACATGATCCATATGGTAAATATAAATATGAATCGTGTTTTATAAAAATTGGACTATATTCAACTTATGCCAAAAGAAAAATTACATTATATTAAATTTTAATTATCCTATGGTAAATACTTTCTTAGTTATTTTTTTAAATCAAAAAGTAGGATCTATCCTAAATCTGATTCGTAAAGTCTTCTTTATCGATCTTGCCTACAACATTTTGAACTACAAAAAAAAAAAAAAAAAAAAAAATTCAACAAAGGACAAAGCTTGGCTACAAACTGGTTTATTGTTAGCTTACTACAACCCACTACGTGGCAATTAATAAGATCATCCATATGTACTTTAGTCACATGATCTATTTAATAAGTCATATGACTTCTTTAAATAATACATGTGGATGGTCTTATAAGCTGTCACGTAGTGGGTTGTAGCAAACGAGCTACAAACTGGTTTGTAGCCAAACCTTGTCCTTCAACAAAAGAAGTAAAAGGAATCAAAATTAATTTAGATTTTATTTTCAATAATTTTCCTGTGCCTCGCACAGGTTTGCGACTAATTATTATGTATGTTGACATAAGGTGCAATTCGGGAAATCTATATCTATATATAGATTAAAGTAGAAGACATTGCCGAATGTCTACCATTTGGCATGTATGACAACGTCTTTTACATGACAAGTGGCAATTGAGTTGGACATATGTTGCCACATAATTGCCACATGTTAATATGTGTTAATATTTATGTGTATAATCAATATGTGCCAACTTTATTGTGTTATTAAAGCACACTTAGAAAAACAAACACTTAATAATAACATTAGATCTTTAAAAAAAAAAAATGTTAGATATAAAAAAGAAAAAAACAAAAGAGTAAGAGGACTCACACCAAATTAGTAACTAAAAAGGGGGAAACAAAATAAGCGAAGTGGGAAACGAAAATGCCAAAAAAAAAAAAGAAACTTGATTACGTAGGATATAGAAAAAGAAAAAAAGAAAAAAAAAAAATGGTTAATACCTCATGTAGAAAAAAAAAAAAACGATGTTGTTTTGATTTTTTTTTTTTTTTTTTTTGTATCGAAACGATGTTGTTTAGGCTTCACCTCTGCCCCCTCAACTTCAGACTTCAGGCGTTAAACTCCCCCATCTTCCCTGTGTGATTTTTTGACTTCCCTATTAAATCCAACTCGCCGTTTCGCCTCTCCTCCAACCCTCTCTCTTTCGACTCTTCCTCTCCCCATCGTTAATTCCCTCTATTGCCGCCCCCTTATTAAAATCGCAGAGGTTTTCTATTAAAACCCACCTTCTCTCCGATTTTCTCATGCTCGAAGCCTTCCCTATCTCCCTGTTTAGGTTCGTCGGTGGGTTTGGACATAATCTTGGCTATGGGTCGTGGGTCTCGGTCAACAGTGTATTATCGGTAGTTTGAGGCACACCGGAAATGGGCAGTCGTGGACTATGTTTGTGAGATTTTCTTTTTCAAATTTGGGAATTGTTGATTAGTTTGTAGATTTTGGTAGGGATTTTTTTTAAAAGAGACTTTTAAGTGTTGATTTAGTCGTTTTGCATGTTGGTTTTTTATTTATTTTTTTTATTAAAGCATGTTGGTTTTTTATGCAGAAGGATTATGTGTAGGAACAAATTGTTATATCTCCCAGGTGTTCGACCAAAGTCCTCTCAAAGGATCTTTGATTTCTTCTATTTTTAATTTTTTTTTTCTTTCCTAAAATCTGATGCTCTCAAATTGGCATAAATGAAGCATGAAAGTCAAATCTGTACCACCTTTCCTTCCTCCCCAAATAGCATCTCAAGACCATATAAATGCTAAACACTGATATGTCAAAATAATTGTATGGAGGTAGCTTGAAGATTATTTTTTATTGT
Organism: Fagus sylvatica; assembly: GCA_907173295.1. NCBI lineage: Eukaryota > Viridiplantae > Streptophyta > Magnoliopsida > Fagales > Fagaceae > Fagus > Fagus sylvatica. Next base: position 14,156,152 of record OU015772.1, on the reverse strand, counting down.
AATGGTAGAGTCTACAAGTAGATGATGTAATTGCCATTTTGATAGGTAATTAATTAGATTATGTATGGTACGGGATTTTAAGGCATACCCAGCTAGGGCAGATACATTCTATTGATTGAATTGAATGTTAAATTTGTGAATCCTAAGCCTCCTTTCCCTTTTGTAGTATTCAACCTCTGCAAGTGAAATTCGTATGCATCCTATTAATTTCTATTCTAACTGCAAATATTTCCAGGACTGCTGATGATTACATATTGATACTTATGATCTTTGTGATGTTATTGTAATCAGAGTGTTTAGCTGAAAAATTATGGTAAAAAGAGAGTGAGCTAGCTAGAAAATTTAATAACGCAAAAGAAAAATTGGGTCAGGTTTATGAATCTGTTCTGCAATTCTTTGATGTTTAGGTACATATGGGAAGCATGACTATGTTTAAGTTTAATATCACTATAATAAGATAATTTGTAAATATTCTGTGAATACTAAGTTGGCATATCTCTCTCTAACTCTCCATGTGTGTTTCTTGAGATCAATTGATGTGTTGGGTCTTAAGTCTTTCACTTATCTCATTCATTTCTTTATATTATTTGCCATGTACAATCTAAAGCCAGTGGGCTTTTTGGAGCAACTGTTCTAATTACATTTTTTTTCCTACTAATTTAAACATATGTGTAGTAACAACGTTTTGCATTCTGCCTATATATTATGTGATTTAGCTCATTCTACCTATATAGTTTGTCAAGATACTGAAAAATTCTTAAGTTATAGAATTGAGTTTTTTTTTTTTTTTTCTTGGAGTTGGGTTAACTAGCCTTAGAACTCTAGTTTTATGATCTATTGTACATCTCCAACTATTCTGTGTTTGTTGACAAAGGTGTAAGCAGACCAAGATCAACAACTGGATTCTCCACCAATAGAACATCAAAGTCTTCACTTATTATGAATATGATTTTTTGGGAAGTTCTTTTCCATTGATGACCAGTTCTTGGATAGTTTTCTGTAGCATATCTGTTTTGGTAGCAGTGGTAGATTTGGCTAGGTTAATGTATATGAAGCAAACTGTGTATTAAGGTAATGTTCAAGGTGGGTTGCAGTATGGACTATGTATTTCAAGGGAAAAAAGCTTTTTGTATTTGGATCTGAGTATTGAATGTGAAAATTTCCTTCTTTTTGTAAGTGAATATTCTGATTTTGTTATGTATTTGCAAAAACAGAGAAAATAATTTTTTTATTCCATGCCTCACAATTTTTAAATAATTGCTTTGTTTGCCTATACAATTTACTTCATATGTTTCAATTGCAAATGTTATGGGGGAATGCAGTAGCATGAAAGTATTTGTCTTCCAATTTTGCTTCATTGAAATTAAAGCCATTGTTAAATTATTAGCTATTTTGTTATTCATGAATGAATGGTGATACATGAGGAGTATAGTTCAAAACAACAAAAAAGTACTTTTTCCATTTTCCTCTTTAGTGTTGAACCTAATGTTGCATGCAATAGTATTTTAAATTTGCCTTGCTGTAAATTGTTGCAACCACAATAAGAAAAGTTGAGGATCCTAAAAAAAGTAAATGTGGGACTCTAAAAAACCTTGACATCCAATTATTTATATTAGGCAGCTATGGTCACGGTGCTATTCAAATGTTAGTGATTAAGAGTAGAAATATATCTTATTGTTTGTCCTTGCATAGCTTTTATATATATATATATATATATATATATATATATATATATATATATATTTGTAGCTATTAATTTCTAGGATTGATTTTCTCATGCTCATCCGACATGATATTTATAATAAGCTAACTATTTTTAAAAAATTAAAGGTTTTCCGTGCATTGCACGGGTTTGCGACTAATGTATAAAGAAATTTAATCCTGAAAACCCAAAGAATCACCACCACTGGAATTAGAATACCTTTATCTTCAAATAAATGACAATCTCTCTACTTCATAAGCTGATGCATCAAAGAGTATAACATTATATCATGCGAGAACGGAGGGGTAGTTCCATTTTGGACTAAACAGTCAAGGCAAATCTATGGGTTGGTGGATAGGAAGAGTTAGATGAGACTGTCCCGTCAAGCGTTTGAGAATGGGATGTCGTTTTGATCCAAAGGGAATTATGGGGGTCACTTTGGAACAACTTGATGAATTTAGTAGATCTTTTAGGAGGCCCTTGTATGACCATAGATAGAACCTATCTATTTTTTACAGTGTGATGGTTAGTTGTTCACAGACGAAAACTGTCTTTACATTGGATGCATGGTTTGACATTTTGATGATTCCTACCTTATTGATAACAACTTGTCATACTAGATTCAACTATGTATCCATCGGATTTGTAAAGCCACCCATGGTGGATGGTATTACCTTTGCCCAAGGGTAAGGGACTCTTATTTGCTACTTTGTCCCAATCCATTCTTTTTTTTTTACGTCAATTACCAACCACTACGATACAAGCAATAATTTCAATCCCAATCAAGAGGCTCATTAATTAATGACTTTATAATTTAATAGTAATTATTCCTTTTCTTTTTAACTACAAGATTTTAGACTTGATTTATTGGAATTTATGGAATAATAAGAACAGTATTTCCATTATCTATATTATAATGTAAAATCGAAACTTTTTTGACTTTTTGTTGACTTCATAAAATTTTGACACATCAACTTTTGAACCCTCACAAATTTCCACCTCATTTTTATAATATTTTATTCTTTATTAAGTTTTTGGGTACACTAATTATGACTAAATTTGCTCGACGAAAGTCCCGAGATTTCTACCTCCAAGGTAACAGTTGCATCCCCACGAAGGAGACAATGGACAAGTTGGATTCTAGATGTTGTAATCGGTAAGAGTGCAACTATCTTCGAGCTTCTTGCTTGCGAAGATGAGCGTCTACTGGTCAAGTTTGATGAAGATTTACATGTTGCCATGGTCCCATGGGGATGAGGATAAGGTGCGCAAGTTCAACGACACCAACAATCGCTCATTCACTCTCTCTAGATCTCTCTCTTGCTTTCTTTCATTTTTTTATGTGTCTCTCTTTCCTGATGAAGGACTAAAAGGACTTCAGATTACATCAAAGTCACATACTCAATAAAGATGGTTGGCATTTTTTTTTTTGGCTAAATTTGAGCTGGTTGGAGTTAAAAACTTAGAGATTTAAACCTATAATATTTTATTGGTTTGAGCAAACAAGCTAGCAACCATTACAATTTTGGCTCCCTTTTTTCTGTATTTATCTTGATGGGAAAAAATATGTACTTGAGTCAATTTTATGTAATTGGATTTTGGATCCTCTTATTTTCTATTTGGTCGGTAAAAGAAATGTTTATAAGTCCTATTAGTTTGTGAAGGGAGTCTGATTAAATTATTTTATTCTCTTTCATATTGTAAAAATTGATAAATAAATAGAGTAAGTTATAAATGAATTATGATTTTTGTAATGTTAATTTGGTTGTTTATATTTTTTGTTCTACTTTTTTTTTAAAAAAAAACAAGATATGATAATTCACTTAAAATTGTTTATGTATTTTTGATAATCTTTTAGTAAATATTATGAATTATTATACCATTTTGCAATCAAGTATACTACTATTTAAGCGGTACTACTATTTAAGCGGTCCTACTATCCAAATAAGCAAGTGAGAAAAATTCAAGTAGAATCAAGAAAGCTTATGCTATAAATGAAAAATGATAAACTATCCTATTGCATTACAATCTATTAATTCATTTTTTATTAACTTTATCTATTAATACCACCTTTGATATATACTAGAGTTTAACTTTGACTCTTCTATCTATTACAATCTATAAAATAGTTTATGTAGAATTCCGTTTTATCAATTTACGTTTTATTGCATTATTTGATGTATTATTATCTATCCAACATTAATGTAAGAAATCAAAACCTAAAATAATTTTTTAGGAGGTATTCTTTTGAATTCAAATATTCTTCTTTTAGGTTTTAATTTATTCTATGAGTGATTTTAGTTTAGTTGGATATAAATTTTTTTTTTCTTTAAACATCATATTCAGTAGTTTTTCCGTGCATCGCACGGATTTACGACTAGTATACATAACATCAAACACAAAGAAACCATATCATTGAATTAATTAGATCCCTTCATGATTTTTATTGTATCACAACAGAGAACAATATCAAAAAAGGGAAAAGACGAAGCCACCTCAATGATGCCTTTGTCTTTTAAGTTTTAAGTGGTCTAGATGAATTAATCTTCTTTACACCTTATATCCTAAAACTTACTAAACAAAAAGAGCATTATTATCATTATTCACTTTTTATCCCCTGCATCCATAATTGTCCTTCTCACTCCACCCACTTGTTACAAACCCCATGCCATGAAAGCAAAACAGCATGGGGCAAACACAAAAAATACTCATCATTTACTGTAAAAAACAGTGAATAGAATCCCACTAAAACAGTCAAAAAGTTGAGCATATACTCTTTTGTTTCACCCATTTCATCTCACTAATGAGTGCTGAGGCAAAAGCAAAAGAAAACAACCCTTAGTGGAGGAGGCATGAAACATGATTGTACCCCCCCTCCTATATATTTCCACCCATCTTTTCCTAACCTAAAAATCCCACTACAACCCCACATCCCAAACAGGCCAGCCCACTCTCCTACATGCAAAGCAAAGCTATAATCATTAGGAGATAACCCTCACATTAATTATTTACAAAATTCTATCCTTCTCATGCTTCACCATTTCATTTTTTTTTTTATCTGATGCCCTTCCAAAACCCAAATAGCTCCAAGTTCTGGTCATGTTATCAATAAGTAGAAACGGTAGTAGTGAGAGATATAATCTTGTTGTGTCTGTACTCCTGGCGGCGTCGGCGCAGAACAGGTGCTCTGCTTTAGTATGCTCTTGCTATGTACCATCAAGGAATTTGGACAACAAAGGTGAAGAAAGCAATAGAAGCATCAACAGCAACAATACCAAGAAGCAATCTAGTGCAGAAAAGAGAGATGGGGTCATGGAAGAGCTCCATAATCATGAATTACAACTTCAAAATAAGAGCAATGGGGGCAACCACTACAGTAGGGGCAGTGGGTCTAATGGGCCTCACATTGAACATCCTACTCTTAAGAGTAATCTCAAGAAAACAACATTAGTGGATGATAATCAACTAAGGCTAGAAAAGAGGAAAGTTAGTTGGCCTGATGCTCATGGCAAAGATATTGCTCATGTCCATGAATTTGAACCAAGGTAATTAAAACCATCCCCCACCAACTTTCCTTTCATGATGGGATTTTTGTGTTGGATTATTATGACCAAATTTTACTAGAAAAATGTTTGTACACACATAATATCTTGAACAGTCTGGTGGTGTGTAATTTAAGTACAGCAAACCTTTTTCCAAATGAAATTTGTGACAAGAAGAGAAATTGTATTTATAAGTTAATTAAGTAGCTTTGGAATTCTGTATTAGAATTTAGCTTAGCTAATATACACTTCTAGTTACACCAACTGTACTATATTTCTCTCACTCTTTATATGTTTATAGTGTGTCAGAAGATGGGGAACTCGAGGGAGTAAGGAACTCTTGTGTTTGTGCTATTCAGTGAATCAAGATGTGTAAAGGTACGATGCCCTGCTTCTCAATGACCTATGCAAGTTTTAAAAATTTTCTATCAACATTAAGTGTATACATATATATATATATATATATATATGCCACTGGATTCAAACATGTTGCATGAATTTCGTACTAGTATAATGTCCATATGTGGACGCTGAACCGATTTTATACTGTTACATTATTTCAAAAATGATTCTTGAAGCTTACTTTAGTTATGGCACTTCCTGAACCATTTAATTGAATCCTCAAAAGGGGTCATTTAGGTTTGCACAATAGCAGATGGAAACGATAAGTCTTAATTGTTCAAACAAGTGTATATGAATTTGAGAGGCTTGAGACAAAAGCATTCAAGATCTAATACCAATATCAATATGTAGTGGGAAGGGATGTCCGTATTACAATCTCACACAAGATTGATTGTGAATACTACTATGGACTTGTGAAAGATATCACAAACAAACACTAGGAACAAAAAAATAATTAGAAGAAAAAGCGACACAGCCACTCACAAAAGAAGAATACCTATGATTTACGCGGTTTGAACTTAGGCCTATGTTCACAGCAAACAAATGAGGAATTCACTAATCTAAGAGAGATTACAAATTGTTTACACACTTAAAAAGCACTCACAAATAATAATATTTCTCTGGAACTCTCTCAAAATTAATTTAATAGGCTCACTTCATGTTCTTCTAAAAATCTTCTCCTCTCCTATGTGGGAGGACCCTTGGACCAAATCTGTCAAATCCTTTGCAGTATTATTTATATATAAAACTGTAATATCTATTCTTTGGTAGAATTAGAATACTCCTTTGTAAAGATGGAGTACTAAATTACTTATTTAATAATTAGAATTTCCTTCTACACTTAAAAAATCCAAACCAAATAAAAATAAAAATTTTAGAAAATTTCTAACAAATATCTATCTTGACTCAAATCACCTTCTTTTTGTAGGAATTCCACCTTAATTCAAGCAAGTTTAACTAATCCCATAAAGAGAACTCTTATAGGACATTGAATCCATTTAAAAAGCAAGAGTCAGTGAGTCACAAATCAAACCCTTTGTAGTAATGTAAGATTTCGATATTTATCTTTTGATGGATTAGAAATACCTTTCTTACTTTACAAATTAAGTCAAATTAAGAATTTGAGATAATTTCTAACAATACATATATAGCTACCACCAATTTTTGTAGTAATCATAGCTGCTCCTCAAATCACCAAAAGAAAGAAGAGAAAAAGTATACAGGAATTCAGTCACTATAGAATATAGTCACTATAGAATATGTGCATACGTTAATTGTTTTCCATGACCCAAGCCAGTGGAATCAAAAGAATGCAAAACTGGATATATATGCATCTTATCTAGTTTGGCAATAATTGAGTTTGGCAAATTACCACACATGACTCATAGAAATGCACAACTGCGTTGTTGGCTCTTAAAAGTTGGAGATAGATAATTTTATACTTTTTTAGCAAACAAAATGAGTAATGCTACATACACAAGAATTTCATAACAATTCTGAATTGTCTGGTTTTTATTAGTTCTCCTCTAGACTCACCACTTACATCATTTTATTATCCATTATTCACACCTTGATACCTTAACATTGTTATGAAATTGTTATAAAACTATTGTGCCCTTAGATTGAACAAAATCCTTATAGAATATAGACATCTTACATCATAAATTTCTAGGATGTGTATAAGATTGCATCATCCTAATATGCATGTCAAAGCAAGCTGGTACTCCAGTTTTTGCAGAGGCAACTGCACAGAATCTTGATCTAATTAGGCCCTGGTCAGACATGAGACAACATATCATAATCTTGCCCACTGTCCTTTTCCTTGCAGCCTAGCATGGTAGCATAAGACACATAAACCTTAACTCAGACGTCCTTTCTGGCAGATGTTTGTTTGAATTTTCATAATTAAGCTCACAAATAAACCCACTTTGGAATTCTCTATAGTCAGCAACCCCACTTCACCAAAGACAGTGAAAGTCATCCAAACATAAGACTACAACGTGAGAATTTTTTACTTCTCAAATCGAATGCAAGGCAAGAAGTCAAGGTACTTATGAGTCAGCAATGTGTAAGGCTGAGGCACATATGATATATGCACCGAGCCACCGACAAATAAAGATATTCACATTTCTAAGCATTAACCATTAATTCTCAAGAATTTGTTCGTCTAACAAAATTCCTGAAAATTACAATTTCTATCAAATGTGAGAATTCTAACTCTTACACTTTAGGTACGAAAAGTCAATTCTCACATATATGTGTGAATCGCTAATGTCATATTTAAATCCAACTGTTCACTTTTTTTTTTCCCTCAAGAGTATCTATATAGAGTAAATTTTAGAAATAAAAAATAAATAAAATTCCCCCTAATAAGATGTTTACTAATGTTAAGGGCATTTTTGTCTTTAAAAACATCTATAATTTTGAAATTATTAATTCTTTAGTTAAAATAATATGTACAATTAAATTTTATATTTTTAGATATATTATTTTCTATAATATGATATCAATTCAAATTTGAAGTTATCTGAACAACGTAAATGTCAACAGTAAGATTAATTCTTGTGATTTTAAACCATTGAGAATGTATAATTCTTGTGATTTAAACCATTAAGAATGTATAACGCTTAAGATTTGAAACTCAAAAACATTATTAAAAAAGAGCAAAGAGACCGCATCTAACTTCAAAAACAAAAGGGGGGCTGGAACCAACAATCCAGTGGGCAATAGAGTAAGGAGCATGAGATAATAGAGTCTCTCTGATTTAACTCACTTCATTCTCTTCTCTAATTTACCTTGAAAGTTACATTTCTCATTTTCCATCGTGGTTTGCGAGCAATATTACTACACTTCAACTCACATGATTCTTGTTGGAAATTGGTGGGCCCTCTCACTCACAAAGCACTTGCGCCACTCACAATGGAAGAAACTAACACGCTTAAAATACACAAAGGAAGAGAGAGTGGGAAGGGGAGATGAGAGAATTTATTGTATTTGGTATTTCTCTTTTACATTTTTCCTTACAATTGACGGATGCATGGCTTTATATAGTCTTCATGCATTCTTATAACATTTACTTATTAGTTATTACGTAACATCCAAAACTCCTCCATGCATTTGTGAGATGCCTCAGGTGTGCACGCCACTAACCTTCATAGGGTTAGGGTGGAGAAGGAGTCACCACCTGATTGTAGGTCTAAGAACCATTTTTTAAACTCCATTTGTAAAGTTCTAATTGGTCTGGACTAAGTTCGGAGTTAGGATACCGGATTGGGAAGATGTTAGGCACCTAAGTCCACCTAGTCATACGGTTGGCCTTCTATCATATTATTAGGCTATGTCTAATGAAATTTTCAATAAGGAAACTTTATCCTAATCACACAATTTAATACGTTAAATGCGCATAGAAGTAAATAAATATTTGACATTTGAATTTGCAATCAAATCAGATAAATATTCAATTGAGAGATCACATATCAAATCAATCAGTTAAAAATCTCTAAATTATAAGAACCTGAATTGCAAGTGGGAAAGTCAAAAAGCATGTGAATGTTTAAATAGAAGAGAATCGATCATGAGATATTTATGCATAAGGAGAAATCTGCTGTCAAACATGCTTTGAAAGGAAAGATTCTAATTTAAAGTCTAAAATCCTACCACTAACGTGAGGAGAAAAATAACCAGGTCCATATCAAATACGTCTTTAAAAAAAAAGTAACCACCACACCACACCACATCAGACCACACCTAAAATATGTTCTGATTGTCCAACCATGTGCTCTTTGACTTAATGAAGACCTTGACCAAACATATCAATTCAATCTCAAAACCATGCCATACGTGGGAATTTGAACTTCAAGGATTTTCGGATTTGATAGCAATACTACCAAGGGTCTGTTTGTTTCGCTGTAAAATTTTACGGAAAATATTTTCTGTAAAATATTTTACAGTGTTTGGTTGCATTTCTGAAAAAAAAAAAATCCGGAAAACATTTTCCAGTATTTTCCGGTGTTTGTTTAGTACGTAAATTTTTTCTGAAAAAAAAAAATACTTTTAACTTTTTAATTTTTTATCTTTTCCAAAGTAATTCATTCCATGGCTTCTTCTTTTTTCCAACAATTCATTTATGTATACAACATCCATATACCAAATTTTAAAGGTGACCAAATCAAGGTTACATGTTGAAGAAATTTTCCAACCAAAGCTTTCGAAGCCTATCATTCTTTGTCATAGGTTGTATACATCCATATTTCTATAGTGTGAAATCATAAGTATCCTTTTTTGTTATTTTGAAGGTTTTAGGGTTATTTTAGAGGTTTCAGTATTATTTTAGTCATTTTAGAGGTTTCAGTGTTATTTGAGTCATTTTAGAGGTTTCAAAGTTATTTTGGAGGTTTCAGGTTATTTTTGTAATTTTGGTGGTTCCTGAGGGTATTTTGGGTATTTTATAAGTTTCAGGGGGTATTTGGATCATTTTGGTGTTTTTAGGATATTTTAGTCATTTTGGTATTTTCAAGGTATTTTGGAGGTTCCAGGATTATTTTGATTATTTTAGAGGTTTTGGAGTTATTTGGGTTATTTTTTAGGTTTCGGGATTATTTTGGTCATTTTGGCGTTACCAGTGTATTTTGGTCATTTTAATATGTTCGAGTATTTTTTTCATTTTTTAGGTTCCGAGGTTTTTTTTAATCATTTTGGAGTTTTCGAGGTTATTTTGGTCATTTTAAGGATTTGTTGTTATTTTGGCCATTATGGTGTTTCCGGGGTTATTTTGGTCATTTTGGAGTTTTCGAGGTTATTTTGATCATTTTTGGGGTTCGAAGAGTATTTTGGTCTATGGTATTTTCGGGGTTATTTTTGTTATATTAGAGTTTTCAGAGTTATTTTGGTCATATTTGAATTTTCGGGGTTATTTTGGTGTTTTCGGTGTATTTTGGTCATTTTGATATTTTCGGGGTATTTTAATCATTTTGGAGGTTCTGGGGTTATTTTGATCATTATAAAGGTTTCCAGGTTATTTTGGTCATTTTTGAGATTTTTGAGGTTATGTTGGTCATTTTAGAGGTTTCGGGGTTATTTTGGTTATTTTGGAATTTTTGGGATTATTTTGGTCATTTAGGTGTTTTCGGTGTATTTTGGTCATTTTGATATTTTCGGGGTATTTTGATCATTTTGGAGGTTTCAGGGTTATTTTGATCATTTTAAAGGTTTTCGAGTTATTTTAGTCATTTTTGAGATTTTTGAGGTCATTTTGGAGGTTTCAAGGTTATTTTGGTCATTTTGGTGTTTCTAGGGTACTTTGGTCATTTTTGATATTTTCGAGGGTATTTTGGTCATTTTGGTGGTTTCGGTGTTATTTGGAGGTTTCGGAGCTATTTTGGTAGTTTTATGGGTATTTTGGTAATTTTGGGGTTGATGGACTAGTATACTCAATATTTTCCGTTTACGGAAAAATTTTCCATAAACCAATTTACGGTTGAGGAGAGCAAAATTTTACGGTCAAAGTAAGTTATTTTCCGTTGACTAAATTTTCAGGTGTGGTCAAACACCAGAAAATAATTTATTTTCCGAAAATTATTTTACGTTGAAACAAACACATCCCAAGATTTTTATTGTCTTGATTAAGAGTCATCTCACTTGAACCGTACACTAGGATGTGATGGCAAGCTTGGAAACTATATTCACAAAAGATTTTGACGGTACTATTTTTAGTAGGAAATAGTTTTTCTCCAACCCGGTTTAGAGGAATCTCCCTTCAACCCACTATGTGGCAAGTAAATAGACCATCCACATGTACTTTTAGTCACATGATCTTTTTAATTTGTCATGTGACTTTTTCAAATACACATGTAGATGGTTTATTTGCTTGCCATATAGTGGGTTGAAGGGGGATTCCTCCAAACCGGTTTGGAGGAAAACTATATCCTTTTTAGTATCTTAAATTTCAAAGAGTGGTACATTAATTAAGCGACAATGAAAAATAAAATGAAGAAAAAGGGAAAAGAGAAAAGAAAAGAAGGGTTTTTGTACAAGACGGTGTATGCCACTTTGAAAATACGTACGTCATTAGAAAGGAAGCGAACTTTTATTGAAACAAGCATATGCCCCTTTGTCTAGAAACTTCAAAAATTACATTTTTATTGTTTTTGAAATATCCAATTTTAATTTTGATGATTTCTTTTTAAGAACTTTAAAATATATACAAGTAAGACCAAATATTCAAAACATGTTAGAGAATATTGACAAATAGATAAATTAAAAAAGAATAAAAGAAATAACACAAAGATTGAATAAAATAAACGAAAATGAAGCATTTATGGAGATAGAAACGTTACCTCTTCGCGTTATGAATAGATTTTATGTAATTTGACCAGTCCCTCCGTCAGATCTTTGTCGCAACGATTTGTGTTTGAACGTAAAGGTATTGTTCTTGATATGAATAAGAGTTAAAGAACTATGAGAGACTATTGTAATCCCATGAGAGAGAAACTTGTTTTCTAATCAAGGGAGATTAGAAAATAGCTAAACTTTCAAAAGACTATTTATTTTCTCTAGACAATGAATGTATGAGAATTTTGAGAGAGTCTAGACAATTCTAAATAATTGTTGATATCCCAATAGTGAGGTGATGGGATCCTTTTATAGGCATAGGAGGTGGCTAGGGTTTCTTTAACTGAGGCACAAGAGGTGGCTAGGGTTTCTTTAATTGAGGCACAGGAGGAAGCTAAAGTTTCTTTGATGGAGGCATAGGAGTTATGGAGCCTAGTTGCTCTAATTGGCATTCAATGATTTTTAGGGTTTCTGTCAACAAATGGCATATGCTGATTCGTTAGTAGCATACGCCTATATGAAACTAGTGTATACCTCTTTGGTCAGGGATTTGTATTGGGCTCTTGAAATGGGGTTAATTCTCTAGGCCTTGGTTATAAAATGTTATTTGTTGGGCTTAAACACAAGGTGCGGATCATTCTGATAGAGATTGAGTTTTTTCATCATTGAGACCAAGGCTCAAGTTGTAAGGGTACAAAATGAGGTGTTTACCGCATTCACTTCATAAACTTCCACATTCATAAAGCTCCACATAGCTTAAATAAAACTTCCTCACATGCATTATTTAAAAACTCATGTTATCAATGAAAGTCATTTAAAACAAGTTTTTTCCTAACATCCCCTTTAAACCTTTTTTTTTCTGATCACTCCAAGTAAGTCTCGTAACCTGTAAAAGCTGTCATACTTGAGTGGCATGGTGAAAATATTTGCAACCATGATCATGTGACTTCATGAACTCAAGGTGAACTTCCTTTATGCAATACAGTCTTGAATAAAATGATACCTCATATCAATGTGCTTGTTTCGGTCATGAAAGACTAGATTCTACAAGAGCTAATGCTAACTTATTGTCCACAAAAGTAGTTGTAGCTTCTGTTTGCGGCATATGCAACTCTTTCAATAAGCTTCTAAGCCAAATCTCAGGATAAACACTAGAGGTAAAAGCAACGTACTTGACTTCACAAGTAGAAAGTGATACAATCGGTTGCTTCTTAGAAGTCCATGTGAATGCAGTATCACCCATGTAGAATACAAATCCAGTAGTACTCTTTCTATGATCCATATCTCCAGCCCAATCTCTATCACTATAGCCAAAAAGTTTAAATTCCTTAGAAGGTGAATACAGCAATCCAAAATCAGGTGTACCTTTCACATATCAAAGAATTCTCTTGGGAATCTTCAAATGAGTCATGGTCGATGCTTCCATGTAGTGAGTAACAAGTCCAACACCAAAGAGAATGCCCGGTCTTGTACATATTAGGTACCTCAGGCGTCCAACTAAACTCTTGAAAAAAATTGGATTTACCTTCATTTCTTCATTGTGCCTTGACAACTTAACTCCACATTCTATAGGGGTGCTTACCAACTTGCAATCTAACATCTCAAATTTCTTAAAAATCTTCTTAGCATAGCCTTCTTGGGAAATGAATATCTCATCCTCCATTTGTTTCACCTCAATGCCAAGATAGTAGGCCATAAGCCCAATATCTATCATTTCAAACTCACGAGCCATTGCTTTCTTGAAGTCTCAAACATACATGTATTGTAACCTGTAAAAATCAAACCATCTACATACAAACAGAACAATCAAGATATCTCCATTCTCATGCACCTTATAGTAAAGTATGTGTTCATGTGGACATTTGGAGAATCCTTTCTCTTGAAAGTATTGTCAATTATGTTGTTCCAAGCTCTTGGCGCCTATTTCAAGCCATATAGGCTTTCTTCAACTTCAAAAATTTGTCTTCTTTCCCTTTGACAACATAGCCTATTGGCTACTCAGCATAAACTTTTTCTTCAAGATAACCATTCAAAAAAGCATATTTAACACCCATCTGAAAAATTCTCCATTTATTTTGAGATGCTAAAGAAATTAGCAATTTTATAGTTTCTAAATCAGGAATTGGGTTAAAATATTTCATCATAATCAATACCTTGTTGTTGACTATATCATTTTACCATCAATCTTGCATTGTACCTCTCCACCTCTCCTTTTGCATTCTTCATCATCTTGTACACCCATTTTTACTTTGATTGTCTTCTTTCCAAGTGGAAGAGTTGTTAGCTCCCACATATCATTCTTGTTTATTCTCTTGATCTCATCATCTATAGCATTTCTCCATTCTTTTCTTGTCTTGTATTGCTTCTTTAAATCCTGTAAGTTCACAATCCTCAAATCGACAAAAAAATTATATTATCTATATTCTCTGTTAAATCATATAGATCTTGGAGAATTCCGAATCTCTTCGATCTTTCACTAGAACTTCCTTCCAATGATGATGATGAGGATGGACTTTCATGAATGAAAGATGTTGGTGATGGAGGTGGAGGTGGAGTGGCACGCACTTCTGGAACTTCATTCACTTGCTCTTTTTTCAGGGAAAGGAAATAAATCATACTTCTCATCTTCTTGGGTGCTCCAATTCCATGTGCCTTCTTCATCGAATTCTACATCTTGACTCATGATAACTTTTCTGGTGCTTGGATTATAGAGCTTATATAGTCATTAGAGCTTAGATCATAGCCAATGAACACATACTTTTCACTCTTGTCATCTAGCTTGGACCTTTCTTGTTTTGGTACATGCACATATGCAATGCTCCCAAACACACGTAAGTGGAAAACTGTAGGCTTCTTTCCACTCCAAGCTTGTTGTGGGATCTTTCCTTGTACATTCGTTGTGGGACAATGGTTGGACAAATAACTGCACAGCCAACAACTTCAACATAAAGTTCTTTAGGCATCTTCTTGCTCTTCAAAATCCTTTTGGCCATGTTAAGAATTAAATGATTTCTTTCTTTCTAGTACATCATTCTTTCGTAGTGACTTAGGGACTGTTAGAGAGTGGCAAACCTATTTGTTTTACAATAATCTTTAAATTCATTTTATGTGAATTGCCTCCTCTATCAAATCTTAATGCCTTGATTTCATTGTTAGTCTTCTTTTCTACAAATGCTTTAAATTTCTTAAATACAACAAACACTTTGGATTTTTGTTTAAAAAATAAACCCATGTTTTTTATGTTGAAATCATCAATAAAGAGAAAACAATAGTTGCTTTTATTGAGTAAAGACAATTTGATCGGTCCATACACATCATTGTGAACAAGCTGTAGTGGTTTGGTTACTCTCTTCCTAGCTTCTTTTGGAAAGCTCTTTCTTGATTGATTGCCAAGGAGACATCTTTCACAAAGCTGATCATGATGTTTAATGGATAGCAATCCTCTCACCATCTTCGTCTTCGCTTGTAGTCCACCAAAGTTTAAATACCTCAATCTTTAATGTCAAAGCCAATATAAATATCTATAGCACGCCTTCAAACACTTAGAAACATCATTCTAAATGTTTAACAAACACATTCTCTTGTCATTGGCACCTTATCTATCAAATTATTTTTGTGGTCCCTTATCAAGCAACTACGATATTTGAAATGAATATCATAGTGTTTCTCAAGAAGTTGTCCCAAACTCAAAATATTATTTTTCATACTTGACACATGAACACATAATATACATCAGAAATAAATTTGTGGTCTTCACTCTTTAAATGAATAAGAATTTTATCTTTCCCCTTCACTAGCACTTTGGATGAGTCACCAAAAGTAACATTACAAACCACTAATTCATCAAGCTCCAAAAACCTTTTTTTATTTCCACACATATGATTACTAACACCCATGTCAGGATACCGCACATTTTCTTCTTCTTTGTCTTCTCCTTTGTACGCCAACAACAAAGCCGACCCTACTTCTTCAATTTATCTTCTACATATTTGCCATTCTCCTCAACATGGTTCGCAACATTTCTACATTCAGAAGCATAATGCTTAAATCTTTGACGATTATAACATTTAACATTAGTTTTGTCATACCTTCTTCTATATGTCCTTGAGAAGCTTCTTCCACGATCTCTTGTGGTTTGTAAATTTTGAGCTCTCTCTTCATTTTTAGGAGAAATATGACCATTCCTTCCTCCAAATCCTCTTCCTTGACCACGATCATGTCCATGTTCTCAACCTCTTTGGCTACTTTCATGCCACCCTTTCTCATTCAAGGTGAGCTTAGATTGTAGGACTTGGTCTAAAGGTTCTTCTTATTGAGCATTTCTTCATGGGCTTGTAAAGATCCCATGAGTTGGTCAATGGTCATTGACTCCAAGTCTTTTGACTCCTTAGTTGCCACAGCAATATAATCAAACTTGGAAGCTAATGACTGAATTTTTTTTTTTTTTCTACCACATTGGCATCATCCAAGTTCTTACCATATCTTTTTAATTGAGTTAAAATAGCCAACACTTGAAAAATAATCTGAAACTGATTCAGATTTTTTCATGTGCAAGCTTTCAAACTCGCCTCTCAATGTTTGAAGGCGAACTTTCTTCACTTTATCAACTCCCTTTACAGAGTTTTGAAAATTCTCTCACACTTGCTTGGATGAAATTGCATTTGCAATTTTCTCAAACGTGACTTCATCTAAACCTTGATAGATCAACGTAACTCTTTCTTACAATTGACAGATGCATAACCTTCATGCATTCTTATAACATTTACTATCTTTATTACATAACATCCAAAACTCCTCCTTGCATTCACTTCATAAACTTCCACATTCATAAATCTTTACTTAATTTAAATAACTTTTCACATGTATTCACTCAAAACAAGTTTATTTTCTAACAATCCTTTCCCTTTTCTTGCAGGTGGATCACTCAACAACATTTTCTTCTGAAACAAATGGTAAAATTCAAATATTATTATTTTGCTTAATCAAAGTAAAATCCATTGGATGTAGTAAAGTTCTCTAGTGTACTCAAATGAGAAAATTCTTATGGATTAGAAGGAAGGAAATGCAAAGGTATTTTTGTTCATGAAAATGCCTCCAAGCATATGAGGCCTTTGCCATTTTCTTTATACTCGTTCTGTATATGTTGTAAATATGAGCTTTGGAATATAAGAGAAACATTAAAATGATTGTAATTGAGATTAGTAATTTTAGGTGAATGACCAGCAAGACTTGGAAGAAAAAAATTCAACATGTGAGGTTCATAGATGTATTAGAAAATCCAAAACATATAAATTTGAGTTATATCATTAGAATTGTGTTAGAGTAGAATCTGGGTCAGAAGCTACTTAAACATGATGAGGTTTTGATCTACTCAAAAATGATGAGTTGAAGATAGTTTGCCATATCTTTTATACCATTATGGAATTTTGAGTTAAAATTATTTCATTGGAAAGTAGACATCTGGATCTTCAAAAAAAAAAAATAATAATACCCAATTTTGGATTTGAAATGAATGAGATATAACTGTTTGAAGTTGGCATAATTGTGTTGTCTCCGAGAGTTTGCTCGACACTCACTCAAGTGAAATTGCAGCAAATAGTAAACTGACTTTGAAGGTATGACGCCTTAATGTAGTAATATCATAAATAAAACCAACCATTGTTGCACGAATTGAGTGGAGAGAGGCTATCATACAAGACCAGATCAAAGAGTCAAATCTCCTTAAGCTAAAGAGTTCTAAATCCCTGTCCCCCCAGAGTGTTTCTCCTTATGAGATATTTTTAAAGTTTCTCTTTAAGAGTTTAACCTTGAGCCTAATCTGTTCACAAAGTTAGGACTCAATTGAAAAAGTATATTAGTTAAAGACTTGATCAAATTCTTAAACTCAAATGCCTAAAAGTAACAAGAGTGGTGTTGGCTTTAATGCTAAATAAGCTTCCTCTTTATTAGGAACCAAATTTGTAAAAAGCCACGAACATTGAGACCACCAAGAGAAAAGGACCCAAAAGTTGTAACTGTTATAAATCCTAATGTGAATGTGTGTAATACAGTTCACAATAGAAAAAATTGTCCGAAATTTAGGAAGGAGTGAGCACCCGTTGGTAGGATTTCAACTCAGTTGGATCTCCTTAAATAAGTTTATTGAATGAGCATGAACATAGTGACCCTAAGGAAACAAGTGATGACCTTGCCATACTTTCAAAGGAAATCGAATTCCTTTCATAAACACTCCATTTTGCCTGACTTTGTCCACCTACAAAGCCAAGGATTCGTGTTGTATGGGTAATGAAAGATTCTCTGAATTGAGTGTCCTTTTAGACCGCTCATGTACCATTTTTTCAATCTTTTGAGGACAATTTTTTTTTTCTTTTTTCTTTTTTTAATTTTTTGTTTTTGGGATTTTTATTTTCTTCATTTTTTCATTTAAAAAAATCCAAAAACATTGAGGGGAGGTTAGGGTTTTCACGTGGTTCAGCTCTACGTTCACAGGATGAAGCCTAATAAGTTACATCTTTATTATATTCTCTATGTCAGTTACAATATGTTGTGAGGTCTTATTTATAGAACAACAATAACAATAGTAAAACACTTCTAAACAATGTGGGATTCATTTCTTAACATTCCCCCTCAAACTCAAGATATAATTTTAATGAAACCTTGAGTTTGGTAACAAAATAAAGCTCAAGACTCAGCTCAACTCGGCTTGGCTCGTATTTCGGCTCGATGATTCGGATCTTGGCTCAGAGGCTCAGTGACTCAGATTTTGGCTTGATGACTTAGATCTCGACTTGGCTTGATCAGATTATGGCTCAGTGGCTCAGATCTTGGCTCAGTGACTCAGATGCTCGAATCTTGAAACGTGAAATGAACTTGGCTCGGGATCTCAGCTCAATGGCTCGATCGCTTGGCTTGATCTCGGCTAAAAAAATTATCCCACCAATGTTTCCTTTTTCCATCTTTTTTTTCATATTGGTTACTGCGAGTTTTCAATTTTTTTTTTTTTTTAATATTGCAAACAAAATAAAATGCCTACATAGGAAAATAAAATGACTACTCTCCGCACTCCCAATAAAATAATCGCACACCGTAGGATTATTTCAACATATAGACCCATTCTATGTGAACATTATTTCACTCTAAGTCATAGGGTGTTTATTAAAGCATTTTTCAGTAACGGATTATCGGTTTCACGTGTTGTGGGTTTATACTTTATAGTTTGAATGGAATATTTTTATAAATGTAGCATTTAATTCCAAACTTCAAAAAAGTTTGAATTTAATTTGAAACAGGATTTGAGATGTAATTTGTAAAGAAAAAAACTGTTGTAATCATAACTAAGGCAGAGCCTATAAAATGAAAATGAAAGTGAATCAAGTAATCTAAATGGTGAAAACTGAAAACATCCACCAAAGGCAAGCAATTGTTGCAAGAATCACAATATTGTTTCTTTTTTCCACCCCCACCTAAAGGATCAAAACTTCCACATATGGAAGCATGGCCCTACATTTTTTCTCTTACAGTATCATGAATTTATGAATTAATGAAACACTATTCCTATTTCTATCAGAGTTCCTTTACTGAGCTAAATTATCTTTTACAATCTGGGTCTTACCCTCAACACTGGCTTCATTGGTTATGACTTTTCCCTTTCTTTGATTTGTTCTTCTCCTGCATCTTCTTCTTTTTAGCTTCAGCAGTAATCCAACTGTAATCCGAGGGAATTGCAAACGGGTCTTGAATATTTTCTATCCTACTGCTAGAACTGGCCGTGGATGAGCTAGGACGGTTATAGGGGGCTTTTATCCACTGAAACCAAGATGAACTTGAGGATTGGGTCACTGCCGGGCTCTCTCGCCCTGCAGAAGGAGGACTCGAAGGGGGTGTCTCAAACTCATCCAAAGGCTGTAGTTCTTCAAATTTTGTAAAAGTAACCATAACTCTGATAGTGGGAACCACCGGAATGGCAACCTGAATGTAAGTACAGGGAACTTTTTTTAACAGAGAAGAAAAGAACATGAAGACCAATATCAACAGTAAAAAAAAGGGGATTCAAATCAACTGATACTCCTAAAAAAGCTGCTTAGCCTGAACAGCTGCTACCATGATCTTCTATTGTATAAAAATATTTCTTGTATTGCATTTAAAACCCACATGAACAAGAAGAAAGCATGCAATAGCTTGATCAGTTGCAAGAATCAGGAGTTCCATGATTCAAGAAAAATAGACATCTTCATATGTACTAGGGAAAGAAATTATTGATCATAAAAAAATATTGAGTCTTCATCAGAAAACAACAGCATACATTTTCAAAAATATAAAAATAAAAATAAAAATCCTAGACAAACTTGTATACATCTGGTGCATAAACTATTGTTTGGACTTCAAATATTTCAATCCTAATATTCACAAAGTCTTAAGTGATGATCATCATGGAGGTTAATAGAAAGACCAGAAAAGCCTTTTACTAATTCCGAAGTCATTTCTAATCTCACCAGCAGACAATTCTGGATAGTTTTTGTCATTACCAATTCAGAAAAGCCTTTTACTAATAAAGCTTTTTCTTTCTTTCCTCTTTTTTATCCCCTCCAATAGCCCCTAGGCCCTGGCTCAAGCTGCAATGGAGTGTACTTAATTAGTGTAAGACTTAGGTTCAAATATCAGCTAAAGCCAAAGCCTGCAGTGTTGCGCATAAAAGAACTGCTCTGTTTCCATTGGGGGAAAAAATCACTTTACCTATTTCATAGCCAAAACTGCAAAATGCCCAAGTTTAGCACTCTCCCTATTTGTTGGATTCTCAAGTTTAGAACCTTAAGAGAGTATGAATACTGAAGTGAGAAGAAGGGCCTTTTCTGATAAAAAGTGTAAAACCCAAGTTTCTCGACTGCTTTATTTAAGTCCAGTACCAATATTAACCACTCGAACAGAGGGTATTCAACTATCCATTAATTAACCAAATTTCTAAACATGCTGAGACTTTAAGTACATCACTTCCTATCCATTAATGTAGTTGAACACACATCTTGGGTTTCTATTACTGTATTCCTCCATAAGGAGATTGTAGTTCAAGACATGTCTGGGAAAACTGAAATAAGTTATAGACAAGAAGATAACTTTCCTCATTCTCAGTCACATATTCAACAAGGTAATCTATGCAACAATAGTCTACAAGTTCTTTGAGAGAACAAGTAAAATATTATTTTCTACTAAAAATGTCATAAAGCTGAAGATTTGTTCTGATAATAAGGGACAGAGTCCAACATTTGACATTGACCATAAAGTATTTCATAAGGAATGTGGGTAGGATTACTTTAAAAATAAATAAAAGAGCGAAATCACCATAAGACCCTCTAAATGGAAAAAGTAATTTATGTAACATGTTGCATGTTGCATGCAACCTCCTCTCACATGGGGGTGGACCCCACAAGTGTGGGACCCATCCTCAAGTGAGAGGGATGTTGCATGTAACCATTACACAAGATACAACCTCCTAAAGGCAGGGTGGCCAATGACATCTATTGAGGAAAAGATGAGGGAGAGTTTTGCCTGACATGGTATGGCCATATGCAATGAAGATCAATAAATGTGCTAGGAGGAAAAGGCAACAGTTGAAGTTGGTGTGAAAGGGATATAGGAAGGCCTCAAGTAATATGAGCAAAAACAGTGAAAGAAGATATAATAAATACGGAGGTGACAGTGTGTACAGCCCTAGGATAAAATGGGAGAAATTGACATAAGCAGCCTATCCCAATTTAGCTAAGTTATAGAGAAGCATTACATACCATAGCAAAGCATCCTGCCTGCATTGTTGTCTGTAACATACCAAAACTGGTAAGGTAGCCATCTCTACTCTTAAAGAAAAAGAGAGATGGCAGCCTGAAAGTTGACCTAGTGTGCTCATTTTAGGGGACATTAGACATCAGATTGTAAGACGACACAAAAATTCAGGATATATGCATTTTGTCACAGTTCTAAACTTCAATGAGACAACTAGGCATAAGAGTTAATTCCCACTTAATAAAAGGGGACAAAGCATATAAGAATTGACTCCAATTTCATGTTAAGTAATGAGCAACAGAATAGTGATAGTTATTTCCAGAAGCAAATATTTCAAGTTTCAAGAATTCCATGTTTTTTAATAGTAGTTCAGCCATTATATAAGCTTCACTTTACGATGAAAATGCTAGAACAATGTAAGCACAATAATTTATCTCCCTTCACTTTCCCCTCATCTACTTCTGTGCCATTCTTCCTTTAAATTCTAATCAGCAGAATTTTCCAACAAATTTATTATACCCATTAAATTTAAAGATAAGCTCTTTGACAAGGTAGTTGCCAATTGAACAATTAAGCACTTCTTTAAATCCTAGTTAGAATTAGAAAACATAATAGCCACCTAGCCAGATGGTCCAGAACTCAACAAAGGAGGTTCAGCCCATCTAATCATTTATTAAGGGCCTGGGCTCCACTTTTTAAGATTAGGACCGGGCTCAACAAAGGAGGTTTTCTATGGAGTATGACTGGTTTGGTCAGATTCAGTTTGAAAAACACAACCAGTACGCAACCCCACTGGGTTCAGGTCAGCCAGATTTCATTGATAAAAGAATCCCTACCCATAACCATTCATTTAGTGTGGATTCAGATGGGTTGATTGGCTCAGGTTGCATTATCTCAGGTCTACATATCACATAATGAAATAAACACCAAATGGAAAATAACATAGATCTATTAGATCAGCGTACACCATGGTTGCCAAGGGCCAAAAGTATTAAATGAAAATTAATGTCCTATAAGAGAGACCAGATAAAAGGTACATAGAGTGCATTCGTCAAAGACATGAAATAAACAACTGAAATAAAAGAGCCTTTTGATACTGGGAACAACATAAAGTCATAGCAAAGGGGAAGATTTAACCTGCAACAGTTAAGACCATTCAAATGACCCAAGAACCAAAGTTTAAAAATAAATAAATGCCAAAAAATACCCTGGAATCAAAGAAATAAGATGCTGCACAGGAGAAGCAGACCACAAGAGGCCCGTACCCATTTGCTCCAACTTTTACTGCAGTGAAATTAGTAAATCTACACAAGCCAAGGCAGTCCAGTTCAAGCTTGGCTTGTTAGCTACCAAGTTAGGAAAGTGCTTGAAAAGGGGAACTAATCACAAGCTCAATACTCTCAAGTCTACTCAGCCAACCAACACATTCTTGAAATTCCATAAGCAGTACTAGGTCCAAATCTATGCCATTAAGAAATCCCCTGCCATTGTCCAACCCAAATTACCTAATATACTAGTACATTTCTTGTAAAAACATCATGGCAAAGTAAAATATTTCACATTATTGTAACCCTTCAACCACTTTTCTCAGCAAGTTCCACTATCTGTTAGTTTCAGATGAAGAGACATTTTCATTTTTCAGGTAGTATTCACTCAATTATGTATTAATCAGTGCTTGATTGATAGGTCTGGGGCTATAAACAAAACAATGTCTCTACATCTTAAACTCTATTTTTCTTATTCCACAACTCAAGTAACGACCACCATGGCCATTAGGATAAAACATCATTAATCATGATCTCAACTGAGCATGACAATGAAGAATATCAACTGGTGAAATCCAGTGAGTGCATTGGTCTTATAATAGATGCTCAAATTTCATAAAACTTGATTCCAAAACTTACTAGCATGATTAGAAACCCACTGCCCTCTTTGGGACAACATATGGACATTTGATCTCATTTCCTAAGAAGTTCATGCACATGCAATCACCAGCTACATAGGTCAAGAAATTGTTTAAACTCATCCATAAGATTACCACAAGACCAACCTTAAACAAAGAAGTTCCATCAGATCTGAACCCATAACCATCCCCACGGAACCCAATTTCTTCTAAGAGGTAATTCTTCCACAATAAATAATCCTAACACTAACTAAATTTATACAA
This sequence comes from Fagus sylvatica, assembly GCA_907173295.1. Lineage (NCBI taxonomy): Eukaryota > Viridiplantae > Streptophyta > Magnoliopsida > Fagales > Fagaceae > Fagus > Fagus sylvatica. The sequence continues at coordinate 14,132,235 of OU015772.1, read as the reverse complement.
AAATAAAATAAAATAAATAAAAATCCATATAACATGGAACAATGGAAGATGTCAATTACATATACCAGAACAGAAACATACCTTGACAGGAAAGGTTCCCATTGGAAGTTTTGTTGTAAGCAGTTCCCTCAAACGACGAATTGCCTTAACCTTGTTTGCAAGAATGTCAAGCAATGGTAGCAATTCTTCAGTTTGTAGTGGAAAGCTTGGGGAAAGCCAGAGAATAGGCCTCAATCCTTTCTTATACTCATTCTCACGAATTGCATCTTTGTGGCGATTTCTGCTCTCAGAACTCATAGAACTAGATGTTTTGGTATCCCTTCCTCTCCGGTGCTCATCCCCCCTCATGACAATCTCCACAGAGTGTCTTCCAGGTTTGGTCTGATTTCTGGATGGAGAATCTCCGAGTAGATCACTCACCTTGTCATCTACACAGAGAGAACTTCTAGGTGGAACAATCTTCTTCTGCACTTCATTTTTTGAATCTCGTTTCCTCCATCCAGCAAACCATCCTTTCTTTTCCTGCTTCACCTCTACATTTCTACTTACATTCAAATCTTCCAAAGGAATCTCCCTGTGCTCATAACAGCTATGGCGATGCCCGATAATCCCATCACCATTCTCATTGGTTGGTTCTGATGTATCCAACTTAAGAGCAGCTTCAAGTTGCCTCCTTTCATCCTCTGTCAAAATGTCACCAAGCTCCTCACTATCTGTTTCATTTTCATTGCAAGATGAGAAGAACTCATCGTCTGTCATGGCCCCTGGGACTCTCCTAGATTTGATGCTCACAACCACATTGTGCATATCATACACCTTAGCCTTCCATGTGCCCACCATTTCCATTTTCTCCTGTCGCCTCCATGTCAATTGTGGCAAAAGAACTGCCTGAGTCACATCAATCCCAGGCCTGAATATGTTAGTTTGAGACATTGCAGCCACTTCTTGTCGAACCTCTTCTTCTGTTGCTGGGGAACCAGCACCATCCAAAGCATTCATCAACTCCTTATCCTTGTGTGCAATCATGCAAAGTGAACCAGGAGGGACCTTTCCATCCTCAGACCCATCACCAAGGAAAAGAATACTCTGATCCGACCGCTGAATCCTAAAACCATCAAACCCAGCCAGAGTCATGTCTGCCCTCAAATTCGCACCCCTCTTCCAAATTTTGTAAGTATCCGAAGGGGCAATCCTCGAAATGAAAGGAATCACAGAACTCTCAAAGTGGAACGTGATTTCCATATAGAAGTCCCTCATCCTTCGCATAGTCCCTATCAAGCGAGGCAACCTCCTACACCATTTTGCCCAGGCCAGTGGCTGGTAATGCCTAACTATAATCATGGAAATCGCTTCTTCTCTATTGCATATGGCTTCCTGGAGTGCACTCCACCCCTGCTCATTCTGCAAGCTCCAATCCGCCCCAGCAACCATAAGCATTTCAGTCGCTGTCTCATCACCAATCTTTACAGCCAAGTGAAGAGGGGTGTCACGGTTTGGAACGTCCCGCCGATCAATCACAGCAGAGATGGTATCAGCTTTCTCTTCCTCGGCCATCGAAGCTGCCTCAGTGCGAATCTCAGCTGGATTACAGAGCCGCGGGAGACCCGCGAGTATCATCCTGAGGGTGGCATAATCCTTCATGGCAATGGCCCTGTGCACAGGGCTATGAGCATATTTTGAAACCTCAATACCCGCCATGCCTCAGGAGTCTATATACCAACCAACCCAGACTAATATACACAACCCAATTTACAATCCAATCATCCAATTCTAGAATTCAACTGGAGGCAATGAATTCAAACAAATTGAAACAGACCCAGTTCACAATTAGTCACCAAAATGAGAAATTCCTTGCAATCTTTCCCAGAAATGAAATAGACCCAATTCAAATTATACCCAAATGGCACAAGAGAACAACATATAAGACACAGTTGACACCTATATCAGAGAGACAAGAAAAGAATCGAGTGTGGGCCCAAAGCAAGGATCCAAGAGACCAAGAAATCTCACCTTCTTCTTCTTCTTCTTCTTCTTCAAAACTTCCTTCTTTTGAAACCCTCACACAAAAGAGCCTCAAGCACTCAACCCCACCACCAGTCTCTCTCTCTCTCTCTCTCTCTGAAAGTTGAGAAAGAACAAAAGATCCTTGTGATCCAATCCAGATCAGACAAACCCAAGAACATGCATGTGGGTGTGAGAAACAAAATTCTAAATTTTTTAAAGATAAAACAATTAAGGAAAAAATTAAAAATAAGTAAAAGAGTGAGAGGAATCTGATAAAGAAATGAAAAAGAACACAGAGAATCAAGAAAAGAATACAAGAAAGCAACAAAACCCCACCATCCCAAGCAAACCCTTACAAAAACTGTTTATATTGAAAAGGAATAAACACAAAAAGCGAATCAAAGTGAGTTGCTGGTACAAAATTATTATCTTTTAAATGGTACAAACAAAGACAAAAGAGAAAATTTATCAGAGAATGAATGTACCTCTCTCTCTTTAGCTTTTGGGGAGATAAAAAGAATGAAGAGTCAAGAGTGTGATTGAATGAAAAAAGAGTGTTGGAGAAATAGGACTTAGGAGAGGTATCATTCTTTTCTTTTTCTTTTTTCTTTTCTTTTCTTTTTTTTTATTAACCTTTTTAAATCAACAAAGATAAGAACACAAAAGAAAGATGGAAATGTAATAAGAGTCAGAGAAAGACAGAGAGGGTCCTAAATGGGAAGGCATCATGTGAGCCAGAAAAGAGGGAACTTGCTTTCCTATTTCCTATTCTTTTTTTTAATAAAATAATATTTTATTATTTTAATTTAAGTGTATAATATTAATAATTAGCCATAGAGTCAGACTATGGGTCTATGGTTCTCACCTGCTCATTTAGTGTTTATTAATTTAGTTTACCACTCTATTTTGAAACTGAATAAATATATTTTAATTCATTTTTAAAACAAAATAAAAAAAAATTTCTGTCTCAGAGTTCCCTTTGAATACCTTTAATTCCATCTTCTCACATATACCATATAATACCAAAATGCTTACTATGAGTTTTTATTTAAAATGGTGATATTCCCTAAAAAAATATATTAAAAGGGTTCAAAATTTTAAAAAGCTTAAGAGTATTTATTTATTGATTAAATTTAGAAGTAGATGCTGGAAGTTTTTAAAAGCATAGAATTACTATCCGAGTAGGGTGGTATGCTGTCAGACAGACTGTCAGGGTAAGATCCGACCCGACTCTGAACCCACCAGGCTTCTTTAGTAAAGGAATTGAATTGGGTTTTGGCTTCAAGATCTGATTGGCTATTGGCCACTTTTTGAATTGGTATCATTAATTTATATATCTTGACTGAAATTAGTTATGTTTTGGCATATGAAATTGGAAGGGAAGGAATCTAAGGGAAAAAAGACAAGGCTTGGACTTGGACAGTTGGACCTCTCTCTCCCTCTCTCCTCTCTCATCAATTTTTCTACTTCACTGTCATAATGTAATAACAAGTAAGATGAAAACTGGTTTGGGTTTTCTCTTGCTAAAAAAGGAGTACATGACAACTAAACATATCCTCATCAACTTACTTAACAAAAAACTTATGTCTCAATTTTCATCCTATTTTAAATTTTAATCCCTCTCATTCTTACTTTATTATTTATATATGTTAGTACGTACTATCACTTATTTCTATTATATTTACGTTAATATATTATCAAAACTTAAAACCAAATCCCTCGATTCGATTCTGATTAAAAAAAAGTTTTAGTTGTCTGAATAGAAATCATAATTATTAAAAAAAAGTTTTAGTTGTCTGAATAGAAATCATAATTGATCACTTTCTTTTCAAATTCTCATTTTTGTAATTAATTGTATACACTTCTCCAAATAAAATGATTTTTGAAATTTTTACTTAATCTTAGCTGGGATTATAGAGGAGGGAGATTGAATCATTAAAATATCTTGTATTTTATTTAGCAAAGAAAAAAAATCTTATATTTTGATCTTGCTTTTGTTAAAAATAAAATAAAATTGGAAGGAAACAATTCTAAAGTTACTACTAATTTTATTATAAATAGTTTAAAATCTAGTTTGACAATAAATATGATCGGTGTTACATTAATAACATAACAAATAAATTTTCTTAATTATTTTTTTGTTTTGTTTTAAAAAATTGACACATCAATTTATAAGAATTAAATAGTGAGATGTATAGTATAATTAAGGGTAAAATTTAGGTACAGTTCCTTAGGTTAAGTATATTAGGTTCCCCAATTGAATTTAAACACATAGTTGCATTAACCAATGAAACACAAACAATGTTATCTTTTTCAAGAATATTTAAATTCAATGTATTTGAATTCAACTAGGAACCTAATGTACTTAACCTAAGAAACTATACCTAAGTTTTACCCTATATTTAAGCTCCGTTTGTTTCGCTCTAAAATATTTTCCGGAAAATATTTCAGATTTGCGGGTATTTATTTCGCTGTAAAATGATGATCAAACGGAAAATAATTTCCGTTGACCAGAAAATCCTTTGTTAAAATTTGGAAAATGGTTTACAAAAAAAAATTTCGTAAATCATTTTCCAAAAACGCACGCCTCACCCCACTCCCCTTCTACTCTATCTTTCACACAACAATGTAAAATATTTTTCAAAGCATTTTCTATAATGCAACCAAACACGGAAAAAAAAAAAATCATTTTCCCTGAAATCATTTTCATTCGAAAACATTTTATAATGAAAAATATTTTACAGCGAAACAAATGGAGCCAATATCACTCAATTTGAAATTCTTTGCCTTAAAATTTAGCTGTTGTACATTGGTAATTAAATGCAGTGGTGATTCGATATTTCACAGCCAACGCACTTATTCTTCCATTGATTTCAGTATCATTAAGGCCACCCAAAAGTGTAGGAGGACTTAATGTCACCACAAACCATGTTTTCAAAACAGGTACAAGTATGTACATTCATTCCTTTTTATTATGTTTAATTGTGTATGAGTATATCAGTGCGACCAAAACCAGTTGCAATTTGATACTTTGATCCCGGCCCTTTTTTCTTTTCTTTTTTTGTTGAACTCCATGATTGTAATACAGTCGGTATTTAGCTTTGATGTACAGCTAAATGAGCAAGGTTGGCCAGTTAGTACTCAATTACTTAAAATGATTATGCTAATGCCTTTAGCATAACGAATCCATTGCAGAGGCTATAAGAGTGCATGATGCCACTACTTAATTTGACCATATATATCATCATTTACTTTCTTTCTTCTTCTTTTTTTTTTTTTTTTTTTTTTTTGCTTTTTGGTCGTATTGAACATTTTACTGTCAGTGTCCAAAAATATCTAATCGGTCCGAATGATTCTTTCCCCCTTTGAACAGATTTCTTTATTCTTTTCTGTTCAACCTTTTTAGCTAGCCTTCAAATAAGATCATTCTTTTTATTACTTTTTTTTTGTGGTGAATCATTCTTTTTAATAGTACATATTACCTATATATATATATAAGGAAGATGATATAAATATAATAATCACTGCCTAAAGTTTTTTTAAGTTCCAAAAGTGGTGCTCCCCCAACACCGTCATGTGTGCAACTGTCATTAACTCCCACAGGCCACGGGTAAGGTATCCCTGAAAACATGACCTTTACAACTGTTTTTGAATAAACCTTCGTAACTGTTTCTCATGCATCAATATTTATTCCCTCTAAAAACAGTTGTGTTATGTGTTACACTGTTTCTTTCTTCTCCTCAGGAAAAGAATGAAGAAAAAAAAAAGTGGTGTACTTGGCTGGCTTTTTTCTTTTCTTTTCTTTTTTTCTTTACAATGAGTGGGAGAGAGGATTCAAACTAGGTTCTCTCCTTCAGAGGCATCTTCCACGTTCACACAACTATACAAATTATGAAGATCATAATGAAATAGAAGCTTTGCAGTTTGCACATCCACAAATGGGGCAAAAGTAGATAATTGCAACCCTTTTTATCTTGTGAATTCTGACATCCTTCCACCAACATCTTTTTTAAATTTCTATACCTTTTTTAGCCATTTGTTACTATGTATATTAAAGTAAAAGTCTAGCCTCACATTGACCAAGTATTCTTGGATTGTACAATTTATAAGTCATGGGCATCCCTCATCTCTCAAGACGTCTTTTGAGATTGCGTTAGGCTCATTGAACTTTAACATAGTATCAGAGTCACCCGTTGGGTGTTGGGCAGATCTCCCCTCAATTATGATCCTCATGTTTGGTTGGTCTGCCACACGTGAGGGGACATATTAAAATGAGAGTCTAGTCTCACATTGACTAAATGTTCTTGGATTATGCAATTTATAAGACACGGACATCCCTCATCTCTCAAGGCGTCTTTTAAGATTGAGTTAGACCAATTGGACTTTAAATGATGAATATTTCCAAATTGAGTTTAATAACTACAATGCACATATTTAATGCAGAGAAATAATGGACCTCCAAATTAATGAAAAATTCTAAGTTTGTTTCTTCTTCCTTTTTTGTTGCTACAAATTTATACTAAGCCATGATATGAGATATGTCATATCCATGTGAACTAAATTGCTTTACATGACACATGCGATTAGTTATACACAGGGGCGGCAGAGCTAAGAATTTTTTGTTGGGTGGCCGTGTTGTAGTACTAATATATTAGTCAAGACAACCCCTAACACACATCTTAATGTTTTAATATTAGAGTAAATTATAATTCATAAACAGATAAAATTTAGATATGAATTCCTTACTTGTAGTGTATTAGGTTCTCTAATTAAATTCAAATACTTAGGTACATTGAATCTAATTGTTTTTGGAAAAAATAACATTATTTATGTTTTATTAGTTAATGCAACATTTTGTTTTGAATTTAGTTGGGCAACCCAATTAATGTATTGCAACTCGAGAACTGTATCTAAGTTTTGTCTATTCATAAACATATAACACAAAAAATTATCAACTTTGACGTATATATATTTATTATATAATTTCTTAGGAGAAATTATCATTTTTTAAACTCCAACAAATATATAAAAGTTATCTAGTTTAATATAAGATATGTACCGACAAGGCAACAACAACAACAATAAACCCGTATGTCTTCTATCAAAATTATATTCGATGATGATCTCATAGAATAAAATTTTATTTTATCATATTCATAAAAAAATATATATATATCAATGTAAATCACGAAATTTTCCACTAAATTGAATAAAAAACAAATCAATGGAACCAATGAAGTCTTCAAAGACATGAATGATCCAAAACTTTAATAGATATAAGAACAAATTTTACAATAAAAATTTAAATTGAGAAAAAAGTATATTATCTCTGTAACTACTAGACCAATTGTCAAATTATTCTTTTTAAAAGAACCATTGGACTAACTAAGATATTTGGGGGGCTGTTCGTATTTTTGTAGGCTAAATCCTTAAACTATTTAATACTTATAAATTAATGAAAGATTTTTCAAATGGGGGGAGGAGGAAGCATATGTCTGTGGGGGGAAAACGCACGATAAGCCGTTTTGAACAAGAAATTCGCGAAAAAACACTGTCGGGGAACTATTCAGGAAAACAGCCTCGTCTCTCCTAGAGACGAGTTCTACCCAAAAACTGCCCCGTGGCAGTTTCCTTCCCATTTCGTGGCATCCTGAGCTGGCAGTAAGCATCCTGAGCTGGCATTAAATTGGACCGTGGAACTCGTCTCTTGTAGAGACGAGTTGCATGCTTGTGTTTCAATTCCCTCGTTTTGGCGCGAATACTGTTACCGTTACTGATATTGTGAGAAATTATTAAATGGAAAAAAAAAAAAGTTTGGCTTGAACTCGTCTCTGGTAGAGACGAGTTGCGTTGAAATGGGCTGGTGTTGGCTGGAACTCGTCTCTACCAGAGACGAGTTGCATTAAAAATGGTAATTCTGGCTGGAACTCGTCTTTAGCAGAGACGAGTTCCATACAAATATGCACTACAGCTAAGAGAACCGGTGGCCATAAATGAAAAAAAAATTGAACTCGTCTTTACACTTAAAACATATTCTTAACTTTCTTCATCGTCCTTTCACGTTTCCAACATCAGTTCACTGTTCCAACCAACATCATTGATCAATTAAAAGGTAAAAACAATATAAATTTTGTCTTTGCTGTATCCTTTTTTTAATTTATATGTTGTTTAAAGTTAGTATCATTATTAGGTTATAAACGTTTTTTTGCGTGGTTGTTGAACATTATTCCTTTGGTAAACATGAAGCATCTCTGTATTTCTTGCATAACGTGAAGTATGTTTCATTGAACATGAAGTAACAAGCTGTAAACTGAAGATGTGAAGTGTTTGAATGATCCAGTCGACTGAATCAGTGGTCCAGTCGACTGGATCAGTCAGAAAATTCCCAGACACTACATCCAGTCTACTGGACCATCAATCCAGTCGACTGGATCAGTCAGAAAGTTCCCAGACACTACATCCAGTCTACTGGACCATCAATCCAGTCGACTGGATCAGTTAGAAAATTCTCAGACACTACATCCAGTCTACTGGACCATCAATCCAGTCGACTGGATCAGTCAGAAAATTCCCAGACACTACATCCAGTCTACTGGACCATCAATCCAGGCGACTGGATCTGCCAAATACATGTCATCCAGTCTACTGGATTGGTGTTTCAGTAGACTGGATTGAACAAGTACTCCAGACTTCCCAAATCTTTCTTGGAGATGTCTACTGGATATTACAACCATTTTTATATAATATGTTATGTAACATTTGGATATGAAATATTACCATTAGCATGTTATTACTTGTTTTTTTTATGTGACTAACTAATTGTAAACTACATTTAAATTAAATAGGTTTGCATATGGCACCAACTATGTATATTGTCTATCTTCGCTTCAATGGGGAGATTATTTATGGTCAACATGGAGCTGAGTATCAAGGGTCGCAAATGAAGTTCATCCGGGTTCATCGTGGGATTAGTTTTGTCGAATTGGAAACGAAGATATTCAATGCACTACAATTGGACAATCAATCTCATCGTATAACAGTTACATACCGTTGTCCTCAGGAGGTGATTTCACCTCACATTAATTACATGACTCTATTGATAACAGACGACGACGGTGTTAATCTCATGTTTGACATGTTAGATGCAACGCCTGAATTAAAAGGTATTGAGTTATATATAAGTGTGGAGGATTGTGTTGGTGAAGGTGTTGAGCCTCTTACACAAGATGATGGGGATGGATTAGTAGCGGAAGATTGTGTTGGTGAAGATGTACAACAAATGACTGTGCATGATACTGCTCCTTCGACACAACCCTCTACACTTGGAAGGTGTACACCACAATTACATGAGATACGAACATCGGTGGAGGATTGTGGTCCCAGCACTCGACATGAGTATGTTCCATACGAGGTAAACCCTTTAGCTGGAGTGCATGATACGATGATGTTGGAATGTACTGCTGATGATGAAGAAGAAAACGCTGATTATGATAATGATTCGTATTTTGATGATGATGATAATGAGTTGTATTTTGATGATGATGATGATGATTATGATGATGATGATGATGCTGATGCTGATGATGATGATGCTGATGATGATGATGAGACAACTGATGTTCATAATGACGAAGTTGATGATGTGGTCCCTAGCCTCAAACCCAAATCCTCATCGTTTACTACAAACACATGGGATAATATAAATGACACTTCCTTCAATGATGAGGTGACACCACTCGATAGTTGGGATAAAAAGCAAGAGTTGAGAAAAGGGTTGTTTTTCAAGAGTAAAATTGAGGTTCAGTATGCATTGAAGGTGTACTCTTCACGCGTCAATCAAGAATATAAAGTGAAGGAGTCAAACAAAAGAAAATTACATGTATGTTGCAAGAATGGGTGTTCATGGAGAATGCGGGCATGCATGCGTAGTACACATGGATTTTGGGAGATTACAAAATACAATGGTCCCCACACTTGTAGACACCCCAACATCCGTAAAGATGGCAAGGTATTTGATTCAAATTTTATTGAAAGAGAAGTGAGGAGCTATGTAGCCAATGACCAAACTATTTCAGTGAAATCGTTGCGGCATCACATGTGTACACAATTTGGTCATAAAATTTCTTACTACAAGGTGTGGGATGCCAAGCAGAAGGCAATTGCTAACATATTTGGGGATTGGGGGGAGTCTTATCAGTTGTTACCGAAGTTTATGAAAGCACTAATCGACTCAAATCCGGGTACACAAGTCGAATGGAAGACATATTGGAGTGAAGATGCAGGTTGTGCTATATTTGAGAGTGTATTTTGGGCTTTTGGTCCTTCAATTCAGGGGTTCATGCATTGCAGACCAGTTGTCTCTATTGATGCAACACATTTGTATGGAAAATATGAAGGGAAGTTGATGATTGCCATGGCAACGGATGCGAACAATGGGATTTATCCACTTGCCTTTGCGGTTACGGAAAAAGAGTCGAAGAATACATGGCGTTGGTTTTTGCGTTTCCTAAAGAAACATGTCACAAAAAATAGAGAAATTTGCATCATATCATATCAGACAGACATAAGGGTATCATGAATGCAATGAAGTGGAGTAAATTGCAGCCTCTAAATGCATATCATCGATTTTGCATCCGACATTTAGTCAGCAACTTCAACACACGATTTCATGACAAACGGTTGAAGAACATGATACAGAGAGCAGGTGAACACAACCAGCTAAGAAAATTCAATGCAACAATGGACTCTATTAGACAGTATAATAAAGATGCTGCTAAGATACTGGACGAAGAGACAGATGTTGACAAGTGGACATTAGCAAAAGATGGTGGACGGCGCTATGGGGCAATGACCACGAATTTGTCTGAGTGCTTCAATGGTGTTCTTAAAGGTGCACGCAACTTACCCATTACTGCAATGGTAGAATTCATTTATTTCAAGCTTGTGCATTATTTTAATGATCGCCGAGTTAAAACTCAAGCTCAATTGAGTTCTGGTCAAGCGTTCAGTACACATGCCATGGAAATCTTTCAGAAGTGGAGTGAGAAGGCAAGTTTGCATCACGTAATAGAGTTTAATAGGGAGGAAGGAACTTTTCAAATCCAAACACAACCTAGTCTAACCAGTATGAATAAGGGGAACCATAGACATGTGGTGAAATTGGGTGATAGAACATGCAGTTGTGGGAAATGGCAAGCGTATCATATCCCTTGTTCACATGTAATTGCAGCTTGCGCTAGTCAGCACATCAATGTGTACCAATTATATTGATCCATTTTATAGTCTGACGGAAATGCTAGCTTCCTATCAACCACACTTTGAACCGATGAAAGATGCCCCGTATTGGGAGGAGGACCCTAACTTCCCTATGTTGCGACCTGACCCAAGATTGCTTCGTCAACGTGGTCGTCCAAAGTCAACAAGAATTCGGAATGAGATGGATTGGAGGGAGAATCAACATAAGCAGACTTGTGGATTGTGTAATCAAGAGGGGCATAATCGCAAAAAATGTCCTAATGCAATTTCAAATCAAGAAGTGGTGTTGCCCCAAAGTTGGTAAGTGGTTACTATGAATATTATACTTGTATTGATCAATTTTGTTTGTTATCACTTAACATGTCTTTTAATTATGTTCTCTCAACCTTGTTTGTGTTATTTTGGCTTATGCTTTTCTATTTCTATATTGTAGATATGTTGGATGGATAATCACCTGTGGAGCCCAAACAAGATTGCTCTTTGGCACTTCAACTTGCAAAATCTGAGAATTGACGTTGGATAATGGTTGAGAGTGATTCGAAATTTTGTGCAAGAGTCTTTTGGTTGCAAATGAAATATTTCTGCTCTTTGTAATAATGTTATGTGTAATAATATTATTCTCTCGTCTCTATGAAGGAATGTATACACTACAAGATGATTTTTTGTATCCATTACGCTTTTGTAATTGTATATGTGCTTGTAATCATGTGAAATGCTAGTATTTGATGGGGGTGCAATTAGGTTTTTTTAATTTTAAATTTTGGAATGGCTGGGAACTGCAGAATTCAAAACAAAGGCATTCCAGTCGACTGGATTTGGAAGTCCAGCCGACTGGATTATAGCAGACCTTAATGATCCAGTCGACTATATTGGTGTACCAGTCGACTGGATCAGACAGAAAGTCCTGGGGGTGTGGTTTCAGTCGACTGGTCCATTTGTAGCCACCTGGATCAAGGATGCAGTCGCCTGGATCCCTGATGCAGTCGACTGCATCCACCTGTTTTCAACCTTTAACTAATTTCGTCTGTAATATTTATATATTTTTTGATAAAATATTATCAAATATTATAAAATATGTATAATTTATAATAAAATTAATTTTATCATAAATATTATTAATTTTATTAAAATTTATATATTTTATTTTTACAATAATAAATATACATTTATCAATATAGACACAAAATAGATAGAAAATATACAGGTATTTATTTAGATTAAAATTTCTATTATCATAAAATGCCTTCATCACTCTTCTTCATTCTAGCCAATTAGCTACTTTCGTTGCAATTTGAGACTAGTTTGTTCATAAAAATAGATTATTCCTTGTTTCAAGCCAATACACAAAAGCTTATTAACGTCTTGTCATGGGAGGCCAGTTTGGCTACTGACCCCACTAACATAAATAAAAACTTATCTACATATCCATGAGTGGGGTTTGGGTTTCAGGTGAGCTTTTGAAGTAATCAAAGTTTTACTGACCTTGTTCTTTTACAAGTGACATCTTTTCGTTTCCCATATTTTGGTTGCACCTCACTTGTATTTATGAGAAAAATGTGTCCAGTCCATGATTGTTCTGAAGAGTTTTGATTAAAATAACCTTAACTCTTATTGCATTAGCATGTAATGATGTTCAAATTCTACATCAAATGTTCATCCAAATCAAACCCTTTTATTATACAAAAAGAATAAAGCAAACCCATTTACCATTGCCCACACTCACTTAAACTTCAAATAATAGTTACTGCAATAGATTCATCATAACTGTAAAAGAATAAACCAAAAGAAACCAGCTTGAATAGATGATAAGGAACCAATCAGTTTGACATAAAGTAAAGGTACAATCAGTTTTAATAACTATATGCCCTCGGCATCATCAAAAACAAAAAATCAAAGACAAATAACTATATGCCCTGATTAATCAAACGCTCATTGATTTCCTGAATGGATGTTTCCAAAGTACCAAACTGCTCATCATAAGTCGAGAATTTTCTAGTAACCATAGCTGAGAAGTTGTCGATGCTTGTTTGAATATTTCCCATGCTAGTGGCCAAAGAGTCCAAACGTCCAAGCACGAGTTGGAAGTTGTCCTCATTGACACGAGAGGAGCCAGAAGGTGCGCTTCGAGGCTCTTGATCCTCTTGCATTGGTTCTTCATTCCCTGCAGCTTCAGCTTCATCCATTTGTGCTTCTTCACCCACTTCTTCCATCACAGCTACATTTTTCTTAACCCAAGTGTCATCCTTAAATTCATACCTCATTTGTTTCATGGTAGTTTCTCCATAAACATCCGTATGAGTTACGTCTCGAGTCTCTTTTTCACCACTAAAATCTACTCCAAAATGATTAAGAATAGTAGTGATATGGAGACCATATGGGAGGGCGCCATTCTTCTTCTTGACACAAGTCTCCATGTGCCAACTAATATAGAATGCAAGATCAAGTTTGACCTTGTTGAGAATAGCCCACATTATGAAAAGGTCTAGATAGGAAGTGTATTCGTATGAACCACTCCTAGGAAGGATGTTGTGGGCTATGATGTGATGAATGAGTCGGCTTTCTAATGTGAGGTCCGCAATTTTGGGTCTAGAGAGTTCTTGAATGTTAGGATTTCCACACATTTGCCTAATTGACTCTAAAGGGTCATACCCTTCAAATTGCACCCAACTATTTGTAGCTATAACGTTGTGCACCGGTGCGAGGAACTCCTAATATAGAGGCTAGTGTGGAATGGGGGAGTGAAATGGATTTACCCTTCACATAGGAGCTGATTTTCCCATGGACCAATTCAAAGTGTGTGTAAAAGTGTTTAACAAGAGTGGTGTATTGTTTTTGACGCGTTGAAAGGAAATTTTCCCATCCTTGAGCTTGAAAAAGCTCTCTAATATGAATGTGGTGATTAGCAAAATAAGGGAAATCAACAATTTTCCCAAAAACTACGGTTCTACGGCTAATGTCGTCATGGAATCTTACCAAATATTCCGAAGAAGCGAAGCTCTTGTCCAATGATGGAGGTTCATCCCTTGAAGCCTTCGATTTCAGCCTTTTCTTTCTTGGATCTTCACTGCTCACGGATTTCTTTGGAGCCATTCGAATTCAAGGGTTTTGAATTGGGGGTTTTGGGAATGTGATAGTTTTGAGAGTGATTGGGAGTGATTGAGAGTGATTGGGAGTGATTGGGAGTGATTTTCGACTAAAACCCTAAGAGAGAGACTGAGAAAAATCGAGGGACAATGAGAGAAAATGGGGAAAATGAAGTCTGTCAACACTGTTTAAAAACCCAGAAATCGCAGATCCAGTCGCCTGGACTCCCTGATCCAGTCGACTGGATCTAGGTCAAATCTTTTAAAAAGCTTTTAAAACCTTAATCCAGTCACCTGGATACACTATCCAGTCGACTGGATTTAGCTCCAAAAACTCTCTGCCTGATTCAGTCGACTGGGCACACAATACAGTCGACTGGATTAAGCTGGTCAAACTTGTTTGAAAAGTTTGACCAGCTTAATCCAGTCGCCTGGAGACACTATCCAGTCGACTGGATTAAGCTTCAAAAACTCTCTGCCTGATCCAGTGGACTGGACACACAATACAGTGGACTGGATTTTGGTCAAACTTGTTTGAAAAGTTTGACCAGCTTAATCCAGTCGACTGGACACACTATACAGTCGACTGGATCAGGCTCCAGTGTGTTTTTAAAATTTTTCTGGGCATATCCAGTCGCCTGGACTCCCTGATGCAGGCGCCTGGATTATGCCCAGAAAAAAATTTCAACCAGTTTTTAAAGCATAATCCAGTTGTTAATATTGGAAAAATGGCTTTCCAACTTCCACCACAGCAATTGGGCATGTGGACATATTGATATCTTCAAATGTTAATAACATAATAAAATCCAATATATTGATCCATTTTGACCATAACAATTTACATATTAACGTCACACCATTCCCATAAGTCACCTTCTCTAGAGTAAACTTAACAATACCTTAAAAAAAAAATCATTTGTCAAATCACAAGCCATACTAATAGTAATCATTTGGAGCTAAACTGATTTCCATTTCCATTTCCAATTGGAGCTAAACTGAGTTCAATAAAAAATACAAATATAAATACATATCAAGTATAAATACATATCAAACTCACATCTGAACCTATCACTCAGTCCCACAACAAGGTTTCCTCTTATTGCGAGGTGGGTTCCTCTTCAGTACAACAGGCATATCTGGTTCTAGCCGTTTTGTACCTCTACCCCTACCCCTACCCCTACCCCTACCATGATCACCCACTTCAATATCCTGAACCAAGTCCTCTGATTGGGTGACTAAGGTTGGGACAACTGACTGGGGCACTGAGGATGGACCAACTGACTGTGTGGGTGAGAATGGGCCAACTGACTGTGTCGGTGACGATGGGGTAACATCTGAAAATGATGCAAGTGGGCTGAATGTCTGGGCCAAAAAACTGATCGTATGCTCATGGTGGGCAGCTGAGATGGGAGTAGTAGTGTGGGCAACTGAGATGGGGGTGGTAGTCTGGGCAATGGGGGTGGTGGTCTGAGATGGGGGTAGTAGTGTTGGTAGATGAGATGGGGGTGGTAGTCTGGGCAGCTGAGATGGGGGTGGTGGTCTGGGCAACTGATATGGGGGTCGTAGTCTGGGCAACTGAGATAGGGGTGGTCTCAGTAACGGTGGTAGCATCTCTCAACTGGATGGGAGGCACACTCATACTACTACTCGGATCGGATGGACGTGACGGGCATTGTGCACGTGGATGTGGCGGGCGCTGCGCACGTGGACGTCGCCTCCGAGTAGCGGTTGGAGGAACAGTTGTCTGAGAATTGGTGTCTGAGTCTGTGTTAACTCTTTGCACAGAATCAAGCCGATGCAGCTCATTCGAAGCTTCTAGTGCATTAAATGCCAATTGATATGCCTCTGCTGCTAGCTCCATAAATTTTGCCGGATCCAACTCTTGTTCAGGATGAAACATTTCGCATATTCGCATGTTGCACAACGTCTGTCAAAATGCATAATATGTCAGTAAAAAATTGTGTCTCAAAGATATCCAACAGATGCACGGAATTATTAAGTTAAAAAATTTACCATCATCTCATAACAGCCGCTCCTGCGACTGATAAAGCGTCGAGTAATCCGACGGTACCAATCCATATATGGATCATGATATGACATAAGACCAACCATTTTGTCACGAGTGACAACATGCTCACGTCGATGGTCCCATATACTTATGTAATGCCTCCAACGATGCCTCCAATTCTCATGTACCTTACCCCTAAGATCACAATCATGTAGTTTCACATCAGTATTAGCAGGCTGGGGTATGTCTTGTTGCATACCAAATTGACGTAGAGCACGATTAGGTAAGTGCCACTCTACGATCTGGAAACATATTAGAGGCGTCACTGAACGCCATACCTCCTGCCCTATCCGACAATACTCAGGCAACGAACTCAACACATCATCTGTGTATGGTTCCCAAATTACCTACAAAAGCTTAAAAATAAAATGCATTAATAAATGATATATGCCCAATAACAATATAATATAATTCAAATTCACCATGTATTAAATAACAATATAATAACAATAACAATGTAATTAAAACAAGCACGTTACCTGATCAGGACGTTGCCGAGAGAAGTCCGATCGATATTGCTCAAGCACATGAGTGGACACATCCTTTATGTCCTTCGCATTGCGCCACCTACAATGGAAAGTATTCATCAATTTGTGCATTTTTCCATAACCTTATTTTCTAAGGCATAAAACATGTTAAATGTTTATACAAAAAACTAAATAATTACTTACCTAGTGCCATAAGGACCCCCTGGCAATGGTTGGGCAGCATCAGCAGGCACTTCAACATCAGCATCAGCATCATCAGCAGGCACTTCAACATCAGCATCAGCATCAACATTAGCATTAGCATTGGCATCATCCACAGCATTAACAATCGGTTGAATAGACTTTATTGCAGGTGATATGTGTGGAAATCTAGACCATGCCCACAACTGCACCAAGATTAGTGCACCAGCAATGTCACATGAGTCCGGGTCAGTGGCTCTACATAACTCTCTATATAACCATGCTAGAACTGCACTACCCCAACTATACCGTCCAGCAGCATCAAAATCCTCCAACATTGGCAAGAACATAAGGTGTACCTTCTCTCCAGACTTGTCAGCAAAATAACTACCTCCAAGGAGCTCTAATATGTAAGCTCGTGTATACTGCTGCACGGTCACCTCATTAGCATCATCCGGTAGAACAGCAAACGTGTCCTGGAGCCACTTCATATTTAAACGTGACCCATCTAACTTATTTGGAGGAGGAGAGACACCAAGTAACTGAAGACATAATCCGGACCAATTTAACTCGGTACTCCCTACCAATACTTCTCCATCAACGGGTAAACCCAACATGACCTCAACATCTTGCAAGGTGATGGTCATCTCACCGTGGGGAAGGTGGAAGGTATGGGTCTCTTGGCGCCATCTCTCAACTAATGCTGTGATCAACGCCCAATCCATTTTTATAAAACCAAGCTTGGCTATGCCATAAAAGCCAGCTCGCTGAAGGTATGGGATAAAACGGGCATGAAGTCGTCCAGATCGTTCTCTTACTGCCTCACGACGACGACAATGTAATAAAGTATACTACAAAATGAAAAAAAATATGTCAATTTATTTTATCACTAATATAAGCAAAAATCAAATAATAAATATATTAAATACATACCAATCCCTCTTCCCAAATTTTGTTGGAGATGTGTTTATCCTGTCTAGTCAACACAGAGGGGTCACTAGGACCTGGATCCATCACAAAACGGCGAGGCTCCATAAGTGAAAACTACTGCAACCATCAAATCAAAGAAATATATTAAATCTTGAATTATATAATATGGTTACATATCTTAATTAAGGAGTTACCAATTGAGAGCAAATTGATCATATTACAACATTCTTTTTCTCTTATTCTTTCTCACTCCAAATTACATTTATTTTTATTCTTAATGACTATTAGGCACAAGCTTTAACTCCAACATATATAAGTATTTAACACTAACACTCAACCAAGACAACTTAGATCAACCAAGTTATTATCCAACTTTCTCCTTCATATGTACATTGATCATAAACTCTTACCTATTCAAAATAAAGTACAATGACTCCCATACCCGCCAATGTTTCTCCATTTAATCTCCTTGAAATATATTCGATTCAAGAATTGCACCAATTTAATATTGATTTGAATACAATTTTTTTTATGCTACTCACAACAAAATTAGAATGAATCTTTGGCTTGGTGCTATTATAGTATCTCTGTTTTTTGCAATTTTCAAGTTCTTTTAGTTTTTCATAATTTTACCATCCAATAAATGCCTAATCCAGGCGACTGGACACACTATACAGTCGCCTGGATTAGGCATTTATGTGTAACTTCTTTCTTCTTTTTTTTAAAATTTTTTTTCTAAGACAACCTTAAAAAAAACACACAACAAGTATTAATTACTCTTAAAACTTGAATACTCTAAAAGAAAAAATTTCTAAATATACATTTGCAAGGTACGTACAATGTTATAGGAAAAATTTTATTTAAAAAGGGGAGATGAGAGAGAAATTTTTTACCTGATTTCCGGTGGTCACTGGAGCCAGTGAGAGCAAGTTGCGACGGAGAGAGAGAGGGACAGAGAGAGTTCAGACCGAGAGAGTAAGAGAGTTGAGACCGAGAGAGTTTCAGCTTTTGAGACAGAGACAGATGAGACCGAGAGAGAGAGTAGAGTTTCAGCTTGAGTTTCAGCTTTTGAGAGCCAGAGAGTAGAGCTTCAGCTTTTGAAACCAAAGTTGAGAGAGAGAGCTTCAGTTTTTCTCTTTCTTTCCGGTACTTTCTGGCGGGGAGTTTTCTTTCATTTTTCATTTCATTTTAAGTGGAACTCGTCTCTAGAAGAGACGAGTTCCAGCTCAAAATTTTCTTCCAGCAGTGGCAAAAATGCGTGGCAAACTGACGTGGCAAACTGAAGATGAGGTGGCAAGCTGGAAGTGCAACTCGTCTCTAGGAGAGACTCAGTTGGAACTCGTCTCTCCAAGAGACGAGGAGGCTATCCCCCAAATTTGTTTTTCAACAGTATTTTTTTGCAAAATAGTTTAAAAAATAATATTATTAAACAAAAAAAATCTATGTCTGTGTGACTCCACACTTACTCCTATCCGTGTATCAACAATTAAGATCATCTCCCTCTAATTGAAATCGATCCATTTCATTATTTATATTAAATATCTCTATATATAACACAAAAGTTGTTTACTTTTTGCTGACTTCTTCTAATATTGTCACGTAAGTTTTTCTACGTTATTATTCTAATATATAATTTTTTTGTTGACTTTAAATTCTATAAATATTCCTTATAAAACCTTCTATATTTATACTATCCCTTACAATTTTGTCATATCATATTTTATTTAAATGGTAAAAAAGATAATTACATATACAAACACAATTATAATTACTATTATAAATCTAGGTGGATCGAGTACCACATCATATAAAATTGCCACTTCCCCCTCGCATATACCTGTCCATACATAATGTGCAAAACATATCACCTATTTACAAAATACAAGAGTAGCGTTGATTTAGCTACTTCTAGATTGTGGAGGGGGTTTTGTTTTCTAACCAAATTTGATAATCTTATTCCTCTACTTTATTAATATTAAAAAAAAAAAAAAATCAATTTAAAGATATAATAGGAATTTAATATAAGGGGTTTTGTTTTCTAAACACATTTCTATGCCGCATACCAAACACTTCTAATTAAATATATTAATCTTTTATTTCATTATATATGTTAATTCTTTCTTTTTTTTCTTCTCACTTTTCTATTTTTTTTTACCAAATAAATATTAATTTACCTTTATCACTTTCCAATTGGAACTTCCCCAAATAACTATTATCCCATTTGAATTTGATTCATGATGAGTGGAAACTGTGTGGACTGTGGAGTCCCCGATTACACAAGAAGGCACCAAAAAGAAAATTCGAAAGTGTTATTTATTATAGACCACCCTAGAAATTCCAAAAAAAAAAAAAGGGTGTACGGTGTAGCCCCCCATACGGGATCTTATTTTTAATGAACCACATCCACATGTGGGAATAAAATTACTGGAATAAGCTGGCTAGCCAGTAGTCAGTAGCCAGTAGCCAGTAGCCAGGGCATTGCTCTAAGCCTCTAAGAACGTGTTGGTAGGACGGCGAGCAATGGGACCACAGGCAAGCCACTGACAACCACGGTCCATTAATACCAGTTAAAATAGGGAGTGGGGGAGGAGGAAAAGAGAACTTTCGGTTGAGAACCAAATTTTAACTTTTTATTTTTATTGGCCTTGTATAATTTTTTTAGCTAGTGTTTAAGATAACTTATTTTTATCTACTTATTTTGTAAACGGAATAAAAGTTGAGCTTTTTTTGTTGTTGCTACGAATAAAAGTTTAGCTTTACTTTAAAAGAAAGTTAAATAATTAAATAGAGCCACATTAAGCATGAGATGTATTATGGGTCCCGAAAAGTTAAAATTTTGGATAAATTACATTTTAAATCCTATAATTTTAGATGTTAACAAATTAAACTATATAGTTTTTAAAATAATAAATTAAAATCCGAAGTTTCAAAAAGTAATAAATTAAACTTTGAGATTTCAAAAGTGATAATTTAAACCTCAACTCATGCAAGTAGACTAAGTGTTTAATTTGTTATTTTTAAATCTATATGGTTTAATTTGTTACACATCCTAAAATATAATTCTCCCTAATTTTTTTAATATACACACTAACCTTTTTAAAGGTTGCATCCTAAAAATAAATAAATAAAAATGATGGTTGACCCAATGGCCCTAAAAAAGAAAATAATTATTATAATTTTATTTTTCCTTAAAAATTGATATATTTACAATTGCAATAAACTTTCAATTACAAAATATTGTATAGTAGATTTTGTGAGCAATCAATTAATAATTATCACTCTTAGTTCAAATTTAGATCCTAAGGATGCGTACAACCATTCAATAGAGATGATATGTACAATTTGGTTTAGAAGTTGTATCCTCTGTATTTCTTTTTGAAAACTTGTATCCTCCTTTGTATTTCGCTAAGTAAGAACATGTTCATTTAGATTTCAATAGCGATATTATAAGCTTGATGTGCAGAAGCATCCAGATTTCCAAAATATATGTATAATATCTGAGCTAAGTACGAGATTAACAATTTCAATAAAGTAAATAATCTATTATGTGATTGATAGGCTGATTCGTCATGCATTGACTCCTCTAGTTTCTATAGCAACTATAAAACAACCTTTTCTATCATAAAACTTATAAGAACAGAATTTTGTAACCTAATGGAGGATAAGATTTTGGCAAACAAATTGATGATTTATATTGAAAAGGGAATCGCTAAGATTTTCACTATAAATATGATAATAGATAAATTTTTATTTTTTCACTATAAATATGATAATAGATAAACTTGTATTCAATGAAAAATCACCGTTAAAAGCATAATTTGATGGGATTTTTTTCTTTTTTCTTTTTGGGATAACAAACTAGATAAATTTTGCATACTCGTTATTCATTAGAGTTTAGGAAGCTCATAAGTTTTCTTCAAAAATTATATAGTATATATATAACCTTGACATTTTCAAAATACTTCTTTATCTACACTACCCAAAAAAGGAAAAAAAAAGTTATAATTAGTATTAATTTTTATGGAACAATATCCTTATCACATCTCTATTCTTGAAAAATACAAATACTTTTTTGATAATTCAATAGTTGGGGGAATGAGGTTTTGAACCTTGGTTTTCCTCTGAAATGAGAGTAGACAATGTCAATTGAGTTATAGGACTCTTTACGCAAATGCAAATACTAAGAATGTCAAATTAGAGTATTAATTGATATTGCCCTTACGCATACTAGATAAATGAGTGACCCGAAAGAAAAGAGGAGAAAAGATTTGAATCAATAACCTTCAAAGTTCACGAGACATGGTCCAACCAAATTATACATTTAGTTCTAAATCTTTACCCCATGTTTTATAATTCTATTTTTTGAAGTGTTTTCATTTTAGTGTTTATACCTTTAAGTTTGAGTAAAAAATGTCTTGATAGTTAACGTTTAGATGGAAAATGGTAACGTGACTGTGAGAACCACGACCCAAGGGTCAAATGGGCCTCAAAATGTGACCCAACTGACAATGGATCTTTGAAGGTTGATTGTACATGTAAATAGAGTCGCCACTTATTTTAATTATTTGGACAAAATAAGAAATTTCACAATAAAAAATAATTCATCTTTATTCATATTTGAATTTGTACAATTACTAATGAATTTGTAAAAAGAAAGAATTACATGTAAATGAATTTCCTAGTTACAGTCTAGTAAAAGGAAAAACAGTTTGTTTGTAAGACACTTTGTAATACGAACCCTCAATTCAAGATTCGGAGGCTTGGTTATAAAATGGGAAGGTGTTTGCACCCCATTTTACCCGACATATGTCGGTCTTCTAGATTAAGCTTGGCCAATATTCATATCATGTCAAAGTACATAAACTCATGTTCGCATCAAAATCCAATTTTAATGTTCAAGTTATTGTTTAATTTATTTCATGTGAAATATCATGTTATAGTCATATAAGCATGGTATTCAAGAAAAAATCAAAACAATCAAATACAAGTAAATAAATTTCAGTTTAGAATTTATATCTGTATGCTCGTATGGCTTATAAAGAATACCTCAAGATTGCTTGTATAGCTTGAGAAGAATTGCCTGTATAGCTTGGGAAGATGCTTGTATGGCTTAGAGGAATGCTTGTATGGCTTAGGGGTCAAAATGTAATTTTGGGAATTTTGTGGTCAAAATGTAATTTCGGGAGAATTTGGGGTTGAAATGTGATTTTGGGAAAGTTTGGGGTCAAAATGTAATTTTGTGGAATTTTGGGGTTGAAATGTAATTTTAGAAGTTTGGGGGTGTTTTCGCAATTTATGTGAAGTGTGGACTGGTTGGGTTTTGGTTTTGGGCTTGTTTAAATGTTAGGTTTTGATTTTGGGCTTGGATTGAATGTGAGTGTAGGGTTTGATTTGAAGGAATTGGGTTTGGGTTAAATGGGTTTCGGATTGGGCTTGTTAAATGGATTTGAGTTTGATTTAAATGTTGAGTGTGGGAATGGGGCATTAAGCATTCGGATTGGGCCTAGAAGAGCATGGGCTGATTGGGTTAAATGAGGAAGCAGCCCGGTCCATCATTGAACTGGGTAGGGTTTCACTTAAAAGACCGGGTCCGGTTGACCCGACCCGTCTCTTATTTTCTCTCTTTTTTCAGCCGCCTCCCCCCTCTCTCATCTTCTCTCTTTTTTCTCTCTCTAATCTCACTTTCTCTCACCGAAACTCCATGGCCAGGAACAAGAGCTCGAGCTCCGTTTGCCACCACTCACCACCGGCGTCTCCACCAACAATGGCGGAGGATTTTGGCTCTCTCTCCCTCGGCTGTTTTTCTTTCTCACGGCCTCCATGGCGTCCCCCCCTCTCTTAAACTCATGGCTCACTCTCACTCTCTAGATCTTGGTGAACCCATGTATGGGTAGGATTTTTGGGTGAACCCGTGTAGGTTTTGTGTTGTGTGAGAATCAAGACCATGGAGGTCTTGGGTTTGTGGAGTAAGAGCCAAGAGGCTCACGGGTTTGGTGGGATTTTGGCCGTGGGTTGTGCCGTGGGTGGTGGATATGGTGGTGTCTAGGTGCTTTGTGTGAAGTCAAGACCAATGAGGTCTTGGGTTTGTGAATTTGTGTATGGGTTGTGGGTTTTGTGTGAACCCGTTTGGATGTGGTGATGATGGTGTGGGTTTAGATGACAATGTAGTATGAATCTGTACATGTGTTTGTGATGAACTCGTGTGTGAGTTGTGATTAACCCGTGTGTGGGTTGTATCAATGGGTGTTGTTTTGTTTCTGGGATTTGTGAAGGAGGGGGGTGTTGCTGTGTTGTTCTGCTTGTTTCAGTTGTTTGCTGAAACGAGTTATCTGTGAGCGACCCATTGAAAATGGGTCTCAATAACAAGAATAATGTTAGTGCATTGTACAATGGAAACAACCAATAAAACTCAGAATAATTAAGAAAGCAAGTTCAGATTACTCTCTTTTTTATGTTGTGGAGGCTTTGTTGTTGCTGTGTGCTCTTGTTGTTGTTGCTGTGTGCTCTTGTTGACCATGGTTGTGTGCTCATGCTCATGAAAGAAAACAGAAAACCAAGGAAAATAATATTAGTCTCATGAATTAAAGAAAGAAAACCATCTAAATGATAATCAAAGTCACGATACTTAGTTACCCATACCCCTACCTGTGCTCCCCCCTGTTTTATGACTCTCCTCCCCTTTTTATATCAAATGAATTAGAGCCCTAAAACTTCTTTTTTGATATTATCTCTTTGTTTAAATCTTGAATTTTTAAATTATTGCCAACTGATTATCAGATATTATCAGATAATTGGTGATCTTCTTAACTCTTTAAAACACTGAATGATTTAATTCAAACAATTCAAATGTTTTAATTAATTAATTAATTATCAATTATCCAATTAACTTGTTCAGTTTATCCAACGTGCTAGAGTTCATGATAATTTAATACTTTGAGCCAATAAGATATTTACACCTTATTAATTAAAATTAATCCAATTAATGGACCAATCATAATTAATTTGGATTAATCTTATGTGCCCAATGCCATTTAATTATTATGCACTCTATTCATTAAAACTTCAATTGGCTATAACTTTCATATACGTGGTCCGATTTGAACACATGACACGTCATTTCAATTGTCTCAACTTAGAAATCTGTTTGATTTCTTTTAGTTGTCGATCAAACGGTCAAAAACACTGTTGGTTTAAAACTCTAATTTAGGCAAGTAAAGCACTTTCCGTTTTTAGAATTTTAATTTGTGAAAACCCTAGTTTGTGTTAGGGTTAGAATGTAGATAGCAAAATGGGGTGTCAACAGTGACAAACAAAATGAGGTTCGCTTGAGCAAGATTAGCTCAAGCGAGAATAAATGTTCACGCGAGTGAGTATGAATGTTTTATTCTCTCTGTTTTATTCTCGGCTGGGGACTAAAAAGTGATTCAATCTCAATAAATCTCAGGTCTGAGCTCGTTAACTTCATTATAAACCCCCTGATTCATGTGATCGTTGATAGAATCTCAATGTTAAAGACTAATGACTCTAACTCATTCTCAAAAGACATCTTAAAATAGTAGGGATGTTCATGGTTTATAAACTATAGTACTATACAATCCAAGGAAATCCTGACGATATGAGACTTTTGATATGTCCTCTCTCGTGTGAGATAACAACCAAACACGTGAACAATAATAAAGAGAAGAAAGGCCTAATACCCCAGACTTGGCTTTGATACCATGTTAAATACCAATGTGCCTAACTCACACTTTTAGGATTTATAATTAAATTATACCGTGTGATTGCAATAACTAATGTAGTACAAATTGTGTTATCATCTATTCAAACAACAACTAAATTCAAATACGTGGCTCATTAGGTAATACAGTCATATGATGAATTTAATTGAAATAATATTTAAGAAATTAAACCTTTTTTTTTTTTAATATTCTAAATTGATATTCCACGTAAAATAATCATAGGATGGGTGTTGTGTATGAAAGGGATCGGTAAATAAATTAATGACAAGAACCATTGTGAAGATAATTTCCAATTTGTATTGTATCAATGAAAATGTTGTACGTTACAACATTGACTAATAAAGAAACTTATTCATAATAAAAAAAATAAAAATAAAAATAAAAAAGACTAATAAAGAAAGAAAAGAATCTTAAATGACAATGACACATGAAAGGAAACAGAGCTGAAAAAAAAAATGTTAAAATACACAAACTAGTCTATTGCAGGGACATGAGTCTTGCCTAAAAAAAAATTACGGGAAATTTCTGGCTCTATGATAACTATGATATACTTGGTCAGAGTTATCAGTTATGACTCTCCAATACTTAGATATTTTCTTGTTGAGAAATGTTTTAACTCGGTCATCTTCAATTTCATGACTGCCAACACTCAAAATCAAGACATCTTCAATTTCATCTATAATTGTGACATTTGCAGATTATTGATCACCTTTACTTATTGTTGCTCCATGAAATCTTAACAACTTAGAAGAGACCAAAAGCTCACATCTTACTTCATCAGATCAAATAATGTTGCATATAAATATTGTATATAAAATTTGCACATCTTACTTCATCAAATTTGCATGTGTGACAAATACTGTTGGCTTTGACTGTTGTATATAAACTTTAAGATGAATTTTTTTGTTGGTACATCTTCAAGTAGATTCAGTTGATATGTATGTTTATCAAATTGACATGCACACTTGAATAATTGACCGTCAAAAAAAAAAAAAAAAGTAGAATACTTGAAAATTCTCTTGTTTTAGTTTTCTCTATTTCCAAACATATGTAAAAGAAGCAAACAAAATATTTGAATAACCAATTTTTTCCCTCTTTTGCTGCTATTAAAATCCCTGAGATTTCCCTAAACAAACTTAACTTAAAATAAACCAAAAAAAAGAAAGAAAGTGAAAACTTGATAATTATCTCTCACTTGCTCGATAGACCTCCTTCTGTTTGCCATGTCACACTTTTCCATCAAGCAGTTAGCAACAATGATCTTTTTGAGACAAACTTATAAAAAGACTAAAATGAAACATTTCAATGGACGAAGAACATTTTAAAACATGAGACAAAAGTTGAAGAATGTGTTAGGAAATTTAGAGGATACAAAGGAGATTCAAGACTTTGAGGCACGATGAATCGCTGTCTTTAAGACTAGATTTGCCCCCTCTCCAAAGAGATTGTTAAGGTTTCTAGCAAATAGTCTCCAGGATACAACAAAGCCTAAGAGTAAATTATAGCAATTCAAAAACTCTTAAGAACTTTTTAGAACAAACAAGTTTTTCTGCTATCAATAACTGAACAAGAAATCTATTTATATTGCAAGTGAATAACAAGTCAAGAGTCATTATGAAAAAGCACAACTGTTGTGTTGCCTATAATTGCCTATAACTGCCTTAGGCAAAAACTCTAGTTTCGAGATCCAGTCGACTGGATTAGTGGTCCAGGCGACTAGGTCAGGCAGAAACTCAAGAATCTCTAGAGGCACGACATCCAATCGATTGGATTGGTGTTCTAGACGACTGGATCAGGCAGTAACTCTAGACCTCCAAATCCAGTCGACTGGATACTGTTCCAGGCGACTGGATTCGCGCGAATTCCTTTATATATAAAACTATATTACAACCTACTTGAGATAATAAATATCTAACAGAATGTATAATTAAATTAAATTACACCTTTATTCACTAATATATGTATGGAATGCCCAACATCAAATGTAACAAAAGTAATTAATCAAGCCTCCCTGGTTGCTGAGAATTTTAAAACATAACATAAATTATTTTATCATTATATAAGTTGGCACATGGTTGCTGTTTATTGTTGTGATAAAGCAGCCTAAAACATTAAAAATAAAACATAACCACTGCCCACAAACGCAACCAAAGCGGAGAATGAAACAAGCCAAAGAAAGCCAGAGCACTAGAAATAAACCAACTAAATCAATAAGGGGCCTCTAAGCAGAGACACTATGAAGCACAACAGTCTCGACGGTAAGCCCAGGGCCGAATCCAAATAGCACACCCCACTCGAGCCCTTCTCCGGTAGTCTTAAGCCCATCCTCAGCGGACTTCTTCCTCATGTCATCCAAAATGAACAACACACAAGCACTTGACATGTTGCCATACTCACTAAGCACGTTACGAGTGGCGCGCATTTTTTCGGGCTTGAGGCCCAACTTGAGCTCTACTTGATCCAAGATGGCAGGGCCACCAGGATGTGCAATCCAGAAAAGGGAGTTCCAGTCTGAGATGCCCAAAGGTTGGAAGGCCTCAACTAGGCTCTTCTCAATATTCTTTGAAATAAGCCCAGGAACATCCTTTAGGAGATGAAATGTAAGCCCAACTTCACGGAGATGACCATCAATAGCACCATCACTGTCTGGAAGAATTGTTTGAGCCGCTGAGACCAATTCAAATAAAGGCTTCTCCACGCCAGGCAGTGGGTCAGCCCCAACTATGACTGCAGCTGCACCATCACCAAATAAAGCTTGACCCACAAGACTATCAAGGTGTGTGTCACTAGGACCACGGAATGTGACTGCAGTGATCTCTGAGCACACAACAAGCACTCGTGCACCTTTGTTATTCTCAGCCAAGTCTTTGGCTAGGCGGAGCACCGTGCCTCCAGCAAAACAACCTTGTTGGTACATCATGAGACGCTTAACTGAGGGGCGGAGGCCCAAGAGCTTAGTGAGCTGGTAGTCAGCTCCAGGCATGTCCACACCACTAGTGGTGCAAAAGACAAGGTGGGTAATCTTGGACTTGGGCTGGCCCCACTCCTTGATGGCCTTGGTGGCTGCTTCTTTTCCTAGCTTTGGTACTTCTACAACTACCATGTCTTGCCTAGCATCCAATGAAGGTGACATGTAGGCGCATACGTTTGGGTTTTCTTTTAGGATCTCCTCTGTCAAGTACATATACCGCTTCTTGATCATGGATTTTTCACCTGTAATTAATTGCACGCCACAACAATGATTAATAACCATTCAGCCAACGATATACACACGTTTGGCATGTACTCTCTCTACTTTTTCGTTTCCTTAATTTCCGGGAGAGTTTTTCAAGTGTTTGGCTTCTAGCATAATTTCTTCTCACTTTCAAGTATTTGCCTCAATCTATCATATAGTTTAGTGAGTAACCTTGCCATCATCAATTTTTTTTTTTGTTTTTGAGACAACATCTTTCACAATTTTTTACATAATTTGTGCATAATAAAAGTGGTTTCAATGATAGAACTAATTAAAAGTAATGTTACTCCAATCAGAATAAATCATTTCTACAACAGTGAAAAAAATTTGTATTCTTAACATGTAAAAGTACAATTTTACTGCCATTTAATATTGCTGTCAACACAATACTTTTTTATTATATAAAATTGTAATTCTATAATTTGATCAATGAACTATTCATATTAATATTTTTTAATTCCATGCTCATGATTTTCAAATTTTCATTATATTCTTGTTTTTTCCTTTCTTTGATCTATATTTCATATATATTCTCTAAAAATTGAGAAAAAAAAAACTATTTTGAATTATAACACCATAAATAAATAACTAATATTTTTTTAATTACTTTTCTTAAAAGCTTACACCAAAAATTGAAGAAATATATACTCAATATATTAAATTACTTAATTAATAACTTAAAATAGTTAGATTTTCACAATACAAAATATAGTACATAAGTATACAATTAAATTGAAATATATTAAAAAATAATCTAATATATAGTGGAATATTCTTTTAATCTCGAATTTTGGTCCATATATATCCATACTACAAATTACAAAATATGTATTTCTCTTTATGTTTTAATTTTTTTTTATGTTAAATTTTAATAAATTATTAAAACTTTAAATAAAATAGAATAAAACTAGTTCAAAATTTTGTATGTATCTTCTTCCATTTATTTCTAAGTATGCTTTATATTAATGTCTTCACCTCATAAAAGGGACAACTTATCAGTTTTCACACAGCTTTCTAAACTGGAATTATAGCACGTACATGTAGATAACTATACTATATAGTAAATACGGTATTTGATCTGCCAGAATCTACAAAAGGCATACACTAAATAAACTAAAAATATATATTAGCACTTAAGATGATTTTTGTATATATATATATATATAAAATAAATAGAGGTCTTACACATGCGCTTGAATTTCTCTTTGAGCTCAGTCTTGTGCTCGCTATTGGTGATGCGGAAGTAGTAGTCCGGGTAGGCACTTTGATCGACACAGTTGGGAGGAGTGGCAGTTCCAATTGCCATGACTGTGGCAGGGCCTTCAGCCCTTTGAGCTCTGCGCACTTCATCAACAGTTACCATTTTTTCTCTTCAAGAAAAACTAAAAGCTTAGCACCTTAATTACTTGGTGTATGTTGTTGTATTGGACTGGCTGCTAATGGTTATAAGCAATGTGTTTTATAAAATGTTGGGATGGAGTGGTTTTATATACACAAATGAAATGAGGGAGAGAGGTAGCTGGGGATCACGTGCTTGACCAATGCCTTATAAGAAGCTCCAACAACTACAAACTACAAAGGCCGGCTGGCACGTGACATGTGAGTTTGGTACGTTTGCCCCTCAAACCTCCACATGATTTTGTCATATTTTTTGCTGGCTTTGCTCTTACAGTCTCACCAAACAAAAACAAGATTTTTGGTATATTTATTGAACTAAATCGGATGGTCAATATCGGTGATTGCATGCATACCTGTTGTACTAGTCCCTGATGGTTTTTGTTTTTTTGTTTTTTCCTAAAAAAAAAAAAAAAAAAAAAAAAAAAACACTCTGATGGGTTTCATGTCATCAAGGTTTGTTGGAATAGAATCCTCTCTATTTGAAAATCTCTTTATTTGTCTATTTCATGGTTTAGATTTTATTTCACAAATCTAACGGTGTACAGAGTGTCTCGTCATTTAAAATTTTAAATGACGTGACAGTCTATATATTGTTAGATCTGAGATATTGAATCTAGACCATGAAATGGAGACTCTCCATTTTATTTCAAATAGAGAGGATTATTGTCCAGGTTGGTTAATAAAATGTGTGACCCCCTAATTAGGGTGTTAACTGTTAGGAAAGGTTAACACAATAATTGGATGATCCAAATTTTTGAAATTGAAGTGTCTATATGTTTAAGAATTTCACGATAAACAACATTTTTTACGAACCAGCATAAAGGTTATGTGGTTTACATAATGGATTTTATAATTTATACTCACCAATAATACAAGTGACTCGAAGATAGCAGAGCTAGTTCAGAAATAAGATAAACTGCCCCTATTAGAGGTTCGGAAATGATATTAATGCTAGTACTTTGTTCCGTGTAAAGTCAAAAATCTTGGCCATTAGAAACTTAATTAATTTGTAGAAGAAAACGTTTTTTTTTTTTTTGACAAGATTGTAGAAGAAAACGTTAAAAGACCAAGGCAAAAAAGGTTTCATTCATATAAACGTAAAAGTATAATTCATCCAAATTTAAGAAAACTTAGAAATTTAGAAAAGTACATATAACTTTAAAAGCAATTACTATTATTAATTTCAAACTGGGCTGAGCACGTCTTCGCAACAATTTGATGATCCTTTTCCCGAGTTTCCGAAATAAAGACAACAATAGAAATATTATCATAATATAACAAATTATATGTGCAAAGAATACGTCGTTTTGAGTTGATATCATACTTAATTGACACATCAACAGCTGACTATGGACAAAACGAATACTTAATTGACACATCAACAGCTGACTATGGACAAAACGACTGGAATCCAAACACTATATAATATTAGGGGTGCGGATCAAAATTTTGAAATTTTACGGGGCAAAATCAAGATCACCCCAAAGTTTGAGGGTGCAATTTACAATTTAGTTAAAATATTATTTAAAAAGTTACTTAATAACGCTTTGCTCTCTAGTAGAGCAAAGTGTTATTAAGTAACTTTTTAAATAATAATAAATTAATAATAACAATAATAAATAGAAAAGTCACCAAATAAAATAATATATGGAAATTTGAATGACACTTGAATCAAGTTTAGTGATTCTAAATAAATATATATATAAATACATAACTCTAAGACCTGAATGGTTACAATTAGCAAAAAATACATGATTGGTTACGGATTGAATATCAAAGTATTTGCAGAGCCTTTAACCAAAAAGAGCAAAGCGTTATTAAGTAACTTTTTAAATAACAATAAATTAATAATAACAATAATAAATAGAAAAGTCAACAAATAAAATAATATATGGAAATTTGAATGTGGTTATTAGAAGTTAATAAATTATAATAAGTTGCAACTGTTGACAGTTTTATTATAAATAGAACTGTTGATAATTATAATTTATTCTTAACGTTGTTTCTCTCTTTCAAGTGATAAACACCCTTACGGAAATCCACCAGATTGTTTTGTTTTGTTTTTACTTTGTTTATTCCATCAGTGGTATCAGAGCCTTCATGGTGGAAGAAGAGAGAAAGCAGAAAAATATTAGAAGACATTTTCTGAAAAATCTAGTGAAGAGAAAAATATTTTTACTGTGGAAAATTTTCTCAATGACGTTTCTAGTGCTGTAAGGAAAATATTGAAGTTTTTTTTTTTAATCAAGTTGGATCTAACGTGATTTGGGAAAAGTTAAGAGATTTTTGAAAATTTGAAGGACAAGGAAGTCTCTAGAACCAATTTGAAATTTTCTTTTTCAATTCCAGATCAAATCCGGAACTGCCCAGGCGCACAACAAGTGCATCGACCCGGTTCGTGAAACGCACGACCTGTGGAGCGAAGCGCGCGGCCCAATCCGCACTGATCCAGCCCAATTCGCGCCCCTGACCCGCGTGGAGATCCAATTGCCCAGGCTACCCGGTTCGTGGAGACCAAGCCCAGGTGCGAGATCCGCGCCTCTCCAATCCGGGTTCAACCCGAGACCCGCGTGTCTCTCCTCTCAAGCGCGACCCGCGACTACTCATTGGGCCGACCTGTGAAATCGACCCGGTCCGTGTATCCAGCAAGGCGCCAGACCCATTTGTGCATGGTCTGACCCGCAAAAACCATTAATTCAGCCCAATTCGCCCATTTTCTAATTGGGTTTGGACTAGAAACCCAAATTTGGGATTTTCTAGCCCATCTGAAGTCCGATTTGGGCCATTCAAGCGCCGTTACTATCAGTACAGCGAGGAGAATTATTTTGGAGGATCAAAATCCTTATTTTCGCTACAAAAAGTTCCAAAGGGGGGAAAGTTGTCAATCAAGTCAAAAATTTTGACAAAGTCCTTACTATTCTGATTCAAGTCGTGGTGATCAAGTATATCCTCGTGGGAATCCCTACAAGAATTAGGGAAGACACTATTATTTATAAGCATATTTAGTGTGTTTATTTTTCAGTTTGGTGTGTTTTATTTATTTAACTATAATTTGGTGTGGTTTGCTATAATTAAAAGTGTGGTGTGTTGTATTAAAGTATTTATTGTATTATGATATTATCCCTAAAATTGTGTAAACAATGGTTACTAAAAATTCCATTGATTCTTCAAGAATCCCTGTACTTAATGGAATTAATTATAAAGCATGGAAACATCACATATCTTATCTTTTAACACATGATAAGACATTATATACTTTGTCTACAACAAAGCTTGGTCAAAGTGATGACCAAGAAATTGAAAAATTAAGGAATAAGTGGGACAAGGATGATGCACTTGCAAAAGCTTCAATGCTGCACCACATGAAAGACAACATCATTCCTTTATTCGAAGAAAGGCTAACAACAAAAGAAATTATGGATGCTTTGGAAATGAAATATGGGTGTAGATTCGACACTCAAAAACAATTGTTGCTGGATAAATTCAATAATATCAAGATGAATGCGGGTGACGTTGTTGGAGATCATATGAATCAATTGGAACTCATTGCAAAAAAACTTGCAGATGCTAAGCACACTCTTTCAGACAAAATGCAAGTCATTGTTGTTCTAAATAGTCTTCCTCCATCATGGGATCATGTAGTCACATCCTTGACGCATTCAGGTAAAGAACTTGCAATGACTACACTCTCTGTATTGCTGATGCTCGAGGAAGATAGGATGAAGAGAAGGAAGAGAGATAATGCATCAAGTAGTTTGATGATGGCACAATTTTCACATACAAATCAATTCAAGCCCAAGTACAAATTCAAGCACAAGCAATTTAAGAAGCAATGGACAAGGAAACCAAGACAAAAAAACAAGCCTCGAGATACTTGTTATTAATGTGGTGAAAGAGGACATTACAAGATCAACTGTCTACTGAACAAAAGGCCCAAGAACAAAGGCAAGGAGATTGCTATGACCATCATTGAAGCATTGGTCATAGAGTCTCCTTCAACATCTTGGTGGGTTGATTCTGCTGCCACAAGACACATTGTAAGGAATCGTGAACTGTTCGTTGATCTCAAAGAAAAGCAACTAGACGAACACAAAGTGTACATGGGGAATAACACATACAGTGATGTCCTTGGAGAAGGTAAGTGCAAATTCTCCATTGGTGATTCTGTCATTGTGTTGAATAATGTGTTATATGTGCCTAGCGTTCGTAGAAACTTAATTTCTGTCCCTGTGTTGGACGAAAAAGGCTTTGAAGTTAAGATGAAGTATGATCGTGTGTTTATTAGTAAGGGTAATATATCTGTATTTGGTGTGAAAGTAGATGGTATGTATTTACTCAAGTGTGATAAAAATAAAGATTCCATTTCTAATTATTTGAATGTGTCAAATGCTTCAAATAATATTTATTTATGGCATTTACGTTTGGGCCACATCAATAAACAGAAAATGATGAGAATGAGTAAAAGTGGATTAATACCTCAAATAAATCTTGATGATTTTCATACATGTGAACTATGTATAAAAGGAAAAATGACTGCAAAACCGTTTTCAAAACGTTGGAAATCATCATATTTACTTGAAATTGTCCACTCTGACATTTGTGGTCCATTGAGAACCAAAACTCATCGAGGAATAAAATACTTTGCAACTTTCACAGATGATTATTCTAGATACGGATATATTTACTTACTAAAATACAAATCAGAAGCAGTTGAGAAATTTAAAGAGTTTAAATTAGAAGTCGAAAATCAATTGGAAAGATCAATCAAAAGCTTAAACAATGATAGGGGTGGTGAATATGAGGTTTTTGACTAGTTCTATAAAGAAATGGGAATTAGACACATATACACTATGCCCTATAAGCCACAGCAAAATGGAATTGCCAAAAGAAGAAACAAAACTCTCATGGACATGATGAGATCTATGATGGCTTATGCTGATCTTTAAATTGTTTTCTGGGGGGAAGCTCTATCAACTGCAGCATATATCTTGAACAGAGTCAAGACAAAATCCAAAC
This sequence comes from Fagus sylvatica, assembly GCA_907173295.1. Lineage (NCBI taxonomy): Eukaryota > Viridiplantae > Streptophyta > Magnoliopsida > Fagales > Fagaceae > Fagus > Fagus sylvatica. Next base: position 14,096,839 of record OU015772.1, on the reverse strand, counting down.
CTTTGACACCTTTTGAAATTTGGACTGGAAACCAACCAGACATGACTAATCTCAAAGTGTGGGGTTGCAAAGCACATGTACTCATACTAAAGCCTCTACGAAACAAGCTTACAGATAAAACTTGGGAGTGCAAGTTTATCGGATATGTGGAAAATGGGAGCGGATATAGGTTTTTCCACTCAGATAAAGGATTAATTGAAAGTAGAGATGCTGTATTCATAGAAGATACAAAATTAATCACACCACTGGAGCAAATCAATAAGTTACTTCATGCAGAATCTGAGGAATCAGATTCTCATGCATCGGATTTTTCTGATAAAGATCTGAGAATAGTGGGAGAAAAAGAACAAGTCCTGAACCTGCAGTGCCGAGTATAGATGCTGATGACAGTGGGAGAAAAAGGCAAAGGAGACCATCTTCAATGTTTAAAGATTACTATCTAATGGAAAGCAAAGCTGTTGCTATTGAAAATGATCCCGCAAATTTTGCGAAAGGAATGGAAATTCATGATGCTGAACAATGGCTTAAGGCAATGCATGAGGAATTGGATTCAATATTCAAAAATGAAGTTTGGGACTTAACAGAATTGCCTACAGGTAGAAAATCTGTTGGATGCAAAGTGGGTATTGAGAAAGAAGTACAAAGCTGATGGATCTTTAGATAAATATAAGGCAAGGTTAGTGGCTAAAGATTTACTCAAAAAGGGGGAGATTGTTAGCCTCAAGGTTTCAATAATTATTAATTGGCTAATTAATCCAAGGACATTCATGTAGTTTTGATGATAACCATGATTTTAAGTTGTTCATTAATGATATTTTCATATGAACTAATGATTTATGTTTTAAAGCTTAATTTTGACTATTGATTTAATTGGACCAAGATGGCCAATTCAAATATCAAGCAAATGCAAAGTTGATAAGTTGCAAACACATTGAAGATCAAAGTCATCAAGACTCAAGACAAAGAAATCAAGCTCAAAACATGATCCGAGACATATGAGAAGTAAGAGTTAGGTTTTGTAAAGTTTATTAAGATTTGATCTTTAAGGCTCAACTTTAAAACCAACTTCAATTGAAAAATCTCTTAAAGTTTTCAAAGACAAACTTGATTGGTTGAAATTCAAATATAAGACAACCATATCAATTGAAAAATCTCTTAAAGTTTCAAAGACAACTTGATTGGTTGAAATTCAAATATAAGACAACCATATCAATTGAAAAATCTCTTAAAGTTTTCAAAGACAAACTTGATTGGTTGAAATTCAAATATAAGACAACCATATCAATTGAAAAATCTCTTAAAGTTTTCAAAGACAACTTGATTGGTTGAAATTCAAATATAAGACAACCATATCAATTGAAAAATCTCTTAAAGTTTTCAAAGACAACTTGATTGGTTGAAATTCAAATATAAGACAACCATATCAATTGAAAAATCTCTTAAAGTCTTCAAAGACAACTTGATTGGTTGAAATTCAAATATAAGACAACCATATCAATTGAAAAATCTCTTAAAGTCTTCAAAGACAAATTTGATTGATTGAAATTCACATGCAAGACAACCATATCAATTATGGTTGAAAAATCTTAAGAAGAAAAGTTTTCAAAGAAAGCAAATTGATTGATTGAAAATCAAGAAGAATGCAAGACAACATGATGGCTATAAATACTACCCTTTCTTCATTTCTAAACATCAAGCATACAAGAGAAATCAAAGATAGAAAAGATAACATCTTATACATCAATCCATCCTTCTCAAGCTTATATTTTCATATCATTCAAAATCCTTGATTGAAAATTTCTCTAAACACTTTTTGAGCCATATTGATCAAATCCTTGATATACTATTAGAGTGAGCATATTGTGTACAATTACTCTTTGAGAGAGCCTTATCTTGTACAACAAATACTTTGTTGAAACTATTGAGTGTTTTTGTTAGGGTTTTGGTATAAATCCTAAGTAGTGAAAAGGATTTTTCACTGGGTGGTTACTCTTCACCTTGTAAGGAAGATTTGTGGGTCTTGGTATAAATCCTAAGAGTGAAAAGGATTTTTCACTCGGTGGTTACTCTTCACCGTGTAAAGAAGATTTGTAACGGTTTTGATCTTCACCCGAAAGAAGATTGTCAAATTAGTGAATTTGGGAATCCTCGAGAAGTGATCTTGAGGCGGGGACGTAGGCGGGGAAGCCGAACCTCGATAACAATCACTGTGTTTGATTTTCTCTATCTCTATCTCTTACTTATTCAATTGCTTATATATGCTTGTGTTTGATTTTCTATCATATCTTATTGCAATTGAATTGTGTTCTTAAATTTGTTTTTGCTAATTGAAAATAGTTTTTAATTCCGCATTTAAATCGAAAAAGTTTGCCTCAACCTAAATCACCCCCCCTCTTAGGTTGATATTTGGGTAACAATTGGTATCAGAGCCAAGGCTCTACATATAGATTTAACAATCTTAGAGTTAAGATCATGGCAAACACATTTAGACCTCAAATGGTTGAAGGTCAATCTACAAATAGACCACCCTTGTTCAATAGTAGTGATTATAGTTATTGGAAAACTAGAATGACTACGTACATTAAAGGTCAAGATTATCTCATATGGAAAATCATTGTAAATGGTCCTCATGTTCCTACTAAAATAGTAGAAGAACAAGAAATACCCAAACAAGAAACTGAATGGGATGAAAATGATGTCAAACTCATTGAATTAAATTATAAAGCTATGAATTGTTTATATTGTGCGTTTGACTCAAAGGAATTTGATGAAATTTCAAGTTGTAATTCAGCTAAAGAAATTTGGGAAAGACTTGAAGCTACATATGAAGAAGCAAGTCAAGTTGAAGAATCAAAGATGAGCATGCTTGTTCATGATCACAAATTGCCTCAAATAGAGAAAGATGAATGTACAAGCATTAGCCCTCAAACATCCAACGATGAAGAAGATTCTACCAAAGCTTTTTGCTTAATGGCATATGAAGATGAGGTAACTTCTAAACTTAATTCTTTAGAAGATGAATCTTATAGCTATGATGAATTACAAAATGCTTTTGAAGAATTGGTTGAAGAATTTGAGAAGAATGTTTTGAAAAATAAAGTTTTTAAAAAGAAAGTCACATCTCTTTCAAACGAATTAGATGATTTCAAAAGCAAAAATGAAATTTCTAGAAAAACAAATTATTTCTTTAAATGATAAAAATCTATCTTTAGAAAAAGAAATAATTAAGTTGAAAATTGAATCACAAAAGCTTCATTGAGAAAATGAAAGCAAAAGATGTGGAAACATCATCACAAACATCATCACAAATAGCTTATGATTCAAATCTCTTAGTAAATGAAAATAAAGAATTAAAACTCAAAGTTGAAAACTTAAACAAAATTTTGACTAACTTTACAAATGGAAAGAAAAATTTGGATAATTTGTTAGGTAGTCAAAGATGTGTTTTTGACAAAGCGGGTATTGGATATAACCCGAAAATAAAAGAAAAACACTATCAAAAATTTTTCATTAATGAAAACTTCTTGAAATCTCCCATATGTAAACATTGTGGAAAATTAGGGCATAATATTCATACATGTCCCATGAAAAATATGATTTGGGTAGTCAAAGGAACTACTCCTCCAAAAGCTAACCCTAGTGGACCCAAGAAAATTTGGGTACCAAAGAAGGTTATTTGAAGTTGTTTTGTAGGTATGCTTGATATCCAAATCTACCAAGGATAAGTGGTTTCTTGACAGTGGATGTTCAAGGCATATGACAGGTGACAAAAACAAGTTCACTTCTCTTACTCTAAAAGATGGAGGAAATGTCAAATTCGGTGATAACTCAAAAGGAAAGATCATCGGTATAGGTAATATTGGTAAAACACATTCTCTTGTTATTGAAGATGTTCTCTTGGTTGATGGCTTGAAACATAACTTGCTAAGTATTAGCCAATTGTGTGATAAAGGCTATAATGTAATATTCAAATCAATCATGTGCATTATAGTAAATGAAATTGATAATCAAGTTTTATTTGTGGCATTTAGAAATGAAAATGTCTACACTATTGATTTTGATAATATGACTTCAAAAGAATCAATTTGCCTTGCTGCCATAAATGAAAATAGTTGGTTGTGGCATAGAAGATTAGGACATGCCAATATGGAATTACTCTCAAAATTGTCTAAACTTGATTTAGTAAAAGGCTTGCCGGTTACTAAATTTGTTAAAGATAAAATATGTGATGCATGTCAACTAGGTAAACAAACTAAAGTCATCATTTAAGAAAAAGAAAGTTATTTCTACTTCAAGACCTCTAGAACTATTGCATATGGATTTATTTGGTCCTATTAGAACCGCTAGCTTAAGTGGCAAATTGTATGCATTTGTAATTGTTGATGATTACTCTCGCTATACATGGGTATTATTTCTTGCTCACAAAAATGAAGCTCATAAAGCATTTGTTAAACATTGTAGAAGAATTCAAAATGAAAAAGGTTATACAATTAACAATGTTAGAAGTGATAGAGGTAGAGAATTTGATAATCAAGATATTGAACTATATTGTGATCAAAATGGTTTTGGACACAATTTCTCGGCACCTCGTACTCCTCAACAAAATGGAGTAGTAGAACGTAAAAATAGATCACTTCAAGAAATGTCTAGAACTATGCTTAATGAACATAATTTACCTCAATACTTTTGGGCAGAAGCTGTTAACACCGCTTGCTATGTTATAAATAGAACCATCATTAGAAACACTTTAAATAAAACTCCTTATGAACTATGGAATAATCGAAAACCTAACATTGGATATTTCAAAGTTTTTGGATGTAAGTGCTTTGTATTGAATGATAGAGATAATCTTGGTAAATTCGATGCTAAATCCGATGAAGGTATATTCCTTGGTTATTCTACAAATAGTAAAGCATATAGAGTGTTCAATAAACGAACCATGGTTGTTGATGAATCTATGTATGTTGTTTTTGATGAAACTAATCCATTCAATATCAAAAATAATTGTGATGATGAGCCAATTTCTCTTGAAAATAAAGCTAGTTTATCTAACCAAGTTGATTTAAGTGAAAAAATCAAAGATCAAGTGGATGAACCAAAAGATGAAGAAAAAGCGCTTCCTCCAACCAACAATGAAGAATTACCAAAAAGTTGGAACGTAGTCCATAGTCATCCTATGAGTAAGCACATCAAAGCTCAAGGACATCTGATGAACATAAATGAAGCTATTGAAGATCATGGATCTTGGCAATGCAAGAAGAGCTAAACCAATTTGAAAGAAACAAGGTATGCACCTAGATGTACAAAATGGGTATTCCGAAACAAAAAGGATGAAGAAAGTATAATAGTGCAAGGTTAGTCGCTCAAGGTTATAATCAAGAAGAAGGTATTGATTATGGAGAGACTTATGCTCCAGTTGCTAGATTGCTATACGCATGTTACTTGCTTTTGCATGATTATTTCAAATGGATGTCAAAATACGAAGAAGTTTATTGAACAACCTCCTGGATGAATCATGAATTTCCAAACCACGTTTTTAAATTACTTGCTCCAAGAATGCATGCTTATTGTGCAAAAAGATATTATATTTGGTTCTACTAAATTCTCTAAGACTATGCAGGATGAATTCGAAATGAGTATGATGGGTGAGCTAAAATTCTTTCTCGGACTTCAAATAAAGCAAACCAAAGAATGGGATATTCTTAAATCAATCCAAATATGTCATAGACTTACTAAAAAGATTTGGATTGACAAATGCTAAAGCATATGGAACTCCCATGAGTCCTTCAACAAAGCTTGACAAAGATGAGAAAGGTAAACCGGTGGACGTTAAGCTATATCGAGGTATGATTGGTAGTTTACTTTATTTAACCGGTGGACGTTAAGCTATATCGAGGTATGATTGGTAGTTTACTTTATTTAACCGCAAGTAGACCCGATATAATGTTTAGCGTATGTCTTTGCGCTCGATTTCAATCTTGTCCTAAAGAATCACACTTAATTGCAGTCAAACGAATATTTCGATATTTGCTTGGAACCATTGATTTAGGATTATGGTACCCTAAGTCAAATTCATTTGACTTAATAAGCTACACGGATGCGGATTTTGCTGGTTGCAAAATTGATCGCAAAAGCACTAGTGGTACTTGTCACTTTCTAGGACACTCACTAGTATCATGGTTTAGTAAAAAGCAAAATTCTGTGGCCTTATCAACGGCGGAAGCCGAATATGTAGCGATCGGTAGTTGTTGTGCTCAATCTCTCTACATAAAACAACAACTAGAGGATTTTAAAATTCTTTTTGATCATATTCCCATAAGGTGTGATAACACAAGTGCTATAAGTTTAAGTAAAAATCCTATCCAACACTCTCGCACAAAGCACATTGAAATTAGATACCATTTTATAAGAGATCATGTGCAAAAAGGGGACATTGAACTTGAATTTGTGAGCACC
>OU015772.1:14057737-14090283 GCA_907173295.1 Fagus sylvatica | reverse complement strand
CACATGAACAAGAAGAAAGCATGCAATAGCTTGATCAGTTGCAAGAATCAGGAGTTCCATGATTCAAGAAAAATAGACATCTTCATATGTACTAGGGAAAGAAATTATTGATCATAAAAAAATATTGAGTCTTCATCAGAAAACAACAGCATACATTTTCAAAAATATAAAAATAAAAATAAAAATCCTAGACAAACTTGTATACATCTGGTGCATAAACTATTGTTTGGACTTCAAATATTTCAATCCTAATATTCACAAAGTCTTAAGTGATGATCATCATGGAGGTTAATAGAAAGACCAGAAAAGCCTTTTACTAATTCCGAAGTCATTTCTAATCTCACCAGCAGACAATTCTGGATAGTTTTTGTCATTACCAATTCAGAAAAGCCTTTTACTAATAAAGCTTTTTCTTTCTTTCCTCTTTTTTATCCCCTCCAATAGCCCCTAGGCCCTGGCTCAAGCTGCAATGGAGTGTACTTAATTAGTGTAAGACTTAGGTTCAAATATCAGCTAAAGCCAAAGCCTGCAGTGTTGCGCATAAAAGAACTGCTCTGTTTCCATTGGGGGAAAAAATCACTTTACCTATTTCATAGCCAAAACTGCAAAATGCCCAAGTTTAGCACTCTCCCTATTTGTTGGATTCTCAAGTTTAGAACCTTAAGAGAGTATGAATACTGAAGTGAGAAGAAGGGCCTTTTCTGATAAAAAGTGTAAAACCCAAGTTTCTCGACTGCTTTATTTAAGTCCAGTACCAATATTAACCACTCGAACAGAGGGTATTCAACTATCCATTAATTAACCAAATTTCTAAACATGCTGAGACTTTAAGTACATCACTTCCTATCCATTAATGTAGTTGAACACACATCTTGGGTTTCTATTACTGTATTCCTCCATAAGGAGATTGTAGTTCAAGACATGTCTGGGAAAACTGAAATAAGTTATAGACAAGAAGATAACTTTCCTCATTCTCAGTCACATATTCAACAAGGTAATCTATGCAACAATAGTCTACAAGTTCTTTGAGAGAACAAGTAAAATATTATTTTCTACTAAAAATGTCATAAAGCTGAAGATTTGTTCTGATAATAAGGGACAGAGTCCAACATTTGACATTGACCATAAAGTATTTCATAAGGAATGTGGGTAGGATTACTTTAAAAATAAATAAAAGAGCGAAATCACCATAAGACCCTCTAAATGGAAAAAGTAATTTATGTAACATGTTGCATGTTGCATGTTGCATGCAACCTCCTCTCACATGGGGGTGGACCCCACAAGTGTGGGACCCATCCTCAAGTGAGAGGGATGTTGCATGTAACCATTACACAAGATACAACCTCCTAAAGGCAAGGTGGCCAATGACATCTATTGAGGAAAAGATGAGGGAGAGTTTTGCCTGACATGGTATGGCCATATGCAATGAAGATCAATAAATGTGCTAGGAGGAAAAGGCAACAGTTGAAGTTGGTGTGAAAGGGATATAGGAAGGCCTCAAGTAATATGAGCAAAAACAGTGAAAGAAGATATAATAAATACGGAGGTGACAGTGTGTACAGCCCTAGGATAAAATGGGAGAAATTGACATAAGCAGCCTATCCCAATTTAGCTAAGTTATAGAGAAGCATTACATACCATAGCAAAGCATCCTGCCTGCATTGTTGTCTGTAACATACCAAAACTGGTAAGGTAGCCATCTCTACTCTTAAAGAAAAAGAGAGATGGCAGCCTGAAAGTTGACCTAGTGTGCTCATTTTAGGGGACATTAGACATCAGATTGTAAGACGACACAAAAATTCAGGATATATGCATTTTGTCACAGTTCTAAACTTCAATGAGACAACTAGGCATAAGAGTTAATTCCCACTTAATAAAAGGGGACAAAGCATATAAGAATTGACTCCAATTTCATGTTAAGTAATGAGCAACAGAATAGTGACAGTTGTTTCCAGAAGCAAATATTTCAAGTTTCAAGAATTCCATGTTTTTTAATAGTAGTTCAGCCATTATATAAGCTTCACTTTACGATGAAAATGCTAGAACAATGTAAGCACAATAATTTATCTCCCTTCACTACTTTCCCCTCATCTACTTCTGTGCCATTCTTCCTTTAAATTCTAATCAGCAGAATTTTCCAACAAATTTATTATACCCATTAAATTTAAAGATAAGCTCTTTGACAAGGTAGTTGCCAATTGAACAATTAAGCACTTCTTTAAATCCTAGTTAGAATTAGAAAACATAATAGCCACCTAGCCAGATGGTCCAGAACTCAACAAAGGAGGTTCAGCCCATCTAATCATTTATTAAGGGCCTGGGCTCCACTTTTTAAGATTAGGACCGGGCTCAACAAAGGAGGTTTTCTATGGAGTATGACTGGTTTGGTCAGATTCAGTTTGAAAAACACAACCAGTACGCAACCCCACTGGGTTCAGGTCAGCCAGATTTCATTGATAAAAGAATCCCTACCCATAACCATTCATTTAGTGTGGATTCAGATGGGTTGATTGGCTCAGGTTGCATTATCTCAGGTCTACATATCACATAATGAAATAAACACCAAATGGAAAATAACATAGATCTATTAGATCAGCGTACACCATGGTTGCCAAGGGCCAAAAGTATTAAATGAAAATTAATGTCCTATAAGAGAGACCAGATAAAAGGTACATAGAGTGCATTCGTCAAAGACATGAAATAAACAACTGAAATAAAAGAGCCTTTTGATACTGGGAACAACATAAAGTCATAGCAAAGGGGAAGATTTAACCTGCAACAGTTAAGACCATTCAAATGACCCAAGAACCAAAGTTTAAAAATAAATAAATGCCAAAAAATACCCTGGAATCAAAGAAATAAGATGCTGCACAGGAGAAGCAGACCACAGAGGCCCGTACCCATTTGCTCCAACTTTTACTGCAGTGAAATTAGTAAATCTACACAAGCCAAGGCAGTCCAGTTCAAGCTTGGCTTGTTAGCTACCAAGTTAGGAAAGTGCTTGAAAAGGGGAACTAATCACAAGCTCAATACTCTCAAGTCTACTCAGCCAACCAACACATTCTTGAAATTCCATAAGCAGTACTAGGTCCAAATCTATGCCATTAAGAAATCCCCTGCCATTGTCCAACCCAAATTACCTAATATACTAGTACATTTCTTGTAAAAACATCATGGCAAAGTAAAATATTTCACATTATTGTAACCCTTCAACCACTTTTCTCAGCAAGTTCCACTATCTGTTAGTTTCAGATGAAGAGACATTTTCATTTTTCAGGTAGTATTCACTCAATTATGTATTAATCAGTGCTTGATTGATAGGTCTGGGGCTATAAACAAAACAATGTCTCTACATCTTAAACTCTATTTTTCTTATTCCACAACTCAAGTAACGACCACCATGGCCATTAGGATAAAACATCATTAATCATGATCTCAACTGAGCATGACAATGAAGAATATCAACTGGTGAAATCCAGTGAGTGCATTGGTCTTATAATAGATGCTCAAATTTCATAAAACTTGATTCCAAAACTTACTAGCATGATTAGAAACCCACTGCCCTCTTTGGGACAACATATGGACATTTGATCTCATTTCCTAAGAAGTTCATGCACATGCAATCACCAGCTACATAGGTCAAGAAATTGTTTAAACTCATCCATAAGATTACCACAAGACCAACCTTAAACAAAGAAGTTCCATCAGATCTGAACCCATAACCATCCCCACGGAACCCAATTTCTTCTAAGAGGTAATTCTTCCACAATAAATAATCCTAACACTAACTAAATTTATACAAAAATAAAATAAAATAAATAAAAATCCATATAACATGGAACAATGGAAGATGTCAATTACATATACCAGAACAGAAACATACCTTGACAGGAAAGGTTCCCATTGGAAGTTTTGTTGTAAGCAGTTCCCTCAAACGACGAATTGCCTTAACCTTGTTTGCAAGAATGTCAAGCAATGGTAGCAATTCTTCAGTTTGTAGTGGAAAGCTTGGGGAAAGCCAGAGAATAGGCCTCAATCCTTTCTTATACTCATTCTCACGAATTGCATCTTTGTGGCGATTTCTGCTCTCAGAACTCATAGAACTAGATGTTTTGGTATCCCTTCCTCTCCGGTGCTCATCCCCCCTCATGACAATCTCCACAGAGTGTCTTCCAGGTTTGGTCTGATTTCTGGATGGAGAATCTCCGAGTAGATCACTCACCTTGTCATCTACACAGAGAGAACTTCTAGGTGGAACAATCTTCTTCTGCACTTCATTTTTTGAATCTCGTTTCCTCCATCCAGCAAACCATCCTTTCTTTTCCTGCTTCACCTCTACATTTCTACTTACATTCAAATCTTCCAAAGGAATCTCCCTGTGCTCATAACAGCTATGGCGATGCCCGATAATCCCATCACCATTCTCATTGGTTGGTTCTGATGTATCCAACTTAAGAGCAGCTTCAAGTTGCCTCCTTTCATCCTCTGTCAAAATGTCACCAAGCTCCTCACTATCTGTTTCATTTTCATTGCAAGATGAGAAGAACTCATCGTCTGTCATGGCCCCTGGGACTCTCCTAGATTTGATGCTCACAACCACATTGTGCATATCATACACCTTAGCCTTCCATGTGCCCACCATTTCCATTTTCTCCTGTCGCCTCCATGTCAATTGTGGCAAAAGAACTGCCTGAGTCACATCAATCCCAGGCCTGAATATGTTAGTTTGAGACATTGCAGCCACTTCTTGTCGAACCTCTTCTTCTGTTGCTGGGGAACCAGCACCATCCAAAGCATTCATCAACTCCTTATCCTTGTGTGCAATCATGCAAAGTGAACCAGGAGGGACCTTTCCATCCTCAGACCCATCACCAAGGAAAAGAATACTCTGATCCGACCGCTGAATCCTAAAACCATCAAACCCAGCCAGAGTCATGTCTGCCCTCAAATTCGCACCCCTCTTCCAAATTTTGTAAGTATCCGAAGGGGCAATCCTCGAAATGAAAGGAATCACAGAACTCTCAAAGTGGAACGTGATTTCCATATAGAAGTCCCTCATCCTTCGCATAGTCCCTATCAAGCGAGGCAACCTCCTACACCATTTTGCCCAGGCCAGTGGCTGGTAATGCCTAACTATAATCATGGAAATCGCTTCTTCTCTATTGCATATGGCTTCCTGGAGTGCACTCCACCCCTGCTCATTCTGCAAGCTCCAATCCGCCCCAGCAACCATAAGCATTTCAGTCGCTGTCTCATCACCAATCTTTACAGCCAAGTGAAGAGGGGTGTCACGGTTTGGAACGTCCCGCCGATCAATCACAGCAGAGATGGTATCAGCTTTCTCTTCCTCGGCCATCGAAGCTGCCTCAGTGCGAATCTCAGCTGGATTACAGAGCCGCGGGAGACCCGCGAGTATCATCCTGAGGGTGGCATAATCCTTCATGGCAATGGCCCTGTGCACAGGGCTATGAGCATATTTTGAAACCTCAATACCCGCCATGCCTCAGGAGTCTATATACCAACAACCCAGACTAATATACACAACCCAATTTACAATCCAATCATCCAATTCTAGAATTCAACTGGAGGCAATGAATTCAAACAAATTGAAACAGACCCAGTTCACAATTAGTCACCAAAATGAGAAATTCCTTGCAATCTTTCCCAGAAATGAAATAGACCCAATTCAAATTATACCCAAATGGCACAAGAGAACAACATATAAGACACAGTTGACACCTATATCAGAGAGACAAGAAAAGAATCGAGTGCGGGCCCAAAGCAAGGATCCAAGAGACCAAGAAATCTCACCTTCTTCTTCTTCTTCTTCTTCAAAACTTCCTTCTTTTGAAACCCTCACACAAAAGAGCCTCAAGCACTCAACCCCACCACCAGTCTCTCTCTCTCTCTCTCTCTCTGAAAGTTGAGAAAGAACAAAAGATCCTTGTGATCCAATCCAGATCAGACAAACCCAAGAACATGCATGTGGGTGTGAGAAACAAAATTCTAAATTTTTTAAAGATAAAACAATTAAGGAAAAAATTAAAAATAAGTAAAAGAGTGAGAGGAATCTGATAAAGAAATGAAAAAGAACACAGAGAATCAAGAAAAGAATACAAGAAAGCAACAAAACCCCACCATCCCAAGCAAACCCTTACAAAAACTGTTTATATTGAAAAGGAATAAACACAAAAAGCGAATCAAAGTGAGTTGCTGGTACAAAATTATTATCTTTTAAATGGTACAAACAAAGACAAAAGAGAAAATTTATCAGAGAATGAATGTACCTCTCTCTCTTTAGCTTTTGGGGAGATAAAAAGAATGAAGAGTCAAGAGTGTGATTGAATGAAAAAAGAGTGTTGGAGAAATAGGACTTAGGAGAGGTATCATTCTTTTCTTTTTCTTTTTTCTTTTCTTTTCTTTTTTTTTATTAACCTTTTTAAATCAACAAAGATAAGAACACAAAAGAAAGATGGAAATGTAATAAGAGTCAGAGAAAGACAGAGAGGGTCCTAACTGGGAAGGCATCATGTGAGCCAGAAAAGAGGGAACTTGCTTTCCTATTTCCTATTCTTTTTTTTTTAATAAAATAATGTTCTTATTATTTTAATTTAAGTGTATAATATTAATAATTAGCCTTAGAGATTATGGGTCTATGGTTCTCACTTCTCATTTTCTGCTGATTTAGTGTTTATTAATTTAGTTTACCACTCTATTTTGAAACTGAATAAATATATTTTAATTCATTTTTAAAATAAAATAAAAAATTCTGTCTCAGAGTTCTCTTTGAATACCTTTAATTCCATGTTCTCACATATACCATATAATACCAAAATGCTTACTAGGAGTTTTTATTTAAAATGGTGATTCCTTAAAAAAAATATTAAAAGGGTCCAAAATTTAAAAAAGCTTAAGAGTATTTATTTATTGATTAAATTTAGAAGTAGATGCTGGAAGTTTTTAAAAGCATAGAATTACTATCCGAGTAGGGTGGTATGCTGTCAGACAGACTGTCAGGGTAAGATCCGACCCGACTCTGAACCCACCAGGCTTCTTTAGTAAAGGAATTGAATTGGGTTTTGGCTTCAAGATCTGATTGGCTATTGGCTACGTTTTGAATTGGTATCATTAATTTATATATCTTGACTGAAATTAGTTATGTTTTGGCATATGAAATTGGAAGGGAAGGAATCTAAGGGAAAAAAGACAAGGCTTGGACTTGGACAGTTGGACCTCTCTCTCCCTCTCTCCTCTCTCATCAATTTTTCTACTTCACTGTCATGATGTAATAACAAGTAAGATGAAAACTGGTTTGGGTTTTCTCTTGCTAAAAAAGGAGTACATGACAACTAAACATATCCTCATCAACTTACTTAACAAAAAACTTATGTCTCAATTTTCATCCTATTTTAAATTTTAATCCCTCTCATTCTTACTTTATTATTTATATATGTTAGTACGTACTATCACTTATTTCTATTATATTTACGTTAATATATTATCAAAACTTAAAACCAAATCCCTCAATTCGATTCTGATTAAAAAAAAGTTTTAGTTGTCTGAATAGAAATCATAATTATTAAAAAAAAGTTTTAGTTGTCTGAATAGAAATCATAATTGATCACTTTCTTTTCAAATTCTCATTTTTGTAATTAATTGTATACACTTCTCCAAATAAAATGATTTTTGAAATTTTTACTTAATCTTAGCTGGGATTATAGAGGAGGGAGATTGAATCATTAAAATATCTTGTATTTTATTTAGCAAAGAAAAAAAATCTTATATTTTGATCTTGCTTTTGTTAAAAATAAAATAAAATTGGAAGGAAACAATTCTAAAGTTACAACTAATTTTATTATAAATAGTTTAAAATCTAGTTTGACAATAAATATGATCGGTGTCACATTAATAACATAACAAATAAATTTTCTTAATTATTTTTTTGTTTTGTTTTAAAAAATTGACACATCAATTTATAAGAATTAAATAGTGAGATGTATAGTATATTAAGAGTAAAACTTAGGTACAGTTCCTTAGGTTAAGTATATTAGGTTCCCCAATTGAATTTAAATACATGGTTGCATTAACCAATGAAACACAAACAATGTTATCTTTTTCAAGAATATTTAAATTCAATGTATTTGAATTCAACTAGGAACCTAATGTACTTAACCTAAGAAACTATACCTAAGTTTTACCCTATACTTAAGCTCCGTTTGTTTCGCTCTAAAATATTTTCCGGAAAATATTTCAGATTTGCGGGTGTTTGTTTCGCTGTAAAATGATGGTCAAACGGAAAATAATTTCCATTGACCGGAAAATCCTTTGTTAAAATTTGGAAAATAGTTTACAAAAAAAAATTTCGTAAACCATTTTCCAAAAACGAACACCTCACCCCCCTCCCCTTCTGCTCTATCTTTCACACAACAATGTAAAATATTTTTCGAAGCATTTTCTAGAATGCAACCAAACACGGAAAAAAAATCATTTTCCCTGAAATCATTTTCATTCGAAAACATTTTACAATGAAAAATATTTTATAACGAAACAAATGGAGCCTATATCACTCAATTTGAAATTCTTTGCCTTAAAATTTAGCTGTTGTACATTGGTAATTAAATGCAGTGGTGATTCGATATTTCACAGCCAACGCACTTATTCTTCCATTGATTTCAGTATCATTAAGGCCACCCAAAAGTGTAGGAGGACTTAATGTCACCACAAACCATGTTTTCAAAACAGGTACAAGTATGTACATTCATTCCTTTTTATTATGTTTAATTGTGTATGAGTATATCAGTGCGACCAAAACCAGTTGCAATTTGATACTTTGATCCCGGCCCTTTTTTCTTTTCTTTTTTTGTTGAACTCCATGATTGTAATACAGTCGGTATTTAGCTTTGATGTACAGCTAAATGAGCAAGGTTGGCCAGTTAGTACTCAATTACTTAAAATGATTATGCTAATGCCTTTAGCATAACGAATCCATTGCAGAGGCTATAAGAGTGCATGATGCCACTACTTAATTTGACCATATATATCATCATTTACTTTCTTTTTCTTCTTTCTTTTTTTTTTTTTTTGCTTTTGGTCGTATTGAACATTTTACTGTCAGTGTCCAAAAATATCTAATCGGTCCGAATGATTCTTTCCCCCTTTGAACAGATTTCTTTATTCTTTTCTGTTCAACCTTTTTAGCTAGCCTTCAAATAAGATCATTCTTTTTATTACTTTTTTTTTTGGTGAATCATTCTTTTTAATAGTACATATTACTTATATATATATATAAGGAAGATGATATAAATATAATAATCACTGCCTAAAGTTTTTTTAAGTTCCAAAAGTGGTGCTCCCCCAACACCGTCATGTGTGCAACTGTCATTAACTCCCACAGGCCACGGGTAAGGTATCCCTGAAAACATGACCTTTACAACTGTTTTTGAATAAACCTTCGTAACTGTTTCTCATGCATCAATATTTATTCCCTCTAAAAACAGTTGTGTTATGTGTTACACTGTTTCTTTCTTCTCCTCAGGAAAAGAATGAAGAAAAAAAAAAGTGGTGTACTTGGCTGGCTTTTTTCTTTTCTTTTCTTTTTTTCTTTACAATGAGTGGGAGAGAGGATTCAAACTAGGTTCTCTCCTTCAGAGGCATCTTCCACGTTCACACAACTATACAAATTATGAAGATCATAATGAAATAGAAGCTTTGCAGTTTGCACATCCACAAATGGGGCAAAAGTAGATAATTGCAACCCTTTTTATCTTGTGAATTCTGACATCCTTCCACCAACATCTTTTTTAAATTTCTATACCTTTTTTAGCCATTTGTTACTATGTATATTAAAATAAGAATCTAGTCTCACATTTACCAAGTGTTCTTGGATTGTGCAATTTATAAGTCATGGGCATCCCTCATCTCTCAAGACGTCTTTTGAGATTGAGTTAGGCCCATTGAACTTTAACATAGTATCAGAGCCACCCGTTGGGTGTTAGGCAGATCTCCCCTCAATTATGGTCCACATGTTTGGTTGGTCTGCCATACGTGAGGGGACATATTAAAATGAGAGTCTAGTCCCACATTGACTAAGTGTTCTTGGGTTGTGCAATATATGGACATCCCTCATCTCTCAAGGCGTCTTTTAAGATTGAGTTAGGCCAAATGGACTTTAAATGATGAATATTTCCAAATTGAGTTTAATAACTACAATGCACATATTTAATGCAGAGAAATAATGGACCTCCAAATTAATGAAAAATTCTAAGTTTGTTTCTTCTTCCTTTTTTGTTGCTACAAATTTATACTAAGCCATGATATGAGATATGTCATATCCATGTGAACTAAATTGCTTTACATGACACATGCGATTAGTTATACACAGGGGCGGCAGAGCTAAGAATTTTTGTTGGGTGGCCGTGTTGTAGTACTAATATATTAGTCAAGACAACCCCTAACACACATCTTAATGTTTTAATATTAGAGTAAATTATAATTCATAAACAGATAAAATTTAGATATGAATTCCTTACTTGTAGTGTATTAGGTTCTCTAATTAAATTCAAATACTTAGGTACATTGAATCTAATTGTTTTTGGAAAAAATAACATTATAACACAAAAAATTATCAACTTTGACGTATATATATTTATTATATAATTTCTTAGGAGAAATTATCATTTTTTAAACTCCAACAAATATATAAAAGTTATTAATTTAATATACCGACAAGGCAACAACAACAACAATAAACCCGTATGTCTTCTATCAAAATTATATTCGATGATGATCTCATAGAATAAAATTTTATTTTATCATATTCATAAAAAAATATATATATATCAATGTAAATCACGAAATTTTCCACTAAATTGAATAAAAAACAAATCAATGGAACCAATGAAGTCTTCAAAGACATGAATGATCCAAAACTTTAATAGATATAAGAACAAATTTTACAATAAAAATTTAAATTGAGAAAAAAGTATATTATCTCTGTAACTACTAGACCAATTGTCAAATTATTCTTTTTAAAAGAACCATTGGACTAACTAAGATATTTGGGGGGCTGTTCGTATTTTTGTAGGCTAAATCCTTAAACTATTTAATACTTATAAATTAATGAAAGATTTTTCAAATGGGGGGAGGAGGAAGCATATGTCTGTGTGACTCCACACTTACTCCTATCCGTTTATCAACAATTAAGATCATCTCCCTCTAATTGAAATCGATCCATTTCATTATTTATATTAAATATCTCTATATATAACACAAAAGTTTTTTACTTTTTGCTGACTTCTTCTAATATTGTCACATACTTATAAAAAGCCCACATTTTTCTATGTTTTATTATATACGTTGACTTTAAATTCTATAAATATTCCTTATAAAACCTTCTATATTTATACTATCCCTTACAATTTTGTCATATCATATTTTATTTAAATGGTAAAAAAGATAATTACATATACAAACACAATTATAATTACTATTATAAATCTAGGTGGATCGAGTACCACATCATATAAAATTGCCACTTCCCCCTCGCATACCTGTCCATACATAATGTGCAAAACATATCACCTATTTACAAAATACAAGAGTAGCGTTGATTTAGCTACTTCTAGATTGTGGAGGGGGTTTTGTTTTCTAACCAAATTTGATAATCTTATTCCTCTACTTAATTAAAAAAAAAAAAAAAATTTAAAGATATAATAGGAATTTAATATAAGGGGTTTTGTTTTCTAACATTTCTATGCCGCATACCAAACACTTCTAATTAAATATATTAATCTTTTATTTCATTATATATGTTAATTCTTTCTTTTTTTTCTTCTCACTTTTCTATTTTTTTTTACCAAATAAATATTAATTTACCTTTATCACTTTCCAATTGGAACTTCCCCAAATAACTATTATCCCATTTGAATTTGATTCATGATGAGTGGAAACTGTGTGGACTGTGGAGTCTCCGATTACACAAGAAGGCACCAAAAAGAAAATTCGAAAGTGTTATTTATTATAGACCACCCTAGAAATTCCAAAAAAAAAAGGGTGTACGGTGTAGCCCCCCATACGGGATCTTATTTTTAATGAACCACATCCACATGTGGGAATAAAATTACTGGAATAAGCTGGCTAGCCAGTAGTCAGTAGCCAGTAGCCAGTAGCCAGGGCATTGCTCTAAGCCTCTAAGAACGTGTTGGTAGGACGGCGAGCAATGGGACCACAGGCAAGCCACTGACAACCACGGTCCATTAATACCAGTTAAAATAGGGAGTGGGGGAGGAGGAAAAGAGAACTTTCGGTTGAGAACCAAATTTTAACTTTTTATTTTTATTGGCCTTGTATAATTTTTTTAGCTAGTGTTTAAGATAACTTATTTTTATCTACTTATTTTGTAAACGGAATAAAAGTTGAGCTTTTTTTGTTGTTGCTAAATAAGCCACTTTAACAAAGTTAAAATAATTAGCCACATTAAGCATGAGATGTATTATGGGTCCCGAAAAGTTAAAATTTTGGATAAATTACATTTTAAATCCTATAATTTTAGAGTGTAACAAATTAAACTTATAAGTTTTTAAAATAATAAATTAAAATCCGAAGTTTAAAAATAATAAATTAAACTTTGAGATTTCAAAAGTGATAATTTAAACCTCAACTCATGCAAGTAGACTAAGTGTTTAATTTGTTATTTTTAAATCTATATGGTTTAATTTGTTACACATCCTAAAATATAATTCTCCCTAATTTTTTTAATATACACACTAACCTTTTTAAAGGTTGCATCCTAAAAATAAATAAATAAAAATGATGGTTGACCCAATGGCCCTAAAAAAGAAAATAATTATTATAATTTTATTTTTCCTTAAAAATTGATATATTTACAATTGCAATAAACTTTCAATTACAAAATATTGTATAGTAGATTTTGTGAGCAATCAATTAATAATTATGACTCTTAGTTCAAATTTAGATCCTAAGGATGCGTACAACCATTCAATAGAGATGATATGTACAAGTTGGTTTAGAAGTTGTATCCTCTGTATTTCTTTTTGAAAACTTGTATCCTCTGTATTTCGCTAAGTAAGAACATGTTCATTTAGATTTCAATAGCGATATTATAAGCTTGATGTGCAGAAGCATCCAGATTTCCAAAATATATGTATAATATCTGAGCTAAGTACGAGATTAACAATTTCAATAAAGTAAATAATCTATTATGTGATTGATAGGCTGATTCGTCATGCATTGACTCCTCTAGTTTCTATAGCAACTATAAAACAACCTTTTCTATCATAAAACTTATAAGAACAGAATTTTGTAACCTAATGGAGGATAAGATTTTGGCAAACAAATTGATGATTTATATTTGTAAATGCTCAAAATTCAATAAGTGCCATGTGTCACCTTATGGTTGGTTGAGGATGGGCCGAGCTAGTATTGATGGGTCGTTGAGCCCAAAACTCCAAACCAGGCTTTTGAACTTGCCTGATGGCTGATGGTGCACTCCTCCTGATCTGCTGCTACGCTGGGCTTTAATGAAGAGAAATATGGATCTGCTGTACCCTCCTTTCAACAAAGTAACTACTGCAGACACTTTTCCGTCAAACCAAATAACCATGCAGACAGCAAATGTGTGTGAACCATAAAAATGAACTTTAATAAACTGAAAGGACTAAGGAAGATTTGATGAGTGATGGGGGAGGGTTATCCCTTGAAAACACGTGACATGGAATAGGGTTGATTAGATGCTTGTGGAGTTTTAACAGAGGGTGTTTTGGTATGGGTATTGATCTTTTTCTTCTTCTTGTCCCTTGACTTGGGTTTTGGCTTTTTGGTGGAGGTTAAAAGTTGTTTCTGGGCTGGAGAGGTTGGATTGGCATCACAGCATTTCCTTCTTTTATAGTGGTCTGCTGTGATCCATGGGGCTCATGGTCTTGACTTGGCCACTTCTTTAACTTTTGGATAATGGACTTCCTCATTGGGGTCAAGCTGACAATGTTTCCTGATAAAATAAAATATTGCCGCAGACCAAATTGGTGAAACAAATTGGCTCCATGGTGAAAGCTTTGTCTGTACGTGTCTTCATGGGATGTTTGAGGTTTTAGGGTGTTTGAGGTTTGCTGGTCACTTGTGCTCATACCCCCCAACGGGTGTGATACACTTGAGCCGCAGACTTCAATACCCTTTTGAGAAATAACCCCCCTACCTCCAAACCAAATCCCCCTTAGCCTTTTAATGAAATCTTACTGGCAGTCACCATAGGTTTGGGCTTTGGTGACTGCGTTACCTTTATTTATGTTCTCCTCGAAGCATCTTTCGTCTTCTCGTTGAGCTCCTTCCTTTTTCATGAATCTGCCGTTGTTTGACTGTTGTCTGCCGTGCAGAGGGAGTAGGAACCATCATAGGCCGGTCTGCGTTTACTCTCCTCATATTGTCTCCAGGCTCCCTTTTGTCTTTGGTTGTGTTCTTTCCATTTTCGTGATTCTGCTGCTCGTTTTCTTGTCTGCCGTGCAAGAGGTGGCAGAGATGGCAGCTATCAGCTATCCGTTATTCACGTTCCCTCCTTTATCTTTTATACCTTTGTTACCTCTTTGCCCTGTCTCGCGTTTGCCCTTCTCGAGTCTGCCGTGCTGCCGTTCTCGCTTTCTGCCGTTGCGTCTGCTGTGCAGAAAAGCTGTGCAGAAAAGTCTTGGCAACGGTCGTTGGTACCAGGTGTGAGTCTGCCGTCCCGAGGAAAGGGTGAACAGTGATTTTCTTCAAATTCAGAGGAGTTGCTTTTTTTTTATTCTTCTGGAGTGTTCTACCTTTTTAAGGGATGTAGTAGTAGGGCTCCATCTGAAATTACTCTTTGCTCCCTGACTTCTCCGTGGGCTGGGCTCATTATTGATGACTTATGGCAGATTGCTCCCAATAATTCTTGGGCTTTACAGCAGACTGATTTCCCTTGAAACAACACAGTGCCTCCTGGGCCCATTGTGGGCTGTTGTGCTTTGGGCTTCTCCAGATCATGTCACCTGCCTTCCTTTGGGCTTACTGCAGACGGTTCTTGTGGGCTGCTTTTAGTCTGCCATAGTTTTGGCAAAAAGTGGGCATCTACATTAGCCCCCCGAGCCCACGCCTCAAAGTGTACTCACGTGAGGTGTGGGTGAGTGTTTATATGAAGCATGTGTACAGATATAACCTTCGATTCAGTTTTTTTTTTTTTTTTTTTTGAATCGTTATGTTCCTATTCTGAAGGAAGTGGCGGTAGTCTTGGTAACTACCTCTTCACACTCCTTCTTGGCATCAGTTACTGCCAATTCCCATACACACCCTTTCAAATAACACCTTAATGAAACACAATTTACTAAACCTCAACTACCAGCCCCTATAATTAATTTTCTCTCATTAAGGACTTCGGTTTTGCAAAACGAGAGAGAAATAAGAGGAGAAAGGAGAGTTTTTTTTTGTGTTGTTCTGTTTAGAAGAGAAAGAAAAAGAAAAGAGAGAAAACAGTGAAGAAACTTCCCCACCGCCGATTCCCCTCTTCTACCCATGGCTCATCTTCTTTCCCACCCTCCTCCTGAGAGCGACTGGCCAGTGGTGCATTCCGAGAATCCCTACGGCAGAGAGAAATGGATAAGAGGCTCCGTTGGCGGAAAGTGAGGACGTTTCTAGGTTTTCTCCTGTTCCCTGAAGCTGTTTAGAGGGAAGATTTCGTCTTCCCTCTCCTAGGAGAAAACAGTGAAGAAACTTCAATGGCCGATTCCCCTCTTCTACCCATGGCTTCATCTTCTTCCCACCCTTCCTGACACTGCGATGGCATCCCCAAGAACACGGGCTCCGTTGGCGATGAGAGTGCGGTTCTAGGTTTTCTCCTGTGCCTGAAGATGACAGGGAAGATTTCGTCTTCCCTCCCTGGACCCCCTCCTTCTACATATTTCCCTCCCTCCTTCTAATTGGGAGTGGATGTTGAGGGGCCAAGAAGCTACTGCAGATCAGGTCTGGGTTCCTCCCCTTTCTAGCATTTCTGACCTTAAGATTCAGAGGGGAGATATGCAACCGGTGCCAATCGATTTCGAGTTTCCCTGCTCCGCTGCCGCAGACTGGTTTCATTGGGTGGCAGACGAGTTCTTGGATGTTAAGTTTTGTGCTCTTCTGGAACGTGCGGGTGTGGCTGAGGCAATACTCCTTTCGCGGAGTTGCAATATGTATCGAGACACTGAGATGTTGCGGCAGATTCTGCGGAGGTGGTGTACTTCTACACACACGTTCTTCTTCTCATGGGGCGAACTCACTATCACTTTGGAAGACGTGGAGAATCACTGGTTGCTTCCTGTGTTGGGTGATATGGATCCATTTGCTGTTGAGATGTCTGAGGAAGAGACCTTGGTGGAACAAGCATTGATGGCTCGGGCCAGTACTAGAATCAATGCTTGGTCTGTCTATTTTGCCAAAGGGACCGAGCCTGCTATCCGCCGTGCTGCTTTCGTCGCGTACTGGCTCTGTAAGTGTCTGTTTGGTGATGCTCCCTATTACTCTATGAAACCTCTGTATTTTCGCTTAGCTGTAAAGATTTCTTTTGGTCATCGTTTTCCGCTTGCCGCTATGTTTCTGGGTTATTTATATCTGCAGTTAGATTCTATTTGTCTTGACGAGGTCCGCGGTGGCTCTTGTCACTTTATTACTACCTGCTTCAATACTTCCGCACTGCAGACCTTCCTTTGGGAACGCTCTCTGAATTACCAAGAGATTGGTAATGATAATAGTCAAATAAGGGAGAAATACAGAAATATGTCCCGCCACATTTTGAGCAGATACCCGGATTTAAAGACCAATCTGCCGCTGGTCTATCGTTGGGTTAGCTTCCGAGGGAAAGATCCTGATTCCCTTTTGGTTTTCCCTCCTTATGGATTTCGAGGAGTGTATCGTTATATGGCGTCCCTATTCTTACTTTTCTTGTTCATGACACTGTACTGGTTCTTCTTGCCATTCTGTTTGACTTGTCTCCTGACTGGTTCAGTGATATTGCTAGTCAAAGTTGTTGAATTGTCTCCTGATGACACCAGAAGCTTGACCTATTTGTCTGCGGTGAATCCGGGTTGGTTGCCTGTGTGGAGTGACAAGGGTGTGGAATACACTCACTATTGTCCTAACAGGGTGCGTAGGCAGTTTGGTTTGGATCAGAGTGTGCCAGGCAGCCCCAGTGAGACTCTTCCTCGAACTCCCAGTATCGCTCCCTTCTTGAATGACCAAGCATTTGATTATTGGAGCCAGTCTGTATCGCGTATGGTCATTCCTTGTGGTGGAAGGCTTGGCATATGCACCGTGGCTATGCAGGAGTACTGGCTTAGGGTGGCTGCTGCTATGGCAAACTACGTCAAACAAGGCAGAGGGACCAGGGTTCCTTTGCCCAATCACCATGCACATCATTTGGAGACCATGAGTCTATCTCCCCCCACCCAAACCGCAATTTCTTATGCCGAGAGGCAGGGCTTGGGCTTTGCAGAATGGGATGGTTCACGGGATGGGTGGATCCTGTATAGCACTGCGTTCCCTTCAGGTTGGAAGGAATCTGTGAAGGTGGTGGAGGAGCGGTTGAGGTTGGATTCTAAGAGGGGAAAAGGAGGTAAGAAGATTGATTCTGGCAAAGGTGCTTCTTCCCCTGCAGTTTCGAAACAAAAGCCTAAGTCTGCGGCTAAGACCTCTTCGAAACGTCCCAAGGTGGCTATGGACATGTCTATGATTCCTCCCTCAGAATTGGGAGGTAGGCCCCTGATGGCTTCTGGTACTTCAAAGAAGAAGTCTGCTGCAGGGACTTCTAAGTCTCAAAAGAAACCCGCCGTTAATCCACCTGTGAATCCTACTGAAGACACTTCCCCTCCTTCAAAAGAGACAGAGTCTTCTGCCATTCAGGAGAAATCTGCCCCTCCTTCTACCAAGGCCAAAAGCCAGCCTAGAAGTAAGAGCGTAGCAGTGAAGAAAGCTAAAAGCAAGCCTACCCAGAAATCTACGGTTGCCCCTCCTTCTTCGGGTGAAGAGCCTCCAGCAGAGTCTGCCACTCCGATTGAGAAAGAGTCTGCTGTTCCTACTCCTCTTAGCACCATGTATGGCCGTACAAGGAGTAAAAGGAAAGCTGCTGAAGAACAAGTCAAATCTCAGGTAAATATTTATTCGCCCTCACATCATTGGTTGATTGATCATATACTGCTTAGTATCTTGGACTCATACATGTTCTTTTGTCTTTTGTTTAGGCTAAGCGGAAAGTAGGTGATGAGGGTGAGGGTTCCGATTGGGCTCCCATTGTTATTGAGGTAATATCAATGTTTCTTTAACCCTTACTGTGTCTGCCTCCAAGGAGACTGAACCTCTTTCTTCTTTTCTCTTGCAGGAGGTCAGCGGTGGTGATGATGTCGTGGACGCCGGTGTAGGGACGACCGAGGTGAATGAAAGCATTGTGGAGAGGCAAGAAGTAGCATTGAAGTCTACTGATGATGTTGCTGCGAAAGACAGTCCTATTGATTGGACTGATTCTGATGACGCCATGGCAGACGAGGCTTTGGGAGTTACTGTATCAGATGAGGCCGTTCTTGTTATGGCAGACGAGGCCGTCCAGTCAACTACTTCGATTATGGCAGAAGAAGCTCCTGGTGAAATTCCTATCAGCATGGCAGATGTGGTTCCTGAAGCACATGAAGTTACCCCGGTTATGGCAGACGAGACCCTCGACGAGACCCTAGGTATGGCAGACGAGACCCTTGCAGCCAGACGTGTTAGTATAGTACATGAAATTATTCCTGTTGTTGTAGACTTTAACATAGTTATCATTGTAGGGTCTGCTGCTGAGGAGGATCAAGACATTGATTCTGTTGATTCAGAGGAGACGATTGCGGATGAGCCTCAACCACTTCAGATTGTTCCGTTTGCGGACCAGCGTGATGAGCCCCGTACCATTGATCCGATTGAGTTTCATTCGAATCCACCTTTTGCTAGGATGACTTCAGTTATGGAGGGGATCTCGTTGTTTGGAGTTGCTCCTCATTTTGAGAGGATTCTTAGGGAGGAGAGCTCCCCTATGGTGGTCAGTGATCGTTCTTCTTCAGGGACTCTCATTGGTGGCCAAGTCCCTGCTCTTGAGGGGACTCCAATTCAAGATGCTGATGGCGGTGGTACGGCAGACACAGAGGTCCATGGTGTAGACGTAGTCCTAGAAGGTAATACCTCTTTGGTGAAGGAAGATAAGCCATTTTTCTTACGCTTATCACCTCTGTTCGTTACATGAATATTTATTTATTTTTTTTGGTCAGATGTTGAGACACCTGTTTCCGTGGAGAAGGAGAGCGTTGCTCATGTAGTGTCTGCGGTTGCCAGCTCTTCTTAGGCGCAGTCTACAGTGGAGGTGATTATCCCTGGGAGGGTTGCTGCGTTTTTTGCAAGTTTTGAGGAGAGAGCCCCCAATCCTTATCCTGATTGGCACTTCTGGAAATTCGAAGGCCCATTGGTTGCTTATGGCAACTTTTGGGTGTATCAAGATGCTGTGCCTCTTTTGCAGGGGCTGTCTGCGAAGTTTGGAGACTTCACTACCCATTTCAAGTTTGGTGCCGGGTTCGGCGGACCAATGCTTTCTTTGTTGGGCAGTGTTTTGGCTGATATGAGGAGGACCAGTTTCAAGACTTTGAGTGAGTCCAAGATTTTGTCATGGAGGAGTGTAGTGCAAGACCTTATAGCCGTTGGCTTTGATCTTGACTTCATGCTTGAGCATCTGCGGAAGGTAGCCCGCAAGTTCTTTGGCAAGGCGATTGCTAGTGAGATGAAGATTGTGCAGGAGCAAATTTCCTCTTTGCAGAGTACTCTTGCTGTTTTGGTTTCTTATCAAGGGGAGTTGATGTCTGCTGCTGCAGCATCCCCCAAGGCTGTTGAAGTTGCATCGCCGATTGACGGCTTATTTGATTGAGTTTAGAGTGCTTGTGAGCTTTTGTCACGACCATGTTGGTCTAAGTGTTTCAAACTTTGTGTGTTGTTATTACTTTTGACAAGTGTGTAACTTTGACTTTGATGGTTATTAATCTAATATATATATATGCTTTGTTTAAAATGCTTGTTAGTTGTAAAATACTTATTGTTTACATATATTCTCTTGTTATTTTTTTTTTGTAATGTTTTGTGGAGTGAAACAAAACAATTATATTAAAGCATAAATGGTGATCATCATTCCACTTTTTTTTTTGAAAAGCAACACACAGTAGTTGGATTTGTTCTAAGGCAAAAATCAAACAAAGATTGCTTAATAATAACAATATTGTAGCTTGATCTTGTGCTAAGGCAAAAGGCACAAAAGATAACAAAAGATTTGTAAGGCAAAAGGCACAAAAGATAACATGGCAGATTGATTTTGTGCTAAGGCAAAAGGCACAAAAGATAACATGGCAGATTGATTTTGTGCTAAGGCAAAAAGGCACAAAAGGATAATATGGTAGGTTGATTCGTGCTAAGGCAAAAGGCACAAAAGACTTACTAGCACTTATACGTCTAGGAGTAGTATTCCTTCAACCATTTCCCATTGATTGGGTCTGCCAAGATGGTTCCATCCGCTTTAGATAGCCTATAGTATCCGCTGTCATGTGCTTCGCGGATTACGTAAGGCCCTTCCCAATTTGGTGTGAAACTTGGATGGTGATGGCAGACCTCCTCCTCACATGATCTGCCGTCTTCAAAACCATTTGTCCTTGTGGAAAATATCCTGGTATGCACCGTCTTCCCATAGGCATTTGCCAACTTCTGATGGTATCGCAGACTGCGAGCTAAGGCTAGCTCTCTTGCTTCATCTAGGCTTTCCAGATCTGCTACTCTGGCTTCCGCACACATTTCAACATCAGCTTCTAGTTCCGTTCCTTGTAGAATCCGTGGGCTTGGTACAAGCAGTTCAGGTGGTGAAATAACATCAGTTCCATACACAAGTGAAAATGGAGTGAAGCCTGTGGCTGTCTTTGGTGATCCGCGGTAAGCCCATAACACATCCGCCAAGTGAGAATTCCAACCCTTACCATAATCAAAAACCATCTTACTCAGAATTCTCAGCAACATGCGGTTGGTAGCCTCTGCTTGCCCGTTACCTTGAGGGTAATAAGGTGTAGACCGCCGGTGCTTGATCCGGTAGTGCTCCAACACTTCTCGAACATCTTTGTTAACAAAAGGAGTACCGTTGTCGCTGATGATCTTGTGGGGAATGCCAAATCTTGTGATGATATGCTCTCGGATGAAATTGGCCATTGCTGCTCCGGTGGCCTTGCGAAGTGGGATGGCTTCAACCCACTTTGTAAAATACTCCGTGGCTGCCAATATCCAAATATATCCACCGGATGGCGGATTAATAGGACCAATGAGGTCCAGCCCCCAAGTGTGGAAAGGCCATGGTGTGGCCATATTCTGCAGATTGGTGGGGTGTGTATGGATCAGATTG
The DNA here is from genome assembly GCA_907173295.1 of Fagus sylvatica. Taxonomy (NCBI): domain Eukaryota; kingdom Viridiplantae; phylum Streptophyta; class Magnoliopsida; order Fagales; family Fagaceae; genus Fagus; species Fagus sylvatica. The sequence goes on along the minus strand of OU015772.1, from coordinate 14,068,841 downwards.
GCTTGCATTTGGCAGGTGTGGCATGCTTTGACGAAGTCTGCCGTATCCCTCTTCATTGTTGGCCAATAATAGCCAAGTGTTAACAGCAATTGATACAACCTTTTCTTTCCCTGATGCTCCCCACATTCTCCTGAATGGGCCTCCTTCATCACTGTTTGAGATTCTGACAGACTTAGACACCTCAAAGGGTCTCCATGGAATCCCTTTCGGAATAGGATACCACTCTTCCACAAAATATCTAGGTGGATAACTTTTTGATGCGGGCTGCTTCTTTACCGGTCCGCGGTAGGATACCCTCTATGAAATATTCCAGGAAAGGAGTTCGCCAATCACTCGAAAGAAAGGTAGCACATACCTGTTCGTTCTCGTGTTGATGTTGGCAAGGTTGGGCAACGTCTCTGCAAGTCTGCTGCTTCCTTGCTCATCTCTGGCCAAAAATAGCCTAAGCGTTGGAGTCTGCGATAAAGGCTTACCCCTCCCTTCTAACTCGCATGACTTTTCATGGAACTTCCTGTAGCTTCTTTGTCCCTTCTTGGAGACTTACGCACCTTGCTAGAATCCCTCCAGGTAGTCTGCGATAGAGGTCTCCAGAGATTAGTACGAAAATCCTTCAACGCTTTTAGGTCTGCCACATCCTTTGGAGACATAAGCTTTGCTCTTCAGAGGGGTTCTCCAATCTTCTTTGTCACAGGTCCCCTTCTTCGTATTCTTCCCTTAGCAGCTCAGTGATTGGGGTGCCTCTTTTATTGATTGTGACATCTGCCGTAGGTCCTTCAAATGCTACTTGTGACCCTAGAAGCTGCCAGCGCGTCTGCATAGCGATTCTCACTTCTTAAGGCATGCACAATTTCGAAAGTGGAAAACTTTTCCTCTAACCTTTGAGCCAGTGCGCGATAAGGTGCTAGAGAAGGCTCTTTCAATGAAAATTCCCCTTTAGCTTGGCAGATTATGAGATTTGAGTCACCAATCACTTTTAAGTGCTTTATTCCCATTCCGTGCGCTATGGCTAGTCCTGTGATGTAAGCCTCATACTCCGAGGCGTTGTTGGAACAAGGGAAATCCAGCTTGAAGGACTTAGCAATGGTTTCCCCATCTTCCCTAATGAGCACAATCCCCAGCTCCACTAGACATAGATGTTGAAGAACCGTCGAACTTTAGGGTCCACGTGGAGTCTGCCATTCCAATTAACAGTGCTTCCCCTACTTCTCCAGGTACCTCTTGTGAAATTACTGAGCCATCTTCCCCAGGGAATTGAGCCAATAGGTCTGCGATAGCCTGACTCTTAATTGCTGTTGGAGTTTCAGTGGATATCTCATATTGCGATAACTGCAATAGCCATTGAGCAAGCCTGCCTGAGAGAACTGGTCGATTGCAGCAGACTCCTAATTGGGTGAGACTTGGTCATCAACTGAATCTTGTGGGCCAAGAAGTAATGCCGCAGACGCTGAGAAGCATACACAAGGGCTAAACATGCTCGTTCTGCCACTGAGTATCGTGTTTCAGTATCTTTTAATCCGCGGCTGACATAGTACACAGGCTGCTCAACACCATCATCATTTTCTTGCGCCACCAGTGCTCCTATTGCCTGGCTGTTGGAAGCTAAATAGAGCCGGAGGGGCTTTCCAGCAACTTGGAGCACACACTGTGGGGAGTTTTGTCATAATTGCTTGGATTCTCTCAAAAGCCTCTTGACACTTCGCAGACCAATTAAAAGAGACTCCCTTTTTTAAGAGGTGTGAAAAGGTAGAAGTTACTGCTGCCAAACCTGGTATAAATCTTCTGATATACGATAATCTTCCCAGGAAACTCTTTAATTCTTTGTGAGACGTTGGTGGCTTCATGGTGGCTATGGCAGAAGCTTTGGCTGGATCTACATCAATTCCGCGGTTATGCACCAAGAAACCCAGAAACTTCCCCGCAGACACTCCGAAGGCACACTTGAGAGGATTCATTTTTAGCTTGTACAGACGACACCTTTCAAAAACTTTTCTTAAGACTTCAACATGGTCTTCGATTTCTTGATGGATCATATCGTGAAACATAGCCGTCATTGTCCTTTGATAAGTAGCACCGGCGTTTTTGAGGCCAAACGGCATAACAGTGTAATAGAAGTTACCTATGGGTGTGCGGAAGGCAGTTTTTTCAGCATCCCTTGGCGACATCCGGATCTGGTTGTACCCGCTAAATCCGTCCATGAAGGAAAACATAGCGCTGCCCGCGGCAGAATCAATTAACAAGTCCATGTTTGGCAAGGGAAATTCGTCTTTCGGGCATGCCTTGTTGAGGTTGCGAAAGTCTACACAGCACCTGATCTGCCCATTTTTCTTCTTCACTGGTACTATATTTGACAGCCACCGCGGATGTTGAATTGGCTTGATGAAACCGGCAGCAAGCAATTTCTTCACTTCTTGGGTGATTTGAGCTTCCACTTCAGTATGGAAAGTTCTTGCGGGCTGTACAACAGGCTTGGTACCAGGTTCTACATTTAAGGAATGAGCCACAAGTCCCGGATCTATACCGGGCATTTCGTCGTACTTCCATGCAAACACGTCTTGGTACTCCTTCAACAGATTAATAAGGCAAGCCCTCTCTACAGCAGACAGCGAGGTGCTAATTGAAATAGGTTTATCAATACCAGGATCATGACTCAAGTTAATTACCTCCAGGTCTTCCTTGGGAGTTATCTTTGAATTCTCTGCCGCAGACTTCTCTAATTTTGCTTCTTCCTTCTCATCTGCCAAGCTTTTGTAACCTTCAGTTTCTTTCTGTATCAAATAACATGAGGGCCGCAGATCACCCTCTTCTGGTATGGGACCTTCTTGCCGTGGGCAATCAGGTCCCACGCACCTTCACAAACGGTAGACTATGCGTCCATCAGGCATTTGGACGCGTATGCATCGTGGTGCACTTTCATCTTCTGCCATACGTTCCTTCCTCTTTTTCTTTCGCTCCAGGACTTCTCGCAGATCAACATCTGGGTCATTTCTTATGTCTTCCCAGTCTGGCAAGGGTGTTTCCAGATGGCTTGATGATTGGTGGTTCTTCAGTAGATAGCTCGTCATACAGGGCTGCTTCAATGAAATGTGCCTCAGTTTGGTCAAATGGTGAGGGATTTGCTGCTATACGGATTGGCTTCCCATTGAGCCTTCCCTTTGAATACACTGATGATAGGTGGACGAAATCAGCTTATGCTTGTGCAACCATGGTCTGCCAAGCAGCACATGGTATGGGACTTCTGAATTCACGACATGGAATCGCGTAAGAGCCACAATGGGCCCAACTCTTAAGACTAACTGTATATGCCCCATAGTGTATTCTGCTGCTCCTCCAAATCCTGTTACTTCAATAGGAGCGCCTTGGATCTTATGTTGTGGAATGTTGGCTGCTTTAAGAGTGCTCAAAGGAATCAGATTCAAACAAGAGCCCGTGTCCACCAAAGCTCTCCTAACTTGTACATCTTTGATTACAGCAGACACATAAAGGGGCCGGCGGTGGTCTGGATATTGGACTTCCATGTCCTCATCCGTGAAAGGTTACTGCATTGGTGGTTTCTAGGAAGGCACGACTTGGCATGAGCTTCTGCGGTAAAACAGGTAAAACAGGTTGCTCCTGAGTCTGCTCTATTGCTATTGCAATGGAATGGCCTCTGTAGCAGCGTTCCTGGCTTCTGGTCCCCAATCCCAATTGGTTAAACAAAGATTTGAACTTTGGACTTTTCTCTGTAAGGTTCTTACAACTGCTGGTGTTAGGGTGGTGTGGTGTCAGCTACGGCAGACTCATCTACTTCCATATCACACTGGTGCTGCCTCGTATCACCACAGACACCACTGCTTTGCCTTGGTCTTTCCTGTGATTCGGAAAAGGATTCTTGTGCACCCTCTGCTGCTCCGGAGAGAGTTGCAAGGTACCATCTTGGAATTTTTCGATTAAGCTCCCATCGAAGTGACCGGCAGTCTGCGGTCGGATGGTGAACATATCTGTGATAACGGCAGAACTTGGGATCTCTCTTTTCTTCCTCAGGTGGGAGGCTTGTTGAATCTGCGGCAGCTTGATAACTTCATCTTTCACCCACTTGTCAAAGATCACCATCATTTCTTCTACGGTGAAGGGCAAAGGGGGTGGTTCTTCGAAAACCTTCTCTATAGGCCTTTTCCTCTTGTTTCCGGTTGGTGCGGTTGTAGTTGACACAGTGCGCTGAGTGCTTGGTGCTGACTCTTCTTAGCTTTAGCCTTTCAGGAGAGGCTTGATTGACAAGGCTGTGTCTTCCTAGCCTTCTGGAGCAGTGGTGCAAATTGTGAAATGTCTAAGTTCTAAGTTTTCAAGGTCTGAGCTCTAAATTCGGGAAGCATGTTGTCTATGCATACTTCAACCAGCTCGCTTTCTTCATACTTCACGTGGCAATCCAAAGAGAATATCCCGGAAACGATGAATATACTTCAAAAGAAGATCCTCGCCGGGTAATTGCTGCTTTGTGCTGTGCAAGTTGTTGAGCAGAGTGATCTTTTCCTCCACATGAAAGTACTTGCTGCAGAAGCTTTCCACCATATCTTCCCAATCTCTAATAGATCCTTCAGGCAGCATACCAGGCGTATGCTCTGTCAGGTATATGCTCTGTCAACAAGGGACTTTGAGAAGAGTCCCGCAGACAGAGTCCCCCATTTCCAGCAAATGGACCCATGGAGTCCAGGAACTTGCTTGATGTGCTCCACTGCACTACCCTTCCGGCCGTCAAAGAGGGCGAAATTCGGGGTATCGTATTTTTCAGGGTACGGTTCCTTTAGTAGCTCCTTAGGATAGGGAGGCTTTCTCACGAAATGCCTAGGCTCCTTGGGTGGTCGTTCCCTCTCTTGTTTGAGGAGGTCCGCCACGTCTGACATAGTAACGAATGGTGCATCATTTTTGTTGTTGGAATCTCTTTCATCATGGTGGTCCCTTTCTTCGTGGTTCCTTCCATTGCCTCCATATGCTTCTCTGTTATTGCTGGATTCCTTCAACTGCCTTATGGACTCAGCTAGTTCTCCTTGATTCTGCTGTAAACTCTGAATCAGCTCATATATCAAGGTTAAAGGTGGCTGTCCTCCTGGGTTGCCTCCTCCTTGATTACCCTCTGGGATACCACCTCCTCCCATGTTTCCTCCGTTGTTCTGCTGCATCTCTCCTTCAGCTCGATTTTGTGCGTTTGACTCTGTGTCAGGATGGGAGTTTACCACTGAGTTTTGTCTTCTGGACCTTGGTGGCATTACTGCAGATCTAGTTTTTGCTGAAGTGCTGCTCAACTCCCCAGTGGAGTCGCCAAAATGTAAATGCTCAAAATCTGCTAGATGCCATGTGTCACCTAGTGATTGGTTGAGGATGGGCCGAGCTTGTATTGATGGGTTGTTGAGCCCAAAACTCCAAACCAGGCTTTTGAGCTTGCCTGATGGCTGATGGTGCACTCCTCTTGATCTGCTGCTACGTTGGGCTTTTGTGAAGAGAGATGTGAAACTGCTGTGAGAGCCCTTCTTTCAACACGGTGACTACTGCAGACACTTTTCTGTCAAACCAAATAAACACTGCAGACAACAAACGTGAGCACCACAGAACACCATAAATATAAACTCTAATAAACTGAAAAGACTAAGGAAGATTTGATGTGTGATGGGGGAGGGTTATCCCTCGAAGACACGTGACATGGAATGAGGTTGATTAGATGCTTGTGGAGTTTTAACAGATGGTGTTTTGGTATGGGTATTGATCTTTTTCTTCTTCTTGTCCCTTGACTTGGGTTTTGGCTTTTTGGTGGAGGTTGAAAGTTGTTTCTGGGCTGGAGAGGTTGCCTTGACATTACTGTGTTTCCTTCTTTTATAGTGGTCTGCTGTGATCCATGGAGTTCATCGTTTTGACCTGGCCACTTCTCTAACTTTTGGATAATGGGCTTCCTCATTGGGGTCAAGCTGACAATGTTTCCTGATAACATAAAATATTGCCGCAGACCAAATTGGTGAAAGAAATTGGCTCCATGGTGAAAGCTTTGTCTGCCCGTGTCTTCATTAGGGTGTTTGAGGTTTGTTGGTCACTTGTGCTCATACCCCCCAACGGGTGTGATACACTTGAGCCGCAGACTTCAATACCCTTTTGAGAAATAACCCCCCTACCTCCAAACCAAATCCCCCTTAGCCTTTTAATGAAATCTTACTGGCAGTCACCATAGGTTTGGGCTTTGGTGACTGCATTACCTTTATTTATGTTCTGATGGAAGTATCTTTCGTCTTCTTGTTGAGCTCCTTCCTTTTTCACGAATCTGCCGTTGTTTGACTGTTGTCTGCCGTGCAGAGGGAGTAGGAGCCATCATAGGCCGGTCTGTGCTTTACTCCCCTCATATTGTCTCCAGGGCTCCCTTTTGTCTTTGGTTGTGCTTCTTTCCATTTTCGTGATTCTGCTGCTCGCTTTTCTAGTCTGCCGTGCAAGAAGGTGGCAGAGATGGCAGCTATCCGTTATTCACGTTCCCTCCAAGTTATCTTTTTACCTTTGGCTGAAACTTTGCCCTTCTCGCGAGTCTGCCGTTGCTCCTTTCTCTCGCCTCGTCTGCTGTGCAGAAAAGCTTGGCAACGGTTGGCAACGGTCGTACCAGTACCAGGTGTGAGTCTGCCGTCCCGAGGAAAGGGTGAACAGTGATTTTCTTCAGTCCAGAGGGCTTTCTCTTTTTTGATTCGTCTGGAGTGTTCTACCTTTTTAAGGGGTGTAGTAGTAGGGCTCCATCTGAAATTACTCTTTACCCCCTGACTTCTCCGTGGGCTGGGCTCATTATTGGGGACTTATGGCAGATTGCTCCCAATAAGTCTTGGGCTTTACAGCAGACTGATTTCTCCTTGCAAACAACACAGTGCCTCCTGGGCCCATTGTGGGCTGTTGTGCTTTGGGCTTTCTCCAGATCATGTCACTTACCTTCCTTTGGGCTTACTGCAGACGACTTCTGTGGGCTGCTTTTAGTCTGCCATAACTTAGGCAAAAAGTGGGCATCTACAATACTTAAAATTAAATACAATGCTAAATAAATCCATTTATTTCATTCAAATTAAATCCAGTTATAGATATATAGATGTTATGGAGGAATAGGGAAAAATAATAATAACTATATCAACCCAAAACAACGTCGTTTTTTACATCAGATGAATTCTTTAACTATCTGATACATTTCAAGATCAATCGAGCATTTCCGGCAAGTAATGACAAATTCTTTTAGCCCAAAAGGATAAGGCCCGTCACGATTCCAATGTCCATTTCCTATTTTATTGCATGCTTGTATATTCGGCATTTCATATATTGCACTTCCAAAAGTTAGTGCTTGAAGATGCATTCGGCAAATTCTTATTCTATGTTTGCCATGCTCATCATCTAGGACATGTAGAAGCCTAGCTATGCCTTCAGTGTTTGATTCACAAAGTAATGCAATGCCATAGGAATAAGTACCATCAATATCACCAGCTTCTGCCAACATTGCTTTGCCTATAGATCTTTGCCCTTGATGGAAGTAGGCAGAAGAACCTAGCATGTATTTTGCCTGTGGGTTTCCAGCGAAGTAACATCTGGCTATTAATTTTTTTGTTTTTTTGCTTGATTGTGGACTTGTGGGTGATGGTAATGATTATATAGGTTTAGTCTTTGAAAGACCAATCTTTCTTCGGTTAATTTGTTGAATTTCTTGCAGCTGTTAGAAGTAATTTTAGAAAACAATTATGATATTATAATATTGGTTTAAACTATATTGAACAATATAAAATAATATATTTTAAATTACCTTGTCTTAATGCTTCCAAGATTAGTTTGAGATTCCTTCCCCACTCTTGAAAAGATTTCGACCAAAATTTCATCAGGAAGGCTCTTAAAACGTTTCATTTCTTATGTTAAAAAAAGCAAATATTTTTGGTCAGGAAAATAAAGTGAGAAAGAACATAACAATAACACATGACAAAGAAAGAGTGCATTAACAACAATTTATAACCAATTGAACATACATATTTAAAAAAATATATATATTAAAAAAAACGTTATGTGTACTTTAGTTAATATATTCATCAAGAGACTGATAAGATACCATAATCCCACTTTACTCTATAAATTTTACATATATGAATTAAATCTTTCTCATTGTATTTCCAAAAACTTTAATTCATAAAACTTAACGAAGAGGCTAAGGAAAGATCTACCAAACTTAAAAAAAGACACAATAATAGTGACACTATCATCATTAAGATTTTTGTAAGTTACGATTACCAGCCACTTGTAATCGTTCAGGGATGGAAAATACACTATCATCATGAAATAAAGAAACAAAAACAACTAACTCATTGGTAAATACCACTTCATTATGATCAAAACAGATCAAACACAAATACGAAACTATGAATAAAAATAAATGATGTACAAATACAATATATTTAGAATTTAAATTTTTAAAAGGAAAATACAATTTAAAAGAAAACTAACCTTCAGAGGGGAAATTACGAACAAAGTTTCAAAAGACAAACTTTACCAGGAAAACCTTACATGCAAAACAAATGTTAAATAGAATTCTTTTAGATATGTCCTTTCATTATCCCTTGAATAAAAACGGAATCATAGTAATTTGTGACCTTCCATTATCAATTTTAAAAAATGTCTCAGTCTGTTTGCAATTTGGAAACGTAATGGACAAATGACAGTTTGCATATTTTATTTATTTATTTGTATAAATACATTTTTACATTAATTTGCAAAAGCCTTGGAATGTTAGTATTCAATTTCTGTGATTACATAATTATTAGGCCTAATGAAATAAACATTATTTTAATTTATTTTGTAAAGTTTGAAATTAAATAATGATTTAAACCTGTCCATAACCATTCTCGTTAAGGGTTTTCAAGCTGATATATATGAAACTAATAGGATTTGCATGTGTAATTAAAAAATAAAAAATAAAATAAAATAAAATATGCACACTAAAAAGAATTCATTAATATTTTCAAGTCTTTCAATCTTACCTACGTATTTTAACTTTTGTCTATATATATAGTTCCAATTTTATTTTCACTGTTTTTTCCAAATTTCGCCAATGTGATGGTCATATAGTGGAAAAATGAAATATGCATACGTAAAAAGGTACAACACTACCAGTTGTAGTAATCGTTAATTGTGTTATGGGATTAAACTGTTTGTATTCTTCTAATTGGATATGATTAAAAACAATTTTATCAATTTCATAAAAATAAAACATTAATAATAATTAAAAAAATAGAATAGCATTTAATAATGGGAATATTGCATCACTGCAACTGTTTGGCCATTTTATACATTTCGAGATCAACAGAGCATCTCTTGCAAGTAACAACAAATTCTTCATCACCAAAAGGAAAAGTCCCATTACGATTCCAATGGCCTACTCCTCTTTTTTTGCAGGCTTGTATGTTGGGCATTTCATAGTGTGCACTTCCAAAAGTGAGTGAATTGAAGATTTTTTCGGCAAGCTCTTATTCTATGCTTGCCATGTTCATCATCTAAGACATGGAGGAGTTTGTTTATGCCTTCAACGTTTGACTCACAAAGAAGGGCCACTCCATAGGAATACGTAGCATCAAGATCACCATCTGCAACGGCCTCTTCCAACATAGCTTTCCCAGTAGATTTTTGATCATGATTAAAGTAAGCAAAACACCCAATTATGAATTTAGCTTGTGAGTTTCCTGCTAAGTAACATTTGATTATCAGTCTCTTCGTTTGTTCTGGAAAGAATTGTGGGTGATGATAATGGTTAGATAGGTTCATTTTTTTAAGAACCAATCTATCTTCGGTCAAATAGTTGAATTTTTTACAGCTGTAAATAAAAAAGAAAAGAAAAAGTTAGCACATTATAATATAATTTAAAATAATAGTTAATAATAAGGAAATAATATATTTAAAAATAACCTTGTCTTAATGCTTCCAAGGCAGGTTTGACATTCGTTCCCCACCCTTGAAAAAATGTCAACCAAAATATCCTCGGGAAGATTCCTTATAGGTCTCATTTCCTATGAAAGACATAAAAAGGAAAAACTGTATTAACAAAAAATTTAAAATAGATAATTTCTGAAAAATGTAAACTCTACACGTATGGGAAGAAATCTAACTATCCAAGAAAACATACACACGTAATTATAGCAATTAATATATTGGTAATTTGATTGCTTACTAAAAATACATTTCTTTAGAAAAGTTCCCCTAATAGGACATATGGAATCGAAATATTAGGAATTAGATTTGAAAACAAATTAACATAGCTAAGGAAATATACCTGTTGTAGTGTGAGAACCAAACTTGAAATCACTGATTTTTTTTAATAGCACCTTGCGTAAGTCTGATGATTGTGTCTGTAATAGCAGCCTTTTTGTAGTTGTTAGTAAAAACCAAACTGATGGGTTAGAAAGCGAAGAGACAAACTTATTTTCTTTTAATTTTTATGATAATAATTAAAAAATAGAAACTGTTAAGGCAAAACCAAATACACATTTCAACTGTAAACAACAAAAGGACTGCATAGATTTCTTTTAGATATGTCCTTTCATTATCCCTTACAAAAAATTCCCGAAATTTTTATTTTGTATATAAGTAAAAAAATGAGATAATAGTTGGGCCGTTTTTTTAAATAAGGATTAATTGGACATATTTGAAGGGATTAATCGGAGATATTTAAGAGCAATATCTCTTTTTCCCACACCAAATGTCTATCATACGAGAAATTATTCAATCCACCAGATGAACCATATCATTTGTCCACCCACCTATAAAAAAATACCATGTGTTTTAATTTAATGACTCAGATGCTAATCACATAACTACAGAAAATAAAAAGACCAAAATACCCATCTGACTTCCAAACAATCACTGCAACCCATTCACCGGCAAGCAAACGGTGATCCACGTTTAAGTTCCACTGACGAAGGTGAATGCGAAGAAGTTTCTGGAATCTGAAGAACTTTCACAGCAAAACAGAGGAGACGGGACTCAAGAGGGTTAAGATTCTTACCGTAAGAACGAGAAATTAAGTTTTGTTTAAATAGATTTGACTCTCTTTCTTTCAAACTTACTGCGATATGTTGCCAAGTACAAATTA
>OU015772.1:13983328-14057637 GCA_907173295.1 Fagus sylvatica | reverse complement strand
TTTGATAGTTATATATGATGGTAATTACATCACATTTTATGTTAATAATGATAATTATTCATTTATAAGGTTTTCTTCACTTCTCCTTCCGTCAATAAAGAGGTTTTATAAAAATATTTATATATGAATATGTCCTTTTGAGAGGTGAGATAAGAGAATTAATAACTAGGTAATTCTACGATATCGATATCTTTTTTTTTTTTGTAAGTATGATGCATCTAATAGCTAAAATGTCACATTTAAGGTACGAATGTCACATCATATTGCTTGGTACTCAAAATGTTTATTTATTTATTTAAATGTAATATATATAAAAATTTAATAGTACCAACATCACATTTGAGTAATAATATCACCTATGATAGTAACTATATCACATTGATGGTAACAATGGTTAAGATTTGATATGTTTGATGGTTCATGGTTCATGGTGCTTAAATAGATATGTTTGAAATGTTCATGGTCACCCCTCATTGTGGCGCTATGAGTTACATAGTTCTTGATGGCAATGGGAGACACTTGCGGTATTCTGCAAGAGCCCACAATGGGAAAATATTTCTGTATGCCGCATAGTGTAACATGCAGTTCTTCAAGTAGACTCCGGTGGTTTCCTGTTACAACAAATTACATAATGTTTATCAGATGTTCAATCCGGTAGAGTTCTTGGAGGATACTCTCATTGAGCGCGAGTATGATTACTAAATCATTTTTTATTTCACAATTCAGCATATTAATTATTATTTGTCCTTTCTTTACAATTTTTTCGTTAAATCTTCAACCTTATGACATAATTCACTAGCTAGGTATCGTATTATTACACCATTTATTTTCATTTGTTAAAGAAATGTCTAATTGCTACTATCGCTTTATATGGTTTTATTTGTTCATTTATTTATACTGTTCTATGTTAGGTATGTTGAATGCACGTCATCGGCGATCCAACAGAAACAATAATTTTTTATTATTATTATTTTATTTTATTTTTAAGATTGGGCCACGGCTACCAGGCTTATTTTAAAGTTAAAAAAGATTGGGCTGGTACCAAGCTTATTTTAAAGTCTACTTACAAATTACCCAAGCCTATTTTAAAGTTTATTGTGGCAACTTCTAAGTTGACACAAAAGGGATGCCGTAAAAAACAAGTTTTTTTTTTTGTTGTAGTGTGAAAAGTTCAATGTTTATTGTTAGGTGATAGTGGTTTTATAGTCCAGTGACATCCGCTCCCTTCTAATGGAGTTTAATTTGGAGTATGTTGATGTAAAAAGAGAGAGAAAAAAGAAAAAATTCATTTTGAGGTACATACCCTTTCCATAATAAAATCTTGGTTTAATAAAATTAAACTAGAATCGACTTGCTTTTTGCTATTCAATGGTTACAACAGAAACTTTCACAAACCTTTTGAGTATTTAGCAACAACAAAAAAAAGGACAAACGTTTTGACTGATTGCATGTGCTTGCTCTAACGATCGTAACAGGTCTTTCTTGAGCACGTGTTTTGAGAGGCTAATAGATGTGTGGATAGATTAGGGGATAAAGGCAAAAACTAGACCCAGACGAAGGTTTGATATGACACCTGTCCCTTTTTTTTTATTATTACATCTTATTTTTGGGACCGCATGGGTTACATTACATAGCACTCATATTGAGTAGAATTTATGGAGGTTGTTGAATTTTCATGGCCCATGTACAATACGTTCTTGAAATGTCAACTTCACTTACAGCTAACCAAGCTAAGGTGCAAATTTAATTAGGAATAGCCCTCATATCCTTAAGATATTCCAACGTGGGTTAAGATTTAATTTGATCTCATGGTTGATACAACTGTGAGCAAACTAGCTTATATCTTTGGTTGTCATTTTATTAAAGACTATTTTTTTTTAAAGAAAAATTTCATGAAAGACTTATCATTTTTCTAAGCCTTATCCCTGGTAATTTCTTCTCTGTTTTTTTGTTATCAATACGATTAGTACTTTGGTATACCCAAAAGAAAAACAAATAAGAATGACATAAAAGAAAAAATTAAAAATTAATGACATTCTTTCCTTTTAAGCATGTATCCTTGTCCGTATCCTTTGCACTCGTCTATTTTTCTTGAGATGTTCATGCAATCTTGGATTAAGCCGGCATAGTAGTGTTTGTTGGCCCAAATTTTTATGCTTCACGCTAGCTATTTATCTTGCAAAACCCACAGCAAATACAACACAAATAGGGCCCAAGTTAGCTACTATTGAAGGGCTTGGGTTTTAAGGGTCCAAATAGCAGATGGGTCTGGCCCTAGCTTTCCCTCTTTTGATCAATTAAATTTATTTATTCACCCAAAAAAATAAAAAATAAAAGCTGAATTGCCAAAATGATCGAATGGGCTATTATTACAGGAGGATCGATCATTGAGTGACACCAATGCTAAAATGGTCATTTTCCATGCTCATAAAAATTTCATATTTGTAAAAATTCACGTCTTAATGGGTCATTACAAGGTGAAAATTGCGAGTTTTTGATCAAGTCATAGAAAAGAATACTTTTCATTGGTTGAAAATGAGTTTAAAGTGAGCATAAATACATGGAATTAAAGTCAATTGATTTTGATTGGTCCTTGAGAAGAGTAATGAAAGATAATTCAACTCTTTCATTATCTTTGGTTCAATTTGAAAGATTAACCTTTGGACATCTCCCATGGGAGACGCCAGGAGGTTTCACTAGACCACAAGGGCTATTCGCGGTTTAATTTGAAAGATTTTCATGGTTATGTAAGCATTGAAATGTCGATAATTTGAAATTGTGGAATTTCCGGTTATTAAAATCAATTATTTTTTTTCTAAGAATATATAATTAAGTTGATAATTTGAAAACCCAATCCCAATTAAAATCATCATCATCCAAAGAAAGTCCATTATGATATATATATATATATATATTTTTAATAATACCTAAAATCAAAATAAAATAAAAAAATAAAAACTTAAAACTTAAAAAATCCCAAAATTTGAAAAATTGGGTCGAACTGTCGATCGACATTACTTGAAGTGTCGATCATTGAGTGACGCCAATGCATGGACAAATGGGGCTAACCATTTGTTAACATTTTTTTAATTCTTTTTTATTATTCTACCATTTTTTTTTATAAAAATATACTAGTTTTTTTTTTTTTCTTTTTTTGATAATTAAAAGAACTTTATTGAAAATTATAAAGATTACATAACAAAGACCATAAAAACTGCACAAAGAGGGTAGCAAGAAACCCTACAACGAGGGTAGAGGAAAACCCTTCAACAAAGGTAGTACAAACACTTTGCAACGAGGGTAGCACAATACAAATACAGAACAAAAAAACAAACTACAACAAAGAAACAAACAGGAAAATAAACACAACAAAACAAATACAACACACATAAAAGCATTGACAATAATTTGGTAGTTGGGAAGAGCTGCAGCAACTGGGAATGTTCGATATGCCAAAAGCTTGGGGTCAAGGTCCCATTCGAGCAAATAATTTGTTAACACGCGAGGTCGAATCAGATTATCCATGGCATCAGATGCCACGCGATTTGGGTTTTAGGGCTCTCCAAATGGATGAGCGCTACCAACAGAATATCCATGGCCATTGAAGGTCTCGTCGCCTACTGAAAGATCTAAGACTTGTATTCAAAAAAGAGAGGGCACCGGAGTCTTGAGCCACCCTAAAACTCCGGTGAATACCAAAAAGACTTGGACAAAAAATGGAGTGTGGACCGAAGGTAAATGAGGGGGCTTACGGGTGGGTGCGGAGGGGCCACACAGCCCAGATCAGACCACCTCAGGTCCCGATCTGTGGCCCCCATGGAAATAATGGAAGATGGGAAGGGATTTGAACCATTATTTAATATACTCATGTTTTTAGCAATAAAAGTACAATCACTTATGGTCTTAGGGTGCCTACCATCTTCCTAGGTAAGTACTTCAGTTCTGAACTCAGTTCAGACTAGCGATCCTTTGCAAAAGATGTTCAAGTTCTTGGACCTATTACCAAGTGGCGAATCCTTCTCCGCCCTAACCTATGAGGAGGTTTGTTACAATTTTGTTCAAATTTTACAATATGTTTTCTCAAAATAAAATGTGCAAAAAACAAAGATGTAAAATTGCATAAAAAAAATCACTTGATGCAATCCAACTAATATATATATATATATATGTATATATATATATAATATATATATATATGTATATATATAAAGACATATATCATAATTTTCACCTCTTCCCTTTAGCAACTAAAGCAAGGTTCAAGGGGTCATGTGATTTGATAATGTTGAATCTATGCTTATTGATTTCTTAAGCTAAAAATTTGTCATGGTATCACAATTGATAGTCACACAAGTTAACATCTTGGATGACTTGGAAGTCTACTGCCCTTATTTATATTGACAGTGACACAAGTTGATAACATCTTGGATGACTTGAAAGTCTACTGCCCTTATTTATGTTGATAGTGACACAAGTTGATAACATCTTGGATGACTTGAAAGTCTACTACCCTTATTTATGTTCAAGGCCGGTTCCGAGATTTGGGTTGCCCAAGCCCCGTCCCGAATTTGGTTGCCCACCTATTTATTAAATATTAAAAAAATATATATAAAGTCCAAATTTTTTTTTAATGCAAAATCAAGGTTACATTATGCTTTTTAGCATAGCTTAAATTACATTTAAAAAAAAAAATGTAACCTCAGTTATGGTGCTTTATAATTAGCACGATCCGACTCGAAGAAAATTACTTCTCCTTGCATTTTTATATCCTAAAAATCTAAAACTAATACCTATTTAACATTATTATATGCGTCTAGTAGTTTTTTAATTAAAAAATTTATTAGTGTTAATAAATTATAACACATTAACACTATTATACTATTACACTCTCATTAAAAAAATAAAAATAAAACAAAGCATAACGTTACACTATAATTACACTACTCAAATAATTATAAAATAGCTGTTTAGCCATTTACTTAACTCAAGTTGAGTAGTCAATAACTCAGAACAGTATCCTATACAAAGAGGGTAATTATACTATACTCCGGGAGTACATTAAATGCGTACTCCCTCCTCTCACAGAAGTTGTGGGACCCGCTAATTAAATTCATGATGAGACCCACCATTTCTGTGAGAGGAGGGAGTACACATTTAATGTACTCCCGGAGTACCTAATAATTTTCCATACAAAAAAAAGAGTTAAGACTAAACTCACAAAAAAAATCATCATATCCGGTCAAAAGGCAGGCACTAAAGTCTAAAAGAAGCTAATTTTGATAAGGCAAAAGGACAAAAGTAAAGCACTAAAACCACAGTAAAGCACAAAAGTAAAGCACTAAAGCCACACTAAAGCACAAAAGTATAGCACAGCAAGTCAGCAACAGTCAATTCCCAAATTCAAAATTCATAAATTCATCAAATGAGAGAGAGAGAGAGAGAGAGAGAGAGAGAGAGAGAGAGAGAGAGAGAGAGAGAGAGAGAGAGAGAGAGAGAGAGAGAGAGAGAGAGATACCAGTTGCTGCGTTGCTCCAGTCCAGTGCTCCGTGCTTCGGCCTCGGGCCTCCGGCCTCCGTGGCTCAGTCCTCACTCCTCACTCCTCAGTGGCTTAGTGGCTCAGTGGCTGTCAACCTGGCACTGCGTGCCTCGGTGCCTGCGTACCGTGGTCCGTCACTCCGTCGACGGTGTGTCACGGCGTGGGTCCTGGACTCCTGGTTTGCCCGTTTACCTTCTCTAGCGGCGGATCCGGCAGAGAGAAGTTTTTGCTTTTGGATTGGGAAGGTAGGATTAGGGATTAGGGATTTTTTTTTTTTCTTTTTTTTGGGGCAGTAAGCAGTAGCCCGTATTGTGTTTTGATTTTTTGAGAAGCTTGTGTTTTGTTTGTGAGAATTAGGGATTTATTTGTAATTTTTTGTTAGGTTTAATTCTTTGATCCATTGCCTTTTGCTGCCTTTGATCTGCCCATGATCCGTTGGATGTTGGGTTGCCTCTCAATTTATTTTTATTTTTTATTATGTATGTATACTAGTTAAAAAAAAAAATATATATATATGTACACTAATTTTTTTTTCATGCCTTTGATTTTGTTGCTGTTGCCCTTACTAGTTAAAAAAAAAAAAATTATGTACAATATTTTGTTTTTATGTATTTTTTTTTTTTTTTTTTTCTATATATTACTATTTATTATTATTTTTTTTTTTGGTTGCCCTTGGGAGCGGGGTTGCCCAAGCCCCTGGGCTTGCTGGGCTTACCCCGGAACCGGCCCTGTTTATGTTGATAGTGACACAAGTTGATAACATCTTGGATGACTTGAAAGTCTACCGCCCTTATTTATGTTGATAGTGACTTTCCGGATGGACACGCACAGTTAACTTTCCCAAAATGTTTTTATGTTTACGTCATACGCTCTTCCTTTGTTTGTTACAAAGAGCATCTTCAATTGCGTTATGAGTTTCATTATTCTTTGATTGCTGTTGCTTTCCAAAATGTTATCCATATAATCAATACATTCTAAAAATTCGTTTTGTCTTTTTATCATGGTGTCCTTATCCTCCTCCATTGGGATAAAGGTCCCCACGCATTTATTGTATGCTAGGCTTTCTTCATTGGGTGTTATTTTTTCTTTATAATATGGGCTTTTGCACGCTCTTCTTACTATACACCCATATAAGGTTGCTATTATTAGGTACCAGCCTTGGCCTAGGCATCGGTTTCCTTCTTCGTAGTCTTCTTCTTCACAGTTTCCCTCGGATTCGGCATAGCCTTCTTCAGATTATTCATCCTTGTCTTCGTCTCTGTCTTCCAGATTGGATCCAATCAAAGCAGTTCGTCCCCCTTCTCAAGTTCCGGAGAAGACAATATGAATTAATTGAGAGTACTAGAATTTCAATGTTACATATGACTTATTGGGTGGAAATTAAACAGTCAACTTTATTTGAAGACCGTGTGAATTGATTGATGAATAATTGTTAACTGGATTTGTAGAACATGACTTCTGAACGTCATCTCTGTTAATTGCAACATTCATTTGACAAATAATTGGTGTATGATTGTTCGTGAAAGTAATTTGTTTCCTACTGCGTGTGCATAGCTAAGGCATTGGGAAGTGGTGTGCGTTGGTTCCAACATCAAATTCCAGTTCCTATGGTCTAGGAATTAGTTATAATTTCTTTTTCTTTTTTTCTTTTTAAGAAAATAAAAATAAAACCAGCATAGAGAAAAAGAGTATGCTCCTTGAATATAAGAATTTGGGTCACTCAGTTGTTATGTGTGGTCAGCAATGACAATTTTTTGACCAATTCATATGAAGATTAAAATTATTGGCACCAACTAGATTTTTTCTAGGAAATGGCTGCGAAAAGAAGACAAATCCTATTGACCCGTTAAATTTGATCTTTTATTAATAATTAATATATGGTGCTGCAATTTGTTGACTACACATGAAAGAAATAGTTGGTGGGTGTATATATACTATTGGCCGACCATCAACCATAGTGTGAGGAATGTGACAAATTTGTTTATGTTCTCACATCGTGTAAACGAGTTTGGTGGATCCCATGGGAATTTTGTTACTTGCCCCACACCATCCTCAGATTTGGTCAAGTCACATTTAAAATAAGCAAATAAATCAATTCCCCACCATAGGGCAAAGGAGTGGGCCTATTTTCCTACATCCATATTCCACTTAATACCCTTACTTTTATAGCAGTTTTTTTTTTTTTTAAATAGATTTCTCACAAAATTATGAAAAGTAAAAATTATCTTTTCAAATTATTAAACATAGAGATAGATAAATCTTTATGTTCAATAAATTAAAAAAAAAAAAAATCAATATTCCATAATTTTAATTTTTTGGAAATCCCTTGGCAGAATATAGAATTTATTTTCAGACATAAATCGAAAGTATTCATACCCAATATATTTTTAAATTAATTTCCCTAGATTTTCATTATTTATTCTAGTAATCTAACGCCCCAAGCCACAAAAAAAAAAAAAAGAGAGAGAGAGAGAGAGAGAGAGAGAGAGAGAGATAAAAATAAAAGTCAAAGATGTAATGCTAAGTGACTCCAGTGTGTGTGTATTTTTTTCTCCACCAACCATTAGGCTAGTCTCCCTTGACCCAAATAAGTATTATGTATGATGGATTTGTTTAAAGTTTAATATGTTTCTCGTTTGCCATAAATTCTGCGAGTCATATCTGACCGTCTCTCATCTCTGTGAATTGCAACATTCATTTGACAAATCAATGATGATTGTTCGTGAAAATAAATTGTTTCGTACTGCGTGTGCACACAGATAAAGACATTAATTATTCTTGTCCAAAGCCGCCCATAGTTGCATTAAAGGATATAAAATGTGTGATTTAGCGGATTAGGATTCTCTAGAGTTCCTAGAGTATTCTAGAACATAAAGTTCTCTAAATCCTAACATTTCTATTTATAATAAATTGTTCAGATTATGCTACGTCATTATTCCACTAATAAAATCCTTAAAATATTGGTTTTTACTTTTTATTATTTAACGTGTTAATACTTTTCCATTAACATCAATATTTTAGGGATTTTGCTAGTGGAATGATGACGCGACATGATCTGAACCATTTATTATAAAAAGAAAGGTTAAGATTTAGAGAATTCTACGTGGTAGAGTATCCTAGGAACTTTAGAGGATCATGATCCGTGATTTAGCTATTACACACCAACCAGTGACGTTAGAAGTTAGAACAGAAGTTCAACAACCATTCACTGAGATGAATTAAGTCCTTCCAGGTTCCAACACAAAAGTTTAAAGAAAATTTGCTTGTCTAATCTAGAAATTGCCCCTTTTTTATTTTTTATTTTTAAGAAACAACCATTTATTAAATAGCAAATGAGGAAATAACTCTACTTCGAGTGATTATTCAATAGTCTATGATTACAAATAAATGCGTAGTCCCTCTCTCACATGAATAGTAACTCCCACTACATAAATATGAATCTCACTAATTAAATTCATGGTAAGATTCATCATTCATATAAGAAGGAAATTACGTATTTATTTTGAGTCGTAGACTGTTGAATAATTTTTTGCCTACTTCGTAAGTAATCAGAAAAACAGTACAAAGACAATTAAAGGTGAACAAGGAAAAAAGGAAGATTAATTACTATTTAAATTTTTTTTAAATTACTATTTTATTAGAAACAGTAGAAAGGTTGTAGCTTGCTGTCATGGTAATCCAAACTTTTTGAAATTCTTTTTTTCAGTATTTCCCATAGTTAATGATTTTTTTTAATAAAGTAAATAAATAACCTCATAAAATTAATCTATATGCCAGTTCATGGTTTTGAATTCATTCCACAAGTGCAGGCCGTGAAGTGAATGTTAAGGAAACTTCGTGGTACTTGGTCCATCAGATTTTGAGATGCCAAAATACCAAACGCGGAGGTATCAAATGTAGATTAATTAATGCCCTCAACTCCACAACTCCCCGACTTGGACCACTAAATAAATATCTTATATTCCATTTTATACTCCATCATTTATAATATATCACTAACAACATGTATTATTAGCTTTTTTAAGTATGTTAGATTAGATCTCATTTTTAACATAAAACATAGGAGTTAATTTAAACTTCTAAATACAACTTCTTCTTCTTCTTCTTTTTTTTTTTTTAGACTTTCAAAGTGTAACAAAAGGACAATTATAGCGGAATTTGTCAATTTAAACAAAATTAATGGTGCCCTTTTTTTCTCTATAAGAAAATAATGAAGTTATGTTGCCTAAAAATAGCAATAAAATAAAAATTGGAGGGCTTCCAATTTCCTTATCTACCACCCCCATCATCTCAAATTAACCCCAAAAGAGACAGAGAGAGATAGAGATGAAGAAAACAATAATAATACTACTTTTACTATTTGATGAAATAATATATTTGTATAGCCAAAGAAGTAGAGAAAGAGAGGTACCTGCATTCGCCAAAGAAGATCTCCACTTGATTTGACCTCGTAGTGATTCTTATAGAAATTTTGACGAGTCTCTTCAACCTCAGCTCGCTCTTCTGGGTGGGTTTGGGTGGATAATAAATGGGTTGGGTCCTTAAAAACCCAATTGCCCATTTAGGCCCATTTAACAAAGTATGTATGGCCCATACCCAACCCAACCCATTAAAACCCAACCCACCCATTTACCCAATTATTTTATGTATGTAAATGGTCAAAATATCTTACAACTTTTAAAATGATAAAAATGCCCATGAAAATGACAAAACTATCCTGAAATGATCAATAAGTGGGTTTGGGTAAATTTATTAGATGCCCAATAAACAACCTAATTAAATCCCAATTAAACTCAACTTAATTGGGTCTAATTGGGGTAGTACCTATTTGCCCATTTATTAAAAAAGTGGATTTGATTAGATAATTAGTGAGTAGGTTTGGGCGGATTAATGGGTTTGGACTTTTTTTTGCCACCCCTAAGCATAGCCATATATTACTTATAGGATTTTTCTAATTTTTTCTTGCTCAGTAGGTAGCCACTAGCCAGTCTATTCCAATAGCGTATATTTGGAGCTTAAGAAATCATATTTTCTTGGAAGACCCGTTCGGATAAGGGAAAACTCCAAAGATTGCTTCCAAGTAAGATCCTTGCGTTGACCCTTTCCTAAACCAAATTGCGGGGGTGAGAGGAAAAGGGCATCAAAATGTCCCATCAATAATGAAAATTCTTGCATAATGCAACTTCATTGCACCTTCCATTAACGTGGAACTAATTTGCATAATGCAACTTCATTACACCTTTCATAATGGAAATTTAGTATGAAGTACAATAATTGATGTTCTTTTTGACTCATAAACTTTTTACTACTTTCATTATGTGTTTGTTGGAGGTGTTAATAAATAAGTTAATAAGTCTTTAGTGGTTGACTTAGAAAGAGGTCACAATAAAGAAGGTTGGAAATAATATTGTCATTGATGAAAAACTTCGATCTCCCACGTATAGAGAGGCTCGAGCTAGCTTATCTTTTAACTACAGTCAACATTAAAACATATTAATATTATATTATTATTGTCTATTGAAGCATACTATGCTTGGTTCCGGCCGGTCTTCACAGAAATCAAAACCCCGTAATTTTCTATTTTTCTATTGTCTACGCTAAGATATGTCCTATGATTTCTTTCTTGTATCTTTTTAATATTTTGTATTAATTTCTACTTCATGCTAATATAAATACTTAAAAGATTTTTAGCTACTTGAGTATTCGGCCCAGTGGTAATCTCCCTCCCAAAAAGTCTTACGCGTGGGTTCAATTCCCAGGATCTTCAAAATATACATGTGTGTGAGTTTAGATTAGAATTTCTATTCATAAAAAAAACTAAAGCACAGGTTCTGAGCACATGAAAACATAATTTGAGATAAAAATGTGGGAGAAGAATACAGTGATAAAATGTTACTTCCAGTTTGAACCAGGTTCGGTGAGTGTGTTTTGTGGTCAACTTCAAAAGTGATAAAATGTTAATTCCAGCTTGAACCAGGTTCGGTGAGTGTGTTTTGTGGTCAACTTCAAAAGTGGTCGCAGTAGAAAAGGTTGAACAATATACTCCATTTTATAGAAATTAGACTAAAGTTCACTTTTGACCCCTTAGCTTTGGCGTTGTTTTCTTTTTAATCCTCTAACTTTGAAAGTTTTTTGTTTGACCCTTATGTTTGAGTCATTTTCAAAAGAGTCATTCCATTCAGATCTGTTACTAATAATAACAATTCTCACATATTTTAACAAAGAACACACAAAGGGCTATAAGAGTAATGATGGCATACAAGTATTAGTTTTACAATATGGGCATTAATCTTTATTATAAAGAACATGCATAAAGGATCCTTTCAGGAAGGTCTTAGATGCATCATTACAAACTCTCCGCTAGGAAGAGATTGTAACATGCTATAAGTCAACCCTCCACAATAATCCAATTGATAAGAAAAAAAGTTTCGAATAATTTTTCACTTCCCTTATCAATTTCACAACACTGCCTTCAAATTAAAACACATAATAACCCCTTTTGGGTAGGTGATTATATGCAATAATTTATAGCAACAATTACATCCCGAAAGTTTTCATGGTAACTCCATGAATTTCATTGAGCAACCCACTTTGGTGGTGTCACCCATCTTAATTCAAAGAGTCCCCTGTTAGTACGAAATTTAAAATTTGGCAAAGGAACCAATCAAATGGTGACACGTGGACTAAAAATGGTCAATACGTAAGCCAAACAAGAGGAGACACATGAACCAATAGAAAAGTAACGCATGGATCTGAGCAGCGAGTAGACACATAGACAGAGTAAGTGGTTAGGACCAAGGGCCAATCATAAAGAAGCACGCGGGTCAATTAAGAAGCAACACGTGTTTGATTTTTCATAGCCACACAGATCACATCTGGCAAGTGAAAGGCACGCATGATACACGTTCCTAGATTATCTAACAGAAAAACCACGATTGAAGCAGTTAACAAGTAATAGGAGCTATTTTCATGGGATTTGAAGAGAAGATCAAAGCTTGATCAAGGCTTAGAATGTAACTGTTGGATTTGGCTTATAAATAGTGAATCCAAGTTCATTTCAAACACACACACACCCCCAAGCAAACCCAAATAGCACTTGTTAGATTAGTTAGAGAGCTTTTGATTGTAGCTTCTAGTATTTCCTTTACATGCTTGTAAGTACTTTTTCAATTAATTAAGAATATCTCGTTTATGGTAATGTTACTTTATTTTATGCTTTAGTTACCTTGATTGCAGTATGTTTTACCTCAGCTTAGGCATAGTTATCTCGATTAGCAGTAATTACTCTAGACTTAGCTTAGTCAGTTAGTTTAATTAATTAGTGACCTTAGCTTACTTAAATTAACTTAAATTAGTTTAGTTTAATTAGTAACTTTAGCCTACCTCGATTAGCTTAATTAGTTAGTTTAATTAATCAATTAGTTACTTTAGACAACTTAGAATCAGTTAATTTTGTTAGCCTCAAGGTTTCAATAATTATTAATTGGCTAATTAATCCAAGGACATTCATGTAGTTTTGATGATAACCATGATTTTAAGTTGTTCATTAATGATATTTTCATATGAACTAATGATTTATGTTTTAAAGCTTAATTTTGACTATTGATTTAATTGGACCAAGATGGCCAATTCAAATATCAAGCAAATACAAAGTTGACAAGTTGCAAATTCATTGAAGATCAAAGTCATCAAGACTCAAGACAAAGAAATCAAGCTCAAAGACAATGATCCGAGACATATGAGAAGTAAGAGTTAGGTTTTGTAAAGTTTATTAAGATTTGATCTTTAAGGCTCAATTTTAAAACCAACTTAAATTGATTTTCAAAACATTGACAAAGTCAATATTAATGGCTAGATATTTTTGATATTTAAACATAGCCATGTGAAGAAATCTCTACGATTGAAAAAAATTTTGAAACAGAAAATTGTTTTCAAAACATTGACAAAGTCAATATTAATGGCTAGATATTTTTGATATTTAAAGATAGCCATGTGAAGAACACAAAGAAATCTCTACGGTTGGAAAAATTTTTGAAACAGAAAATTGTTTTCAAAACATTGACAAAGTCAATATTAATGGCTAGATATTTTTGATATTTAAACATAGCCATGTGATGAAATCAATTACGAATGAAAATTTTTTTTTTTAAGGTAGCCGACATATAAGAATTGTAAGAGCTTATTAAAGGTGATTGACAAGCTAGGTGGCTTGAATTAATTGCATGAATAACATGGGATAATAACCCATGAATTTCCAAAAGTCATACAAATTAGCTACTAGCAGATTTGGATATCTTTGGCTGAAAATTGTGCTGACAAAAAGCAGAAAAGTTTTTCAAAAGATTTCAAAGTCAATAAAAACAATTTGATTGATTGAATTAAGTATGTGTCCGTTGGAGAATCAAAGCTCTGCCAAAGACTTGCAGCAAAGTTTGGTGCAGAAAAGTAATGAATATAAGCTGGCATACATTGGCACCGTTTATTTTAAAAAAAGTCATGCAAATTTTTCAAAAGATTTCAAAGTCAATAAAAACAATTTGATTGATTGAATTAAGTATGTGTCCGTTGGAGAATCAAAGCTCTGCCAAAGACTTGCAGCAAAGTTTGGTGCAGAAAAGTAACAAATATAGAGAACAGAGCATACAAGAGAAATCAGAGAAAGAAAAGAAAATATCTTTTACATCAATCCATCCTTCTCAAGCTTATATTTTCATATCATTCAAAATCCTTGATTGAAAATCAAATTCCTCTAAACACTTTTTGAGCCATATTGATCAAATCCTTGATATACTATTAGAGTGAGCATATTGTGTACAACTACTCTTTGAGAGAGCCATTATTTTGTACAACAATTCCTTTGTTGAAATTATTGAGTGTTTTTGTTAGGGTTTTGGTATAAATCCTAAGTAGTGAAAAGGATTTTTCACTGGGTGGTTACTCTTCACCTTGTAAGGAAGATTTGTGGGTTTTGGTATAAATCCTAAGGAGTGAAAAGGATTTTTCACTCGGTGGTTACTCTTCACCGTGTAAGGAAGATTTGTAACGGTTTTGATCTTCACCCGGAAAGAAGATTGTCAAATTAGTGGATTTGGGAATCCTCAAGAAGTGTTCTTGAGGCGGGGACGTAGGCGGGGAAGCCGAACCTCGATAACAATCACTGTGTTTGATTTTCTCTATCTCTATCTCTTACTTATTCAATTGCTTATATATGCTTGTGTTTGATTTTCTATCATATCTATATTGCAATTGAATTGTGTTCTTAAATTTGTTTAATCAATTTTTGCTAATTGAAAATAGTTTTTAATTCCGCATTTAAATCGAAAAAGTTTGCCTCAACCTAAATCACCCCCCCTCTTAGGTTGATATTTGGGTAACAATTGGTATCAGAGCCAAGGCTCTACATATAGATTTAACAATCTTAGAGTTAAGATCATGGCAAACACATCTAGACCTCAAATGGTTGAAGGTCAATCTACAAATAGACCACCCTTGTTCAATAGTAGTGATTATAGTTATTGGAAAACTAGAATGACTACGTACATTAAAGCTCAAGATTATCTCATATGGAAAATCATTGTAAATGGTCCTCATGTTCCTACTAAAATAGTAGAAGAACAAGAAATACCCAAACAAGAAACTGAATGGGATGAAAATGATGTCAAACTCATTGAATTAAATTATAAAGCTATGAATTGTTTATATTGTGCGTTTGACTCAAAGGAATTTGATGAAATTTCAAGTTGTAATTCAGCTAAAGAAATTTGGGAAAGACTTGAAGCTACATATGAAGAAGCAAGTCAAGTTGAAGAATCAAAGATGAGCATGCTTGTTCATGATCACAAATTGCCTCAAATAGAGAAAGATGAATGTACAAGCATTAGCCCTCAAGCATCCAACGATGAAGAAGATTCTACCGAAGCCTTTTTGCTTAATGGCATATGAAGATGAGGTAACTTCGGAAACTCAATTCTTTAGAAGATGAATTCTTATAGCTATGATGAATTACAAAATGCTTTTGAAGAATTGGTTGAAGAATTTGAGAAGAATGTTTTGAAAAATAAAGTTTTCAAAAAGAAAGTCACATCTCTTTCAAACGAATTAGATGATTTCAAAAGCAAAAATGAAATTTTAGAAAAACAAATTATTTCTTTAAATGATAAAAATCTATCTTTAGAAAAAGAAATAATTAAGTTGAAAATTGAATCACAAAGCTTCATTGAGAAAATGAAAGCAAAAGATGTGGAAACATCATCACAAATAGCTCATGATTCAAATCTCTTAGTAAATGAAAATAAAGAATTAAAACTCAAAGTTGAAAACTTAAACAAAATTGTTGACTAACTTTACAAATGGAAAGAAAAATTTGGATAATTTGTTAGGTAGTCAAAGATGTGTTTTTGACAAAGCGGGTATTGGATATAACCCGAAAATAAAAGAAAAACACTATCAAAAATTCTTTCATTAATGAAAACTTCTTGAAATCTCCCATATGTAAACATTGTGGAAAATTAGGGCATAATATTCATACATGTCCCATGAAAAATATGATTTGGGTAGTCAAAGGAACTACTCCTCCAAAAGCTAACCCTAGTGGACCCAAGAAAATTTGGGTACCAAAGAAGGTTATTTGAAGTTGTTTTGTAGGTATGCTTGATATCCAAATCTACCAAGGATAAGTGGTTTCTCAATGACAGTGGATGTTCAAGGCATATGACAGGTGACAAAAATAAGTTCACTTCTCTTACTCTAAAAGATGGAGGAAATGTCAAATTCGGTGATAACTCAAAAGGAAAGATCATCGGTATAGGTAATATTGGTAAAACACATTCTCTTGTTATTGAAGATGTTCTCTTGGTTGATGGCTTGAAACATAACTTGCTAAGTATTAGCCAATTGTGTGATAAAGGCTATAATGTAATATTCAAATCAATCATGTGCATTATAGTAAATGAAATTGATAATCAAGTTCTATTTGTGGCATTTAGAAATGAAAATGTCTACACTATTGATCTTGATAATATGACTTCAAAAGAATCAATTTGCCTTGCTGCCATAAATGAAAATAGTTGGTTGTGGCATAGAAGATTAGGACATGCAATATGGAATTACTCTCAAAATTGTCTAAACTTGATTTAGTAAAAGGCTTGCCGGTTACTAAATTTGTTAAAGATAAAATATGTGATGCATGTCAACTAGGTAAACAAACTAAATCATCTTTTAAGAAAAAGAAAGTTATTTCTACTTCAAGACCTCTAGAACTTATTGCATATGGATTTATTTGGTCCTATTAGAACCGCTAGCTTAAGTGGCAAATTGTATGCATTTGTAATTGTTGATGATTACTTTCGCTATACATGGATATTATTTCTTGCTCACAAAAATGAAGCTCATAAAGCATTTGTTAAACATTGTAGAAGAATTCAAAATTATACAATTAACAATGAAAAAGGTAGAGAATATACAATTACAATGTTAGAAGTGATAGAGGTAGAGAATTTGATAATCAAGACTTTAAGCTATATTATGATGAAAATGGTTTTGGACACAATTGTTTGGGCCACCTCGTACTCCTCAACTAAAATGGAGTAGTAGAACAAAAATAGATGCTATTCAAGAAATGTCTAAATAAAACCATCATTAATGAAACACTAATTTACCTCAATACTTTTGGAAAAAAATTTTATGCTTGCTATGTTATAAATAGAACTATCATTAGGAATAATCGAAAACCTTAAATAAAACTCCTTATGAACTATGGAATAATCAAAACCTTTTCGGATTGGATATTTCAAAGTTTTTGGATGAAGTGCTTTGTATAGAGATAATATAGAGATTCTTGCTAAATCCGTAAATATTCCTTGGTTAAATCCGATGAAATATATTCCTTGGTTATTCTAAAATAGTAAAGCATATAGAGTGTTCAATAAACGAACCATATGGTTGTTGATGAATCTATGCATGTTGTTTTTGATGAAACTAATCCATTCCATATAAAAAATAACTGATGATGAGCCAATAAAATAAAGCTAGTTCATCTAACCAAGATTTAAGAAAAAGTCAAAGATCTCTTGTAGAAACCAAAAGATAAAGAGAAAAAGCGCTTCCTCCATCTAACCAAGTTGAAGAATTACCAAAAAGTGAAAAAGAACGTCAAGTCCATCAAGTAGATGAACCACAAGATCCTAAAAAAAACACTTCATTGGTGAAGTTGAACTGGAGTAAGCACAAGATCAAAGCTCAAGAACATCTGCAACAACATGGCGTTTCTCTCACAAATTGAACCAAAGAACATAAATGAAGCAAAGAAATCATGGATCTTGGCATGCAAGAAGAGCTAAACCAATTTGAAAGAAACATATAAATCAATGGCCAAAATAAATGTATTATAAGATAATCTTACTAAAAAGATATTGGATTGACAAATGCTAAAGCATATGGAACTCCCATGAGTCCTAGTCAACAAAGCTTGACAAAGATGAGAAAGGTAAACCAGTGGACGTTAAGCTATATCGAGGTATGATTGGTAGTTTACTTTATTTAACCGCAAGTAAACCCGAATATAATGTTTAGCGTATGTCTTTGCGCTAGGTTTCAATCTTGTCCTAAAGAATCACACTTAATTGTAGTCAAACGAATATTTCGATATTTGCTTGGAACCATTGATTTAGGATTATGGTACCCTAAGTCAAATTCATTTGACTTAATAAGCTACACGGATGCGGATTTTGCTGGTTGCAAAATTGATCGCAAAAGCACTAGTGGTACTTGTCACTTTCTAGGACACTCACTAGTATCATGGTTTAGTAAAAAGCAAAATTCTGTGGCCTTATCAACGGCGGAAGCCGAATATGTAGCGGCCGGTAGTTGTTGTGCTCAATCTCTCTACATAAAACAACAACTAGAGGATTTTAAAATTCTTTTTGATCATATTCCCATAAGGTGTGATAACACAAGTGCCATAAGTTTAAGTAAAAATCCTATCCAACACTCTCGCACAAAGCACATTGAAATTAGATACCATTTTATAAGAGATCATGTGCAAAAAGGGGACATTGAACTTGAATTTGTAAGCACCGATAGTCAATGGGCGGATATTCTCACGAAACCTCTCATTGAAGAACGATTTTGCACAATTCGACGTGAAATAGGTATGGCTAGATACGTTGATATCAAATAAGCTTGAATTTATTATCCTTCTATTTGATTCAACTGTGTTAAATCTATATATACCTTAAGAATTGAATATAAAATGATTTTATCCATATCATGTTCATAAAATTGTTCATTTTATATCTTTCTAGTTATATTGTTTGAACATTAGATTATATGCCAGTTCTATGTATATTTGCGTATATGTTCATGCATAAAATAAGAAATAAAACTCATCATTTAAACAAACTTGAGTTTATTAAAAAGAAAGCCACAAAGGAGAAGTCACCACAAAAGGAAAAACCACTACACTTCCCACTACATTTATTTAGGGGATAGAGCGAGAAGTCAATTCCTTCACCTCAGCAAGTAGCTTCTCGTACTGCTTCTGCAGCT
Source organism: Fagus sylvatica (assembly GCA_907173295.1). Classification (NCBI taxonomy): domain Eukaryota; kingdom Viridiplantae; phylum Streptophyta; class Magnoliopsida; order Fagales; family Fagaceae; genus Fagus; species Fagus sylvatica. Next base: position 14,038,556 of record OU015772.1, on the reverse strand, counting down.
TATTAGTGGTCTTGCTCTGCTCTGTGGACCGGATTACCAAATCATCGGCATAAGAATCCACGAGCGCCTTCAGCCTTTTGTTCTCCTCCTTGACCTCCCCTACTTTCTTCTTACTCTCCTTCAGCAACCTTTGTAAAATGGTGACTTGAGAACGCAGCGCTTTCACTTCCATATTCCTAACATGAAGACGACGTCCCATGTTAGAAACAGTGGCAGTACACTGAATCGTGAGTGCCAATGATTCATTTATTATTTGTGGGTCAGTCCTCCCAGCTAAAACCTTTGCATCCTCCGGAGTACAAAGACCGGCAGCTACTGCGGTGGCAGTCTCACCATTCAATATCACTGAATCAGTTACTGATACAGGGCCATTAATTGAAAGGAAGTAAGGACGCCAGACTTCTGGCATCACACTAGGCGTATCATTTAGATTAATTGTTTCTGGTTTGTTTTGAGAAGAAGAGGAAGCCATTCTAGAAAATCTAATAAGAGATTAAGCTAAGAGTTTGAAAATGATGAAGTTCATCGAAAATTAGTGTGTGTTAAATAAACCTCAGATTTTTGAACACCAGCCTGTACCTATCACCCGACTCCCGAGATTTTTCTTCAAAATTCAACGTTCAAATCTCGAGATTTAACGTATACGGAAATATCACTGACTCAGAACTCGATGCGTCGACAAGAATCTTTTTTCTGAAAAAGCAGATAATTTTTTTTCAAACTTCCTGATTTATCGGTGTCTATGGCGTGCGTAATTGGATAAGTCTGACACATAGCAAAATCTGAACCCTTCATTCACACTTACGACACGTAGCAAAATCTGAACCATTCATTCACACTTATGACACATAGCAAAATCTGAACCATTCATTCACACTTATGACACGTAGCAAAATCTGAACCATTCTTTCAAACAGCGCGTCTGTCCTATAAATTCGCTTCACCTCTCCACTACATACTCACACCTCTCAGATAATATTTTCTCTCATTCTTTAGATAACACTCTAAGAGGATGCAGCATCATTTAGAGATTCATAAAATCAAATACTTGATCTTCTCAGATAGAAGCAAAATTATTATTGATCAAGTTTCCACGAAGCAAGATTATTATTGATCATGCTTCTCGGTTGAAGTACCTCTCTCATACACCAGGTTGATGGGAAGATCTTTAGCATCACTCCAAATATATCTTCCTCATCCGAATCATCCCGTTCATACAACTGTTGATACACCTGAAGCTTTGTATGACAGAAGAGAGAGAGTACGTAATATATGGGCATCATCCCATGTCCTTTCCAGATTGCTTAAATCATCAGCATTTTAGGCATATGGCAAGGGACATCATATCCTTTCTTGAAGCATCTTCAACCGAACCCTCAATCCAACCGAACCACTAGGATGAAGAATCTTACAAATATGAATATATTTGTTTTATTTCTTTATGCCAAATAGGAGAAAAATATGATATGTTGGGGTAGAAACCAAAAGGGAAAAATATATTTTTTGTTCAATTTTGGTTGTTTAAAATGTTGAGTGATGTTTGGAGATATTGAATCTAATATTTATTTTTTGATGATGCCAAGGGGGAGAAAGACATGACATTTTTTTGTATCTATTAGTGAATTATCATATCTTGCAATAATTAGCATCTTGCAATAATTAACAAAAATGCGCATATATATTGATTGCTTGATAATGCTTAAATGAAAAAAAATTGATCTATGCATAAAGATAGGGGGAGATTTAAAAATCTCTAATATAAAGATATGCATTATTTTAGGGGGAGCTTTTCAAGAAAAGCTTCAAAATCATAAATCGTATAAAAATATCATATCATATGTGTCATCATCAAAAAGGGGGAGATTGTTAGCCTCAAGGTTTCAATAATTATTAATTGGCTAATTAATCCAAGGACATTCATGTAGTTTTGATGATAACCATGATTTTAAGTTGTTCATTAATGATATTTTCATATGAACTAATGATTTATGTTTTAAAGCTTAATTTTGACTATTGATTTAATTGGACCAAGATGGCCAATTCAAATATCAAGCAAATGCAAAGTTGATAAGTTGCAAATTCATTGAAGATCAAAGTCATCAAGACTCAAGACAAAGAAATCAAGCTCAAAGACAATGATCCGAGACATATGAGAAGTAAGAGTTAGGTTTTGTAAAGTTTATTAAGATTTGATCTTTAAGGCTCAACTTTAAAACCAACTTCAATTGAAAAATCTCTTAAAGTTTTCAAAGACAAACTTGATTGGTTGAAATTCAAATATAAGACAACCATATCAATTGAAAAATCTCTTAAAGTTTTCAAAGACAACTTGATTGGTTGAAATTCAAATATAAGACAACCATATCAATTGAAAAATCTCTTAAAGTTTTCAAAGACAAACTTGATTGGTTGAAATTCAAATATAAGACAACCATATCAATTGAAAAATCTCTTAAAGTTTTCAAAGACAACTTGATTGGTTGAAATTCAAATATAAGACAACCATATCAATTGAAAAATCTCTTAAAGTTTTCAAAGACAACTTGATTGGTTGAAATTCAAATATAAGACAACCATATCAATTGAAAAATCTCTTAAAGTCTTCAAAGACAACTTGATTGGTTGAAATTCAAATATAAGACAACCATATCAATTGAAAAATCTCTTAAAGTCTTCAAAGACAAATTTGATTGATTGAAATTCACATGCAAGACAACCATATCAATTATGGTTGAAAAATCTTAAGAAGAAAAGTTTTCAAAGAAAGCAAATTGATTGATTGAAAATCAAGAAGAATGCAAGACAACATGATGGCTATAAATACTACCCTTTCTTCATTTCTAAACATCAAGCATACAAGAGAAATCAAAGATAGAAAAGATAACATCTTATACATCAATCCATCCTTCTCAAGCTTATATTTTCATATCATTCAAAATCCTTGATTGAAAATTTCTCTAAACACTTTTTGAGCCATATTGATCAAATCCTTGATATACTATTAGAGTGAGCATATTGTGTACAATTACTCTTTGAGAGAGCCTTATCTTGTACAACAAATACTTTGTTGAAACCATTGAGTGTTTTTGTTAGGGTTTTGGTATAAATCCTAAGTAGTGAAAAGGATTTTTCACTGGGTGGTTACTCTTCACCTTGTAAGGAAGATTTGTGGGTCTTGGTATAAATCCTAAGAGTGAAAAGGATTTTTCACTCGGTGGTTACTCTTCACCGTGTAAAGAAGATTTGTAACGGTTTTGATCTTCACCCGAAAGAAGATTGTCAAATTAGTGAATTTGGGAATCCTCGAGAAGTGATCTTGAGGCGGGGACGTAGGCGGGGAAGCCGAACCTCGATAACAATCACTGTGTTTGATTTTCTCTATCTCTATCTCTTACTTATTCAATTGCTTATATATGCTTGTGTTTGATTTTCTATCATATCTTATTGCAATTGAATTGTGTTCTTAAATTTGTTTTTGCTAATTGAAAATAGTTTTTAATTCCGCATTTAAATCGAAAAAGTTTGCCTCAACCTAAATCACCCCCCCTCTTAGGTTGATATTTGGGTAACAGATACATATTCACCAGTGGCCAAGTTTGCTTTAGTTCAGATAATCATGGTTGTTACTGCAAGACTAGACCTTGAACTACATCAGCTAGATGTTAAGATTGCTTTTCTTAACAGGGACTTAAAAGAGGAGATTTACATGGATCACCCAGATGGATTTCAAATAAAGGGCCAAGAAGGAAAAGTTTGTAAACTGAAAAAATCATTGCATGGATTAAAGCAATCTTCAAAATAATGGTATTTGAAGTTCCATCAGGCGATATTGGATATTGGCTATGAGATGAGTCCTCTGGATCATTGCGTTTATGTCTGGAGGGATAAAGAGAAATTGGCATTACTGTCACTTTATGTGGATGACATATTGTTAGCCAGTAATTCTCCTGACATGATGGAAGAAACTAGTTCTGTCTAGTATCCAAGTTTAAAATGAAAGACACGGGCCCTGCAAACTATGTCTTGGGAATTAGAATCTCTAAAGATAGAGATTCAAAGTTAATATACTTGGATTAAGAGAATTATTTGGAAAAGGTACTTAAGAGGTTTAAAATGGAAGATTGTAGACTAGTTAGCACACTTGTTTCCAAAGGAACGATTCTTAACAAAAGTATGTGCCCAACCAACAAGACAGAACTTGAAGAAATGATAGCTATTCCTTATGCCCAAGCTGTGGGCAATCTAATGTACGCAATGACGAGCACAAGACCAGATATATGTTATGCGGTAGGATTGGTAAGCAGATATCAATCCAATCCAGGCAAAGCACATTGGCAAGCAGTGAAGCGGATATTCAGGTATCTCCAAATGACTAAAAGTATGAAGTTATGCTTTGGATTAGATGAATTGGAGATTAAAGGATTCACTGATACTAATTTTGCTAGAAACACGGATGATAGAAAATCTACTAGCGGATATATGTTCTTGTTTGGTGGAACATCGGTTTCTTGGCTAAGTAAGAAACAAGGTTGTGTTGCTAAGTATACAATGGAAGCTGAATACATTACATGCAACATAGCGGTCAGTAATGCGATCTGGATCAAACGTTTCGTGGATAGTCTGAAACTTGATATGCAAGATAGACCGATAAATGTGTTTTGCAATAATAAGTCCGCTATTTCATTAATTAAGAGCGGAGCAAATAGTTCAAAAGGCAAACACATTGACGTTAACTATCACTATATTCAAGATATAGTGGAAAAGGGGGGAAATAAAAGTCCATTTTGTTCCCTCAGCTGACATGATGGCCGATCCCATGACCAAGGAATTGACTCTGAACCAATTCAGAGTGCATGTAATAGGCATGAGACTGAGAGGTAATTCAGTCGAGTTACATGGTTCTAGAAGATCGGATGGACCTGGGGACGCCTAGGAAAACGATCAAATGCAATGTAGAATATTGGTCAGGAATAATTGCAAGAGAATCACTAACGGGAATTGGACGTCACAGATCACATGGTTGTAAAGTCCATTATATGCATCATGTGAACTGGGTGATATCTACGCTTGGTTAGTGAAAGACGCTGATAAGGTCACTTGAGGAAAGCCTAGGAAGTACTTGTGGAAATTTCAGCGCAGGTCGATGTACTATTAAATACATGCGGCTAAAGTCGTCAATGATGGTATGGGTATGGACTGTTTTTCCCATCCATAAAGATTGATGTCGGTCACTTGAAAGATAGTGATTTGAAAGTCGCCTGGAGTATAATATCGGTTTGATAATATACGAAGATAGGTGCGGACATAATTTATGACAAGGAAAGTGTGCACACAAGAGAATAGTCATCTTCTGACGCCGATCTGTATGGTTTATACAAATGAGAGTTGGTATGGGTTTTATTATTGGTACCAGGTTAATATACCAACTAGTTCATGCGATTTCACTTTATAGTGTGATCAAGTGGGAGATGAAGGTATAAGAGTGATCACACCATAATAAGTGTGAACACTCATATACTATAGCCTAGTCACTTGAGGAAAGCCTAGGAAGTATTTGTGGAAATTTCAGCGCAGGTCGATGTACTATTAAATACATGCGGCTAAAGTCGTCAATGATGGTATGGGTATGGACTGTTTTTCCCATCCATAAAGATTGATGTCGGTCACTTGAAAGATAGTGATTTGAAAGTCGCCTGGAGTATAATATCGGTTTGATAATATACGAAGATAGGTGCGGTCATAATTTATGACAAGGAAAGTGTGCACACAAGAGAATAGTCATCTTCTGACGCCGATCTGTATGGTTTATACAAATGAGAGTTGGTATGGGTTTTATTATTGGTACCAGGTTAATATACCAACTAGTTCATGCGATTTCACTTTATAGTGTGATCAAGTGGGAGATGAAGGTATAAGAGTGATCACACCATAATAAGTGTGAACACTCATATACTATAGCCTAGTCTTTTGGTGGTTGGCTATTCCCTTGAGAATAAAGAAATCCAAATAACTGCCAATAACCGTTTGGTGGTTACTGGCGGTTATTGAAAGTTAATAAATTATAATAAGTTGCAATGTTGACAGTTCTATTATAAATAGAACTGTTGATAATTATAATTTATTCTTAACGTTGTTTCTCTCTCTCAAGTGATAAACACCCTTACGAAAATCCACCAGATTGTTTTGTTTTGTTTTTACTTTGTTTATTCCATCAAAAAAGACCTGAATGGATACAGATTGAATATCAAAGTATTTGCAAAGCCCTTAACCAAAAAGAGCAAAGTGTTATTAAGTAACTTTTTAAATAATAATAAATTAATAATAACAATAATAAATAGAAAAGTCACCAAATAAAATAATATATGGAAATTTGAATGACACTTGAATCAAGTTTAGTGATTCTAAATGAAATCTAAACTAGGCAGTCACCTACAGTTGAATTAAGTTTTGCATGTACGTAAAATTAACATTAAAATTTGTATTTTAATTTTTTGTTTTAAACCCTCTTTGATCCTTTCATGAAATTTTCTCTCTACCATTTCACTATAATGGCCACTTTGATTTATTGTGATAAGTTTAGTGTTGTCAAATTACTCACGATAATGTCATCTACTCTTGATCGCATCCACATGCTTCTCTCTAAACTCAAGCTAACCTTAGATTTGTTTCCTTGAGTTCAAGGGGATGTTAGATCTATTAGGACCCAATGTCAAATACATTAGTCTATTTGAAATTTTCAACTATAATTCGAGTAAGTAAATTGTAGTCAATTTTAAACAAATCGATTTGGGTCAAAGTAGTCAATACCGTATCGGAGGCCATTTCAGTTTGATCAGGGTAATAAAATATTTCGGTACCAACCAATATTGATGTACCGTTTCGGATTTACCGTTATATATATATATATATATATATATATATATATATATATATATATATATATATATATATATATATATATATTATTGAACATAAGTGAGAAAACTTTTTTTTTTTACATGAATATAGTTAAAAGTCACTTAAAACACATTAACATAAAACTTTCTTCTAAAAAAAAAAACATAAAAATTAAATTGTTCATTACCTGAAACATCCCGAAACACACCTGAAACATCCAGAAATATTAACAGGTACATTTCGGTGGTGTTTCTTGTATCGGGTGGAGTACCAGAACGAAATATTTCGGGTGTTTCGGTCAAAACGGTATGAAATTGACCACTTTGATTTGGGCCTATAAATGCTTTATCGAGTTTGCTAAAGTCAAATATTAACAATAAAGAGTACCACTAAATTTGATATTCAATTGACTTTATACGTGTAAGCTCTAGAATAATAAAATTAAAAAAGAAAAAAAAAGATTAACATAGGTGTAAATTTTTTATTTTATTTTAATTACATAGGTCAATTGACTCACTGACCCCAGTAAAATAATTTTTTTTACCTGCTTCGTATTTGAGTGGTATTAATATTACTAAAGTTATGTGTTTAAATTTAATTGTTAAATCTAATATACTGCACTTAAGTAAATGTGCTTAACAAACACTCACAACTGACCACATCAGCCCAAAAAGTAAAACAACTCATTTCTCTCTCTCTCTCTCTCTCTAATACAATATTGCAAAAAAAAAAAAAACTTCTATTTATAACAAAATAAGTAAAAAATACCTCATTTAAAGTTGTCGCTTTAGGCTCCAAATTGTAACAAAAAGTATTAAATGTATCCAATTAATTGTTATTTTGAATTTATATCCATTAAGCCAATAAAACCATTAATGTCATGGATAAATTTCTTAAAATAAAATTGATTGTGACAAATTAATCTCCTATCTAAGAAACTCGTTTGAGTGCCAATGATTATTTTTTTAAACAAAATTGTATTGACTTAAAACTCTTCCTATGTATCTAGGATTACAAAAAATATATACATATATCATCATATCTTTCTAATGGTCAAGATGAAATTAGAAGAGCATATATGCAAAAAGGTCATTCTCAACCTTTTAGCCACAAATTCTCGCAAAAGAACAATGATGGGGTGTTTATCAATTTAATTTTGTATGATTGAATGACCCCACTAGATGAGTTTTCTCGCTCCACCCTATACGTGCCTATAGTTGGTTTAGGTCAAACTTGTTACTATGACGGAGCAAGAAATTTTTTCTACGGGGAGCCAAGATATATATATATATATATAAAATTTAATCCAAAAAATAATCTATCATATTTATATTGCTAATTGTCATATTTATATTAACAATTAACCCTCCAATTTTTGGGATCATATGGAGGGTTAATTGTCAAATTCGGTTTCCTTTTGGAATTTGGATCCATATTGTCTAGGTTTACGGGCTGAATTTTGAAATGACAAAAATACATTTTTAGTCCCTATATTTTGGGGGTATTTTCAATTTAGTCCCTAAATTTAAAAAATTTTCAATTTAGTCCCTAAATTTTAAAAATATTTTCAATTTAGTCCTTGACGTCATCTCATTAATAGAATTGATGACGTGGCAAACAAAATGCTTACGTGTTACACTAAAAATGAGAGCATATCAGCTGCAATGGCTGAATATGCAATCCCTACAATGTGACCAAATGGACCACTAATAAATTGACAAATAATTAAAAAACCACATCAATTCCAACTCATTCTTATGAGCTGTCAAACCCAATTCAGACAGATCTCACTATTTTGGTAACCAAACAATCCCTAAATCTTCATGCCCAGCTGTCGATCTCACAACTCCATCGGCTTTGACGCCATGGCCGCCAGGAGCCCACCTCGAAAGTCACCACCACCACCACTGCAACAAACCCACCATCACACACACACACACACCTCACTTTGCTATCTCCGCCACTTTCACTTCATATGGTCCATACCGTAGACTTCATATTGACAGCAAGTAAATTTTGAATGCTGGAGAAAATATAACCATCCCATTCTTTTTCTCACCTCAAAATTAAGACCCAAATCCAAACCATCCCATTTCAATCATTACCAACAAAACCCCCATCTTTTGGTACCAAATCAAGTCTAATTTTTCTTGGGTTTTGTGTTTGACAGAAGGGAGAAAGAGATTCCGAGATAGAGGAGTGATGGGGTTGGGATTTTCAGAGGAGAGAAGAGAGTGAGCTGTGCGGAACAGGGAAGGAGGGGCAGAGACGCAAAGTTAATCTGAGAGATTTCCGAAAAATAAAAAAGGAGAGAAGAAAGAGAAAGAATGAATTGAAAACTACTGAAATAAAATTTACATGTCCTGCAGTAGTCGGTATTTACCAACTACTGTAGCAACTTGTAAAATTGTGGGCAATTACACATGACCGGTTTAGTTAAGAGAGAGAGAAAGCGGCAGAGATAGCAAAGTAAGGTGTGTGTGTGTGTGTGATGGTGGGTTTGTTGCAGTGGTGGTGGTGGTGACTTTCGAGGTGGGCTCCCGGCGGCCATGGCGTCAAAGCCGATGGAGTTGTGAGATCGACGGCTGGGTATGAAGATTTGGGGATTGTTTGGTTACCAAAATAGTGAGATATGTCTGAATTGGGTTTGACAGCTCATAAGAATGAGTTGGAATTGATGTGGTTTTTTAATTATTTGTCAATTTATTAGTGGTCCATTTGGTCACATTGTTGGGATTGCATATTCAGCCATTGCAGCTGATATCCTCCCACTAAAAATTGCCATGGCTAATAAAATAATTTTAAAAAATATTAAATTAATATTAAAAAAAGACAATTAATCATCTTTATAAAAAATTCAGATAAAAAAGAAAAACCAAATTTCATTTTATAAATTTAAAAAGAAAAAAAATTAAATTAATTAGAAAAAATCCCCAATTTGTTTTTTCTTCCACTTTCCAGCCATTTTCCCATCAACCAAACACTTCTCCCATTGTGAACGGTGGCCTGAAACACAGCCAAACCCAAAAAAAAACCCCCACCTGGAACCAAACATTTCACCCAGTTTCCCGGCAACCAGACACGGGGGCTTAAATCAGGGCCAAACCTGAATTTCTTGCTAGTGATGGTATATTGATTTCTCCTTGTTATGGCTTTTGGTTGTCTTCTAAAAAAATAATCAAATCATTTGAAGTATACTTCTTCTTGCTCTACAAATTTTTTAATTTCTGCTACTGTGGCGGAATTCAAAGGTCCAGAGATTTTTGGCGCGGTTCGCTTGGCTCAGGTGAATATGGAATTGCCTAGGATTGAAGCCAACTTTAGTGGGTTGTCTCCTGGAAAACATGGTTCATCTATTAGTGAATTTGGAGATCTGACAAGAGGCGCAGCCAGCACTGGAAAGGTTTTTAATCCAATAATTGGAGGAAATGCAGAAAAGGTTTGCTTCTTTCTCCTTTTTTTTTTTTTATTTTTTTTTTTTTTTTTTAAAACCACCTGGAACCCACGCAAAACCCACCTCAAGCATCATACCCAATTCTCAAATTCTAGTAAAATCAAAACCCACATTTACACAGCAACATCAAATTTACACATCAACCACATAGAATGTTAACAAAAATCCCCAAGTTTTTTTTTTTCCATTGTTTGGTGTCCAATAACCTCAATCATAAATTCCAGAAAATATTGAATGTGTTATTTTCATTTCCTTTATTTTCTCGACAACCAAACAGAGAAAACTAACCCAAAAAATATAAAGAAAAGGAAATGAGAGTTCGATGGCTGAATCGAGGGCTTCTTCAACGGCTTGCTGGTAGATCTGAGCCTAGGATTTCCGATCTGTTGTTGTCTTCGCTGGGTGGTGAGCTTGGCTTCGTCTTCGATCTCACCTCACTGAGCTTCACCTTTAATCTCACCTCACCGAGCTCACCTAGCTCACCTCTCTGACCCAGGTGAAACATTCAATGTCCAAACTGTGAGAAAAGGAAAAGCTGTGAGAAATCTGGTAAGGGATAAGAACAGAGGAGAGAGAAAAGAAAAAAAAAAGTGAAAGGAAAAAAAATAAATATGTGGCTGCAGTCTTGGTTTTATTTATTATATTAAATAATACAGTTAGTCACCTCAGCTATTCTGTCTACTACGTCATCAATTTCCTTAAGAGCATGACCAGCAGTAGTGTAAAACTGCATTGTATCTCTACAAATAGGGAACGGAGCAAAAAAAAACGCTCCAGCAGTGCTCTATTTTAACACTTTATCCCCAAATTTTTTTAGAAAATGTACAGTAGCTTTTCATTTGTGAAAAGCTACTGTACATTCTCTATACCATTAAACACGATTAAAAAAACGAAGTTGGGGCCACCAGTATAAATTTTTTAGTTTTTTCCCGAAGCTCATTTCTAACTGATTTTTTCTCTCTCTTCATTCTGTGCTCTCTCTTCTCTTCTCTCTGTGCTCTCTTCGGCGTGGTGGTTGATTGGGCTTGCGAGGCCAGCGTGGTGGTGGTGGCTTGGGCTTGGAAACGCTGGCGTGGTGGTGGTGGCTTGGGGGGTTGGGCTTCGGTTGAAGGTTGGAAACACCGGCGTGGTGGTTGATTGGCTTGCGAGGCCAGCGTGGTGGTGGTGGCTTGGGCTTGGAAACGCCGGCGTGGTGGTGGTGGCTTGGGCTTGCGATCTCGGCGTGGTGGTGGCTTGGGCTTGCCGATCTCGGCGTGGTGGTGGCTTGGGCTTGCCGATCTTGCGGATCTCGGCCTGGGTTTGCCGATCTTGGCCTAGGCTTGCCTTCTCTCTTCCTTCTCTCTTCCGGCGTGAGGTATATCATCACTTCCTTCTCTTTTTCTTTATTTAGCTCAAAATCATGTGAATTCCATATCTGGTTGCTGTCTGGAGGTTTGGTTTGTGATGGAGGTTTGGTTGCTGTCTGGTGGTTTGGTTTGTGATGTGTCTGTGAGAGGTTTGGTGGTGTATGGAGGTTTGGTTTGTGTCTGTTTGTGTGTCCACGGTTCTGTGTCTGTTTGTCTGTTTGTGGGTTGATTTTGTATCTGTTTGTGGGTTGATTTTAAATGTAATTTGGTTTCGGGTTTTGGCCTCAAAATGAGGGTGGAGTTATGAAATTATAGGTTGGATCTGTTTGGTTTGTATATGATTTTGATTGGAATTAGTTTGTGTATTTGTTTGTTGAGGTTCTGTGTACTGGGTGTTTTGGCCTCTGTGTACTGGGTGTTGAGTTTTTGTATACTATTTGTGTGTTGAGCTTCTGTGTAATTTGGTTTTGGGTTTTGGCCTCAAAATAAGGATGGAATTATGAAATTATAGGTTGGATCTGTTTATAATAATGAGACTATTACATTGATGAGTTGTGTGAATTGTGTTTTTCATATAGTAAATTAATTATGCTTTATCTGGTCACAGAAAAGGGAATTAGTTGCAACAGTTTTACTTTTACATACGATTTTATGTGTGATTGATACCTAATATTGTATTGTATTTTTACTTAGGGATGAATTCTCAAAATGAAACTCCCAATTTCGTTAATCTTCTAGACGATACGTACAACGAATATTTGATAGAAACCGCATATGCTAACGATCATAATAGTAATCCACCCTCAAGAGAATTACCGGATAGGTCTCCATCCCAAGTTGAATCCACTAAAAATCCACAAACACGTCAATCCAATTTTACTATAGAAGAAGATTTGAATCCTTATATCTTCGTATCTCTCTATTAGTGAAGATCCCGGTGCAAAGCAATGATCAAACATATAAAATATTTTGGACGAGAGTTCATGAATATTATCATACTCATACGACCTCCCAAATTAAGCGAACTAAAGGTTCTCTTCAGAACCGGTGGTCAACCATTCAACTTTCCACCAATAAATATTCTGGGTGTTTGGCAAAGATTGAATCATTGCATCAAAGTGGTATAACTGAGGAAAACAAGGTGCATCTTATTAACTCTTCAAATTTGTTAATGCATCAATTTGTTTTAATCTCTACAAATATTAATTGTTTTTATTGTTGGAATTTTTTAGATTGATCAGGCAAAACAATTGTATATAGCAGAATATGGCAAAAAATTTATGTTTGAACATTGTTGGAACGTGTTGAAGTATTCACCAAAATGGTTGAATAGTCATCAAAATGAGACACCAAGAAGAAGGAGAATGGAGACAACATCTTCTTTAAACTCGATAAATCTAGAAGATGAAGATGTCGCAAATGCTTCCAACACAAACTTGGAGAGACCACTGGGTAGGAAGGCCGAAAAAGCTCGATTGAACAAACAAAAGAGCGACGAAGGTACTAGTTCAAATGTGAAATATGCCTTGGATGCCATGGTGGAAGAAAAAAAAAAATCGCAGAAATGAGATTGGAATTTATTGAGAGGGGTCGTGTTGAGTACATGGAGCTTAGAGAATAAGCGTCTTTGTATTAAGGAAGAAAAAATTAATTTGGCAAAAATGAAAGAGGAAAGGGAAAGAATAAAAGAGGAAGAAACAATTCGTTTGGCAATGATGAAAGAGGAAAGGGAAAGAATGAAAGAGGAGAGGGAAATTATGACAATGAATGTAGATGCGTTGCCTCTAATGCAACAAGAATATTTTCGTAAACGCCAATTGGAAATCCTTGGAAGAAGAAGTGGTAATTAGTAAATAATATTGTATTATTTTTGTATTATATTCATCAATGCTCTTGTGTTGTATGAATTAAGATAATACTTTGAACTTTTATTGCTATTGAATGTCCTTTGCTATTATGGTTGATGACTCAATTTATTACTTTGAACGTTAATGTGGTAAAATATATATAGCATTGACTTTGCAAGTTATACGTGTTAATATTTTTTTATGGCATAATGGAATTTTAAAGAACTTTCACAAGAATAATATAGATTTGATAAATTTCAAATTACAATAAAGAATAACATAAATAAATAATGTAAGCATGAAAATTAAAACTAGATAATCTTATAATTGGCCATGTAGTTGCCACAAGTGCTCCACAAGATCAGCTTGGAGTTGAGAATGAGTTTCTCTATCTCTAATGCGAATATGGGATTGAATGAAATTCTGAACTTCAATTGTAGGCTCTCGTGACACAGGTATAGGGATGCTTTCAGGCACTTGTTCGTAATCATCATCTTGTTGTACTCCATTAGGATCGCGCTCATCTTCAATAATCATGTTATGTAATATTATACATGCCTTCATAATATCATTGAGAGTAGCTTCATCCCAAAAGCGTGCAGGCCCACGCACAATTGAAAATCTTGCTTGAAGTATTCCAAATGCACATTCCACATCCTTCCTACATGCCTCTTGAACTCTAGCAAAATGTTTTTTCTTTGCTTCTAATGGAGCTGAGATTGTTTTCACAAAAGTTGACCATTGTGGATATATACCATCAGCAAGATAATATCCCATTGTATAATCATGACCATTGATTGAGTAATTCACTGGAGGAGCACGCCCTTGAGCAAGCTCCGTAAATATTGAAGAATGCTCTAGTACGTTGATGTCATTATGAGACCCAGGTAAACCAAAAAATGCATGCCATATACCAACGATCATATGAAGCAACTGCTTCCAAAATAAGTGTTGGTTCACGAGAATGACCAGTATACTGACCTTTCCATGCTGTCGGGCAATTTTTCCATTTCCAATGCATGCAATCAATGCTCCCCAACATTCCTGGAAATCCACGCTTTTCGTTAACCGCGAGCAACCTAGCAATGTCATTGCTATTTGGTGACCTCAAGTACTCTTCAGAAAAAATATTAACCACCGCTTTAACAAATCTTCTTAGACTCTCTATTGCAGTGCTTTCCCCAATTCTCACATACTCGTCAGTAGAATCAGCTGCTACTCCATAAGCGAGAATCCTTAGTGCAGCAGTCATCTTTTGAAGGGACGACAAACCAAGCGTTCCAGCAGCATTTCTTTTTTGGATAAAATATGGATCATGCGCTTCTAGTGCATATTGAAGACGAAAAAAAAGTGGACGACTCATCCGAAACCTCCTTCGGAATAAATGAGGAGGAAAAACCGGATTATCTGAAAAATAATCATGAAAAAGCCTTTCTTCGCCTTGCAAATAATCACGCTTAATGACCTTGCGGCCTACAATTGAACCACGACGTGATGTTGACGCCTGCTCTTTTTTCAATCGTTCTTCTTCCATTGCAAAAATTGAAAGTATCTCCATTTCATCATCGGAGTCGGACTCAAGAAGAACCATTTCCATTTCCTTCATTTGATAATCACGAGGCTTAAGATGATAATTATGATCCATAGTATATGAAAGAGAAATTTGGGTTTGATAATGAAAGAGCAAATTGGATTTGATAGTGAGTGAGTAAACTGAGTTTGAGATTAATGAAAGAAAAAATTTGGTTTGAGGTGAATGAAAATTAGAGATATGAAATAGTCCTATTTATACTAAAAGAAATATGACCGTTGGCATAATGGAACCGTTTGGAAAATATGTCTGTTGGGATGTTAACGTTAAATAATGTTACCGTTTTAATGTTACCGTTGATTTTTTTATAAATATTATTTTAATTAAAAACTCCTGATCTCCGAAAAAAATAAAAAAATAAAAAATAAAAAAGAAAGGAATATGCAAGAACATTCCTGAAACCACCAGCAGAGAAATTTTCCAAAAAACCCAACTCTCCAAATTTTTTTTTTTCTTTTCTCAGCAGCCACCACCTGAAACCACCAGCCACCACCAGGAGAGACCCACGGCTCTTTTCTCAAATCTGGACCCACCGAGGCCAGCCACCACCAAGGAGAGACCCACGGCGTGGCTCTCTTCTCAGATCTGTAACCACCGAGGCCACGCCGTGAAGCACGGACCACCACGCCGTGAAGCACGGACCACCACGCCGCGAAGCACGAACCACCTTGCTGTGCCGATCCCAACGGTCTGGAGGTGGTGGAGCCTTCCGATCTCCACGGTGGTTTTTGGTTGCTCAGATTTGCGGTGGTTTTTGGTTCCGATCTCCACGGCAGTTAGTTATTTTTGGTGCGAAACAACAATACAGAAAAGTAAAAAATATAATATTTAAATGTGGTAAAATAATAAAAAAGTATATTTAAATAGAGTAGAGAGTGAAATAGAGAGTACTGCTGGAGTAAAAATAAATAGAGAGTTGCTGATAGTGTAAATATAGAGATAGAGTAGATAAAATTTTTACAAACTGCTGGAGTTGCTCTAATAAGATGACATGAAGGGTTAAATTTTAAAATCTAAGGACCAAATTAAAAACACTCCAAAATATAGGAACCAAAAATGTATTTTTACCTTCCGAAATTAATCAACATAAGATTTCGCTACTTGATCCACTTTTTTGGGCTCGTACAATAGTTCATTGGTTGAACCAACAAACATTATTGGAAACATCATCTAATCTATTTATTTATTTATTTTACAGATAAAATGCAGCTCATCTTCATTAACAAATGGTATTTTTTTTTTTTTAGCACAATACATCGATCTTCAAATGTTTTAAATAATCAGTTAAGACTATTTAAAGAGTGTCTTCGATCCGAATCGAAGTTAGGATCCGAGTTCCTCTGCCGTCCGGTTCGAATTCTCACTTCTAACTTCGATCTGTTCTCTCCATCTTCAATTGAATCGAAATTTGGTTTTTTGTTTTTTGTTTTTCCTTTTGGTACTTCAGTCTCTTTGGTATGCTCTATTTCTCTAGTCTGATCTCTACATCTCCGATCGAATCATTCTCTAATGGTTTCGTCCTATAAGTTCTGTATTTGAAAAACAAAAAATTAATGGTAAGAATGATGTTTGGGGAAAGGATTCCCTCCCATTGCATCTTCTAATTTCCTCTAATTTTTAGCTAGAATTATAATATGTGGTACTTATTTAATTTTGTGTGGTTTTCATGAGTTTTTTAAGATCGTTGGATTTTTTAAAGTACTACATGTCATAATTCTAACTAAAAATTAGAGAGAATAAGAGGATCTCAATGGGAAGAGATCCTCTCACGTGATGTTTGTATGTGGGAGAGTGTATTTTGATGTTTGAGGAATGATGATGTGGCTAGGTGTTATTGGAGGGTGTAAAACTTGGGTTTACACCACATCCTTATTGAATTTATTCTCTTTTCTTAATTAGTGAAGGAACATAAGTATAAAGAAAAAAATTGATTATTTGAAGAAAAAATAACTAAAATTTTAAAGTACAATGATTAATTAGAATCCTTAAATTCAAAACAATAAGCAATTAATGTGATTGATCTGTGTCTTTTTTTGTTTATTTTCATATATGTTAGAAATTCTGATCGTGTTTTTGATTTAAATGAACCGAGTCGTTTTTGAACCTATCTATGGTGAGAGGTCCGTTACGGTAAATTGCAAGAGGTTCGTGAAGTAGGCCCAAGAGATAGTGATCAGGGGTTCGACTTGTCCCACTTTTTGTTTGGGGTCGGAGCAAAAAAAACAGGCTGGGCTGTTTGGGTTTGGACCTTCATTATTTAAATTTAAACTTCAATCTTTTATTCCGAAAGTGTTCGATAATATTAATGCTACAAATTTAACCTAATCCAGGTATCCGACCCAAGCTAGAAAAGGTAGTTGACCCGACCCGTATTCTCTGGGCCTCAGCATCAGATTCAGAGCAAAACGACGGGGCTTAAGAGCGAGACCGCGAGAGAGAGAGAGAGATAGAGAGTGTATGGGTGCATCGTCATCTTCCTGGGAATCTTCATACTTGAATTCAACTTCAGGGCTTCTCTCTCTTTTGGATTTGAACCTAAATCAAGATCAGGTATTTCATTTTTCTATCTCTTTTTAAAATCGGTCTTTTTATTTTTTTTATACTATTATCACATATTTTATTTTTTATTTTTTTAATCATTGAATTGGGTATGTTGTATATAACTCAAATTTTAAATTTCATATTTTTCACCCAAAATTGTTGTTTTATTTTTAGTCAGTTAATTAATTTTTATTTGAATTTTAATTAGAATCTGTATTGTAATTAGTTATAGTTTTTTCATGGAGATTGAACCTGCCAGGTTTCTCATTAGAGTTTTTAATTTTAATTTTAATTTTTTTTTTTTGTCTAAATATGAGATAGATATTTTAATTAATTTATTTTTCTGTTGTAGAATGTAACTGCCAATTCCTTGACCACTAACGATTTTCTGTGTTATCTGGGTTTATATTTAATTCTCTGAACATGAAGTGAATATATATATATATATATAAATAATTTTCTTCATTTATATGGCTGAACTTTGTTGTCAGATCATGGGTGATTGATATTGAAATTCTACATTATTTTTAATGAGTAATTTACACATGCACCCAGTGGGTGGTGAATCCACGACCACACTCTCCACCTTACTCTTGTAAGGGGAGGTCGTGCCATTTGAGCACGAGCTCATTGGGTATTTAAGATTCTATTTTGAAGCGTGTTGAAGTGAAACTTTTCCCTTTAATTGTTGTTTATAGTACATTTGATATGTAGTCCTTAGATTCTTTTAAGAAATCGATGTTATGTATAAAACTTGCTTGTTAGTTGTAGTGGCGGCTGAATTTATTGATTGGATTTGATTGCCTGGATTTATTTATTTATTTTTTAATGATGCAGAATATGGATGAAATGGACATTGATCAGGTAGTTGATGTCCCTGACACACCTGATAGGTTAGCTTCCCGTCATGTTAGTGGTAAGGAATGTGTTGGAATAGAAAGCAATTCATCCTCAACTGGTTATTTGAGGAATCCTGATTTTGTGGGTGAAAAGTGTATGAATGGGCTGAGGGGTGGGGGTAGGCTGGGCAATGATAATATCCAGAATAGAAGATTGGTTATTCGGTCTCGGAAGAATCTCAGCGAAGATCAACCTAAGGCTTGCAACAACCCCATCATTATTTCCCCACCGCAGAACTCATATGCTTCCCAGAATACTCACTTATTTAGGAAACCAGCAATAGACAATAGCTTCAGTCATAGGACCAGACATTCCATTGGAACTGAAAATAAGGATAAAGGGAAAGGTATATGTACTAAGTTTCCTCCTAAATCATCTGGCTGCCAAGAAGACTCTGCCTTTTTATATTTAACGGAACAGCATGGTCACACCCAAAAACCCAAAACCGGTTTTCCATGTGATGCTTTAGAAGATCTTCAAGCTGAAGAAGAGAGAAAAGAACATATATCAATCGTTGGCGGTTTCTCTTCATATTGCATTCCAGATTCTTTGAAGGCATCCAACAATGCCTACAAGGGAAAGGAGAAATTAGAGGACAACACATTTAAAGGTCCTGGTTTGGCTTTGGCTCGTGGAAAAGGGGCAGATATGTCCACTGATTCTCAACATAAAAATGAAAAACAAATGTCCACACCTGTTCATTCTCTTACCACACCAAGAGTCAGTGGGCACAAAAGGTTAGTTCGCAATGGATGTATCTCTCCACATAATATAGCAACAAGGGAAAAACAATTAGCTGAACAGCAGAGTACCAGTTCCAATGTTGATTTGGTTTCCAAAACCCCACCTTATCTGATAAACAATAATGATAGAGTTTCTGGAGACAATAATGGTGATCGTGTGAAAGGAAAAGGTGCTATAATTCATCCTGCTGCAAATAAGCCTAATATTATTCATATAACTGGCAGGTAATTTGTTCACAACGCTCATTCCTATATATATATATATATAGTTCCTGGGAATAAGTAGGTACCTAGATATATCAATTGGTACTTTTGTTGATTATTTCCTCAGCAGAATCAGTGGTTTTCTCATGGAGCTTTTTCTTCTTTTGTTAGTCTACATAGCAAGTTGGTTTTGCTAATTTTTGCTGCTGATCTTAATGATGTTCATTATCATCTTTCCCTCTGCCAATTATTTATTTATTTATTTATTTTTTATGTGTGTGTAACTATTGACAGTGGCAACTGATATTGTGATGTTCTTAATCAATGTTTCTTTTCTTACTGGTTATGTTTCCATCTGCCAAACTTCCAATTACTATATTTTGTTTATAACCACGGAAATAAGGTTGAAAGCCTGATATAGGATGTAATTTACCATTAGTTTTGTCCCTTTGATTGCAGTATGTTGAATTTCCTTTTAGTGCAATAAAAAATGGTCAGTGGGGAAAATTAGTATAAATATACTATTACAACATGCTGTTTTATTTGAGCATTGTGAAGAATTTCATCTGTCCTAGGTGATGTATTGTGAAGAATTGAATCATCTGTCCTAGGTGATGTATAGTTCACCTTGAATCTGAATAGGGCTCTCTCTCTCTTTCTTTCTCTCTCTCTCTAATAGACAATAAGGAAATAGTTTAACTCCAACCCAGTTTGGAGAAATCCTCCTCAAACCCACTACGTAGCAAGTAATAGACCATCCACGTGTACTTTTAGTCACATGATCTTTTTAATGAGTTATTTGACTTTTTCAAATAATACATGTGGATGGTCTATTTACTTGCCATGTAGTGGGTTGGAGGAGGATTCTACTAAACTAGGTTGGAGGTAAAATTTGTCCAAACAACAAATGCCTGAAGAAGTGAAACTAATGTAAATGGAACTTATAAGAGTGAAATCCCCCCACCCCTCCTCGCAAAGAATAAAATATTTTTATCATTAAAACCTCTTTAAAAATTAAAAAAAAAAAGAGAGAGAGATGAAGGAATATTAGAAAGCCAACGAACAATGATCTCACAAAAAAAGTCATACAAGTAGTGCAGGACTATTACCGTCATGTGGGAAAGATCCACTTGAGGCACAATGTGATAAATTTCCACACTCCTCCCTAATTTCTAGTAGACTTCTCAACTACCTTACCAAACAGTGAGAATACCACTGGCTTAATTGCTCAAGCTACATAACACTATTATTATTTTTGATAATATAGGAGAACTCCATTCAGAGAGTTGCACGTTGCAGAGCATACTGTACAAACTCTTATAGGCAACTGATCCAACCTACTAGAAACAAGCTACAAAACACTATAACAAGATGTTCTGTTGTTTCTCAACTAGACCTGCAAATCTAGTTGCAACAATAAGATGTACTCTTTTGATTGAAGAATACTCTCAAAGTGGTTGGTGTCACCACCACCAAAAAAAAAAAAAAAAAAAAAACCACCTAAAAAATGAGGCACCTTAAATGGAAAACATGAATGCCAAATATTCTTTCAAGGAACTCAACACCTAAATTCATAACTAGTCACTAGATTTACACCTCCAACACCAACAATAAAATGCCCTTATTTAGTTGAAGAATATTTCCCCAAGTAGTTTGGTACTTCCATTAGGATTTTTGTGTAATTTTCATTACCAAAGAAAATGTCTTGAGAATTGTTTTGAATGCGTAAATCATTGTGGAGTTTTGTTCTTCTTGTGTCATAGTATTTATTGGTATGACTTTAATACCAGCTCCTTCGAATAATTTTTGCATAAATATAAAATTGATTACCATATATATATATATATATATTTTCAGAGATGACGGCTTGTACTTTGTTGCACTCTGCTGGGAACTTACATTATGATATTTTTATTATTTTATTATGCTTGACAATTGGTGTTCACTATTTAGTGATCATTTAGCTCAAAAATCTTGTTTTCATAACATATGCTTCCTCCTCTTGACTTCTTGATCTTACTGTCAGCATAGTTATGACGCTTCTCTTAGTTTTTGAACATCTTTAAATATTATAAAGACTGATTTTGAAGGATGAGCACTATGACAGTTGGTGATCAGTGGCATGTACTTACATTGAACATATGTTTTCCGCATAGATCTTTATTATACTGTTGTTGTTATGAATAACTTTTAGATCTTTATTGAAATTGGCCTTGATTTTTTGGATATATCCTTCGTTCTTATTGTGCTAATTGTGGAGCAAGTATTGATTTTCAATTTGTTTGGTCTGAAATTTGTCAGAGATCTGGTATATACCAAGACCTGGTGGAAGTTTCAAATGGCTCATAAAAAAATTTATATTGAAAATATGACATTCTTAAAAGTTTAATCCTGTTTGCCAATTAGCTCTAGCTCAATTGACACAATCTCCGCTTATAGGTCCAAGGTGGAGGTCTGGGGTTCAAGACCCATTGGGTGCGTGTGTAACTTACCAATAATAATAAAAAAAAGTTGTAACCCTGTTTTGTTGTTGTTGCCAACAGTTGTTGGATTAGATTGGTTTGCCATGTCTTTTAGTACTTGTATTCTGAGACCTTATAGCCTGTTATGTTTTTGAGCAGCCCTGTGATTGATAATGGAGAGGCTGATCGAAGCAAAAATGCTAGTAGAGATGCATATGTGTTCTCTGAAGGATTAGGTGGTTGGAGAAGTACACGGATTCGTTCAAGGAAAACTGATAATCCTTTATCGGATGCAGCTGGGTGTCTTTCTGGGAGGAATGGTGTTGGAAGTTTTGTTAGTCAACAACATGAAAACAGAGCAGAAAGGAGTGGAATAAACCGCAGGGCTCAATGCGATGTTGCAAAAGATCAGGATGCAGCTCCAACAGCTTCTGAGATTGTCTCTGAGGTTGACCAGATAGCTGGACCACATTATGCAGCAAATACACTTAGTAGAAGGCAAAAGAAACATAAATTGACTTCAAGAAATCGTGGTGAATGCTCTACGTCAGTTACTGATGACTCAGATATTGTCATTCTTGGTTCATCTGGGGAATCATCAAATTCAAGATCAGCCAGATTCCGGACTCGTCAACATTGGGGCAGTTTGAATCCAGTTATTGAAGTTGATGAGTTATCACCTGAAATGAGACAAAACCTCTCCCATGATTTAGAACGCATGAATAATGATGACTCAGACACTAGGGCAAGACAATTAGAAGCAGATGAGATGTTGGCCCGGGAACTGCAAGAACAATTATATAATGAGGTGCCTGTGGTTGGAGTTCCTGAGGTTGGTTCCTTCATATGGATGCTTTCTATGTGATTAAATCTTCCAATCAGATGCTCTTTTTGGTAAGTGTTTCCTGTTTTTTGATCTTATCGCAGATTGGTGAAAATGTAGCATGGGAGCTGCATCAGGAGTGGGACGTTTTCCGAGATGCTTCTGGTGGAAGTCACAGTGAATCACATCCTGTGAGTGAGCTTCTTTACTTTTTAGGATTTGCTGATAAAATGAAATGTGATAGATTCATGTTAGTCTCTGTATTGCTGCTATCGCATAATTACCAAGAATATTTTGATAGAAATTATGAACTGGTTTCTTCATTTAATATTGATTGTAATATATAACCTTGGCCTGTCAATAAGTTGAGAGGGGGGGGGACCTATCCAAATGTTTAAATTTATTTATGAAGCATGATGAGCCTTTTTTACTTCCATGGCCTGGCCTGGCCAGTACCTCGTATGGATTGTATTTTAACATCTGATTGTGAATATCTTCACTATACTAAAAATCTATAATAGTGAGGGCTGCAGTTGGGCTGAGCTAAGCCAAGTTTTAAATGCATGAGATTGGTTTTACTCTAAATATTTGAGTGAACATAATGACTAAAATTTGGATGCATGACAGCGTGAGTTGTGTATTTAACTATCATTATGAGGATGAGGATGGTGTAGCAGGTCAGAATAAAATTTGCAGGTCCTACTTATTATGAGTTTCTGACTTTGTTTAGAGGTATATGGAAAAGATCGTGCAATATATTGGATGCCCTACCTAAGCAATGATCGTCTTTCAGTTTTGCGGATCTGTTGAGGAGGCCTGCAAAGTTCTAACTATACTTAGTGTGCTGTTTATTTTGCAGTAATCTTACTGATAGCTTTCACTCAATAGCAGGGTCGTATCAGCATGTTGACTAATATGTTGCTTTTTGACTAAAATAATATTATGAATTAAAATGTTAATACAAGTTTCCCAAATGAATTTTCTCCCGGGCAAATGGACACTTTTTTTTTTTTTGCGTATTTAGTAATTGTTTTATGCTGGTTACTTGGTGTGTTTTATTCTTTGCTGGAGTGTTCTAATAGCTGTTTTTTTCTTTATTTCTTTATTTTATTTTTTATAATTGGTAATTACACTCACACTTGGTGGGTCTTGACCCCACAACCTCACCCTCCACATTATTGTTATAAGAGGAGGAAATGCCATTTGAGCTAGAGTACGTTGGCAGAGTGTTCTACTAGCTTCCACTAACAGTTCTTTTGGTTTGCATGTTTGTTAGAGAGGCTCATCGGTAACGCATTCAAATAGACAACCTCGGTCACGGTCTTCTCATAACCCTTCAATTAGGAGAGCAACCCAGGCTCGGGCTCCTACCTCTAGTCGAATAGCATCATTGATGGGAACCCAGGCTAGAGTTCCTACTTCTAGTAGAATAACACAGTTGAGGAATCGCATCTCCAGACGTCCTCCTTCAGAATCATCAAATCGAAGGAATCTCCGCTTTCCTTCATACATGGATTTAGACATGGTAACTCTCTCTCTCTCTCTCTCCCCCCACTTCTGTTCCTTTTGCCCCCGTATTTTTTTGATTCTATGATAAATTGAAGATATTGTGGATAATTTAGATGACCTAGATGAAATAGACATATTTGATGGTATATATCTCATATTACATTGCTATCTTGTAGCATAGCTATATATTATGATCTGCTAATCATTGTAGGTTCCCTTGTATGCTGCTTGTGAAAAGGGGGTGCTTTCTTTTATTCTTGATAAAATTCTTTCTTACCTATAAAAAAAATAGCCATATAGGATGATCAGATGTGTTTATGGTTCAAAATTCAACTCTGGGATACCATGGTCATAATTTTTTTGGAAAAATATTTGTAAATTATTATCCTCCAGTGCTGTATAAGAAAAATGTAACAGGAAGCTTTACATGTTGTATTAAAATGAGAAAAGGTAAAGGGAACCCAATATGTGACCAATGTCTGAAGCTGATTTTTTTTAGGAGTCATTACTACCCAAGTTTTGGATGAGGGAAGATAAGTTGATTTTTGTCATATTTTCCTTGTCATTTTTAACTTTTTTTTTTTTTTTTTTGGGAACTTTTCAGATTGCAATTTAACAATGTTAGAATTGTTAGACATTCCAGTTCAATTTTAGGATGCAGTTTGATCTTTGATGGAGGAAAACAAAGAAGGTCTAATTACATTATAAGCTAAAGAGTTTGACCTTGATGTCAATTTGCAATTGCATCAATGTCCACCTTATAGTTTTAAAGTCATGGCAATTTGGACCCTCAATTAGTTCCAATTAACCAAAAGTCATGAAAACCTACGTGAGCTGCACTTTGCATCTTTTCTTAGAATCTCTTTGGGGCGCCAAAAACCTCTTGACATGAACCACTTTCTGTTTTTGGGATAACTAAAAAAAGGCTAAATTATACATTTTGTCTGTGAAATTTGGTGTAGGTTTGATTTTGGTCCCTCAAATATTAAAAAGTTCAAATTTAGTCCTTAAGGCTATGTTTGGTTGGGAGGATGGAAAAGTGGAGGTATGGAACATATGGAGGAAGGATAGAAAACTTACTTATCAAAAAAAAAAAAGGAAGGATAGAAAACCAGAAGGAATGAAAAGATTGCTGTTTTCCTTCATGTGTTTTTGGTAGAAGGGATAGAAAAGTGAGGACTAAAAATGTATATTTCTTTCCTTTGTTTGGTTGGGAGCCTCAAAAAATGAAGGAACAAAATAATAATTTTTTATTAATCACCATATAAAAGAAATATTAATATTTTTCATATCACTTGAAATTTTATTACAATAATATATTGTATTAACGAATGAATGTCAGGATTACATAAGGAGAAAACTTGTAATTGTGCTCATCTCCCTAAATTATACTACTCATCTCCCTTTGGACCCGAACACACGACCCCACCCGCCAAAACCGTCTTATTTTTCTTTCTCTTTTCTCTTTGATATGGGGGAATTAAATTATGTGGGTCTGAATGGAAAAGGCCACCAATCCCAGTTTTTCATCTTCCCCAATTTCCATCCTTTCTAATTTCCTCTAACCAGACGGACCCTGAAATGAGGCACCCCATTTTTGAGGGACCAAATCGAACCAACTACATATTTAAGGAACCAAAATTGAACCAACCCCTTATTTAAGGGACCTAAATCAAAACGACCCATAGATGGATGGATGTAATTGTTCCCTTTTTTGATTTCAGAGACCAAATTCACGTTTAGATTTGAAGGACAAAATTGAACTTATCCCAAATTTCAGGTACCAAAGCATAATTTAGCCAAATAAAAAGTGTTTGTGACCAGATTTGGTATTTGGTATAAAAAAAAAAGTGCTATCTTCCTTTAATTAATTGCTGGAGTTTACGTGTGAGGAAGACTTGTATTTGATTGCTAAGTTACATACTGGATAGGTCTTGAACCCATGACCTCATCCTCTAACTTTCTCTTATAGGGAAGAGGTACCATTTGAGTTAGAGCTCATTGACACGTGTGAGGAAGACTTATATGGACAGTTTTTTGTCACTTATAGGTTTCCCAGTATAGCTCAATTGACCTTTGCTACTTTTAGTTGACGGAGACTTACTTAGGGTCTAAAGTGCTATGATTTTAAGTTATAGGGGGGCATTGATGTAATTTTCATGGAATGCACTTTGATCCCTGCACAAGGTAAAAAGATAGTGTAATTACGTAATAAATCTCGAAGTTAGACCCTGATTTCAAATTTCAATTGTTTCCATGTACACTTCATGTTCTTAAAGTCATGGCAATCTGGATCCTCAGGCAATGTTTGGAAGTTTATAAAGGAATGAAATGAATAAATCATAAATGAATGGAATGGAATGAAATGAGTATAAGGAATGGAACTAAGCTATCTTGTTAGGATGTTTTAAAATAAAAGAATGGAATGTAAGTAATGATGGAAATGAATAATTTTATAAATACATTACCATTGTACCTTCGTTCTAGAAAATTTGTAAAATATTAGGGGTATTTTAAGCATTTCAGTCAAAATTTTATTAAACTCCATTCCATTCCCTTCAATTCCTCCCAATTTTGGAGGGAATGACAAATTGGGTTTATGAGGGAATAGGGACGAATGAGTGTTCCCTCCTAACCATTCCATTTATTCCTACTTAAATTTCCAAATAAGGGAATGACTATTCCATCCCTTCCTACTTGAACTCCCAAACAAGGGAATAGAAAAATATTTTTAAAAAATTCATTTAATTGCATTCTTAAAAAACTCCCAATCAATGATTCTTGGTTAACGAAAAGTAATGAAGACCTACATTAGTTGCACTTGGGATCCCTTTGGGCACCAAAAGCTTCTTGACGTGAACCACATTTGATATTTTGTATTAAAAAGTACTATATTCCTACAACTGCATTTATTTTCTAGGTTTTACGCATGAGGAAGACTCATGTGGATGGCTTTTAGCACTCATAGGGTTCCAATTGTAGCCAATGGATTTTTGCTATGTTTGGAGTACAATGCCTACTCTGGGTTTTTCTTATGTAATTATGCCAAAAGAAGAACACTTTTTATTGTATTTGTCACGTGGACTGACAGTGGCAATGGATATGTTGAGTTTGTGATTGACATGTCAAGGGCCATTTTAATATGAATTTCACTTGCTTGCTTTGTCATGCAGAGACTTGATATATTGGAAGCATTAGAGGCTGCAGTTGGGGACCTTGGTGATATGAGGAGGGCTAATCACATCTTTGAAGTTCAGCGTGATTTCAACGAGTAAGAATTTACTCTCTTTGTTAATTAATCTATATTTCCTGCTGATCAATATCGGCGGTTTAGTTCTGTTTCTTATCAATCTTTTTCTTTGTTAATTAATCTATATTTCCTGCTGCTTTTTAATAATGTTCAATGAATATCCGAGGTCTTTTTTATTTTTTTTCAGTTCTGTTTCTTATCAAGCTTAGCATAGATCTGTTTTCTTCTAGATCATGCCTATTTTCATTTTCTTGCAGAAATGATTATGAAATGTTGTTGGCCCTTGATGATAACAATCACCATCATGCTGGTGCATCTGTCAATCAGATTAATTTCCTGCCGCAGTCAACAGTTCAGGTAGGGGCATGTGTGTCTGGTCCATCTATCAATTAAATGAATCAGTTAGGTATTTTATTATTTTTTTTTTTGTGGATCATGCACCGGTTTGTCAGATCTGCAGATTTATTGGGTATTTCATGCTGTTCTGTTTTCTTTGTCAGACTGAGGCCAGTGATGAGGTTTGTGCGATATGTCTTGAAAACCCAACTATTGGAGAAACCATTCGCCATCTCCCTTGCTTACACAAATTTCACAAAGATGTAGGAATTTTTATTTTTTTGGGGTTGCAAGATTTATATTTTCTTATAAAATAAGCCATCAAATGTCTGATTAATTTTTTTGTTTTATTTTCTTTCCCTCATTTGTTTCAGTGCATTGATCCATGGCTCAGCAGAAGAGCATCATGCCCGGTTTGTAAGTCTTCCATCACCTAGTTTGCACTGGGACTCCAGTGCTTAAGTAATCATGCTACAATAATGAATTACTTCACGTCTGAAAGCATTCTCATTTTGGGGTTAAGGTAATAATTGGTTCAATTATATTTTTGTTCCCATTGGATGATATTGTAATGGAAATTGTGCACAGTGGCATACTGCTCTTCTTACTTTTGTTCCTTTAGATTTTAAAGTAATTTACAATTTTAAGAAAGGCTCAAATTGATTAGAGTCGTAAACTTTCTTCTGGATGGTGCTGACAATGGTGCATTGTCTTCTTTTGAATTGATCTATGGGCTCATGTTTAGCAAAGCTTGTATATAGGGCTTTGGAGGTTTCAGAGCGATCCTGAAAAGTTCTTAAGTACTAATGAGGTCAATGCTACTGGGATGGCATACTGAGCTGGAGGCCAAATAAGACATGGGCTTAGACGGGCTGTTCTTGGGACTGGGGTTCCCAACTATTTGCGAATGGCGAAAGGTATCGTTTTGCCGTATGGGTTAGGTAGGATTCACTAATAGATTTTTTGCATAAAGGCAAAATTTAGGTAAAGACGTATAGCTATTTACCATTTGGATTCTGGACTAATTCACACAAGGAAAAAAAAATGGAAAAGAAAAAGAAAGGAAAGAAATATTTAAACATTTAATCACAGGTTGCACATTAAAGATCAATTTAGCTTCTTATTGGGCTTCTGATGTATGCATTTCATTATTGCACAAGAGAACTTACCCAATCTCAGCTCGTAATGTTTGGAATAAGGCCCAGGCCCTGGTGCAATCTACCCCAAATGCTTTTTATTTTTTAAACGAAAGTCAATTTCATTACTGCAAACTTAATGACACAATACAATGATCACTCAGAAGCCATTATTTTTCTGTTGATACCTTGCAAGCATTTGAGCTGATTAACAGAAGTGCTATGCGCTAGATAGATTAGGTTGGTCCAAAAAACCACTATACTATGGTGAATGGATTAGAATGAAGAATTGGGTATAGGAAAAGCAAAAAAGGATTAATCTCTCGGCAGTCCGCACTAAAACAACATAATCAAATATCTTAATCAATACTTGTAGAACTTACAAAACAATGCGATATCTATTTGTAACTTACACGCATTCATTTTTAGACCAAACACAGGATAATTCATTTGAAATAAGATTTTGAGACCCAAGACACTTGCAATGAGCACACAAGGACAACGTGAACGCAATAAACTAATATAAGCACATAAACATAGCTATGGACACAATAAAGTGGCACACTATTTTCACAACATGCACACCTAACCTGCCACCTCACACACTTGGGCCCACCACACTCTACTCATAATTGAAAAAAAGACTAAAATATCATTTTTAGTCCATAAAGTTAATTTGGTATTGTTTTCATTTTGGTTTCTTAAGTTTCTTTTTCTTATTTTTTTGGTTCTTAATACTTAATTTTGTTTTCAAATAAGTCATTATGTCTATTTCCGTTAGATACTACCTAAGCTTATCAATTCAACATTGTTAGTATTATTTAATCTAACTTAATAATTTTTTTTATTAAAAATATAAAATAATGAAACAAATTTATAAAATAAAATTACCCATTTCTTATATTTTCCTCTCCTTTTCTCCTTTAGAATTTATGACCATTTCTGGTCTGATCTCCTCCTCATCTCTCTCCACCTTAACTCGAGTACACACAACTCACAACTCACCATTTTTGGTAAACCTATTTGATCAAAGAATTGGTCCATCTTACTAACCAATTGATGAGAGGTCATGATCATCAAATGTAGGTGCCTTTAAATCACCATTATGCACTAGGATAATAAAGTTCAATAAAAATTGTAAGAACCTGGATTTGCTAACTGAATTGGATATTTTTTACATTGTGTCTGCAAAATTCCGCATTTTCTAGTATTCTCGAATCTATACTTGATCGCATCTTCGATTGATCAAGATGTTTCTATAACCTCGACTCCAGTCTCGATAACAGGTTCGACTGGTCAAATCTTGCTGTGTAATCGATCGACTTCTTCCTCGATTCCATGTGATCAATCAAGCAAGCCTACCTGCTCACATGCATATCGTGTTTGTCATTTTGTTTTGTGTCAGTTTCTTGTGTGAACCTTTTTGTTTGTCCCCTCAACCATTCTTGTTGGTTATCTATCCCATGTGTACCCACCTTTCGCTTCGTAGCTATTGATTCCCTTTGCCATTCGTGAAAAAAGAGGAGATGAATTGGGTTAGGGGGAGATGCATTGTTTTTAGGTGGAGTTTTATATTTTTCAGTTATATGTTTTGTTTACTTCGGTAACTTGGTTTTTGGTTGAGGTTGTTCTCAAAATATTCCTATTTCTACACAGACCTTTCTAGGATTGTTTTGTTAGATAGGTTATATGTTATATGTAAAACTTAGGTTTCATTTGTAAGCATTGGGGACTTTTATTTTATTGTTTTATACGGGTTGTTTTGTTATAGATTGACAAGGGGGGAGATTGTTATGTCCATAGTTTAGATATTGTTAATCTATGTCCAATGTGTAAGTCATTGAGTATGTGTTCAAGAGAAGTTGAAGACTCAAGTGAAGTGCAATAGATTATGAAGCTACTAAAAGCTTGACTGCAATCAATCGATCGAGGATAATAAAGTTCAACTGGTATCTTGATAGTAGTCGACCGATTGAGTATCGAAAACCCAGATTAAGGCCTACAATATGAATGAGGCCTAGGGTTTCATGCACTAGTGATCTAGCTATATAACATATCGCACTCATATAGAAACAATATGCTTTGAGAGTTTTAGAGTCTTGACTGAGTTCTATACGCAGGTTTTTGTAAGCCAATTGACCACCTTCATCAATCCGAGTGAGTTTGGTGATAAAAAAGGCGTTTCACAAAAAATCAACGTCAAGGTTGCTGGTCAAAGCTTCAAGGCGATCCTTGGAGTCGCGAACAATTGCACTTGAAGAGTTTGCCCGTTAAATTCCCAGATAGTTTTTCTTTACTAGGTTTTCTCTTCGTAACCAAATAACTGTGTCTTTTAAATTTTGCAATATGGTTATTTGTGTTTATTTGTTTAACTCTGAATCTGAATTACAAAATTGGATAATTAATTCAACTTGAGTTTGAGTTAAAATCAATCAAATCGAGGCCTATAAACTTAAAGAGAAAAAATAAATTAATTAATATATATATTGGGTAAATTACACTGATATTTGGATGAGTATTAGTCAAGGTTGTCCTAATATAGTTGTACGTGTACTTGTGTTTCAGTAACGAGAACTGGCTAGGAATCTTATATTTGAGAACACTACCAACTGACGTATAAGTCAATAATTTTGCTAGATAATTGGAGTCAATAATTGTGCAATTCTGCTTGTTAGTTCATGCTAAAGCTCACTTTGCTCATGGCCTTAGTGTTTTAACCATTTAAAGTTTTAGGAAAAAAATGATATGTACTGTTATAGTAATAATAATATGTTTAATTACGTTGGTTAATCTAATAGACACAAAAAAAAGTGCGTTTAATAGTACATACTCCTCCTTTCAAAATCTTAAAAAAAAAAAATAATAAAATAAATAAATAAATAGGTGTTCTAATAGCTTTATGTGGTTTTGTTTTGTTTTGGCATTTGTGATATGTTTGCTCATAAACAGTTGATGGAGCTAGCAATTGTATTTGATCATAAAATATGAGTAATATTGTAAACACAATTTTTTTCACAAGCCGAAATAGTAAACTATGATATGTATAATGTCACCTTTATATGGGTTTACCATTTATCTCATTTTATTGTACATCAATCATGCACAATTTATCAATTTAATAGTTATAAAAAAAAATTGTAAAATGTATTGTTTAAATAGAATTATTGAAACAATTTCAATATAGCATGTTTCATGTTTGTATGGATTCACTTTATTCTTTTAAAATAAATATTAATTCAAATTATTTATTTAAATTGTGGATATGTTCACACTTTTTTAATAGTGTAAAAGATTGGTACAAGAGTGTGAAGTGTGAACCTATCAATGCCCTTTTTGGGTTAAATGGAAAATGTTTCTTCCACACCACCTTTGGACACCATGCTTTCACACCATCACTAAAAGAAAAAGTTCTATTCCCAATTAACTATTTCAAGTTTTCTATTATCATTGCATGAGGACCATAAAGTACATCAATTTTCCTTTCTAGTACATACAAACCCTACAATCAAATAGTGTATATTAATGAAGTTAAAAGAACCAATACTGTCTCCATGCTCTTGCAACAACGGTAAGGATATAGGGTCCTTCCATGATACAAAATATAATTACTCACGGCTCCTTACATAATACAAAAGAAGTACCGTTTAACAAAAAAGAATCATTTATATATATCTAATCAAATAAGGTTTGAGGTTTCGTCTTCGTATCCATGAGCATGACTCCCTGCCATTACCTGTAAACGAAAACATTGTGCAATAAGTATACAATAAATAAGATTCAACAACATGCGAACCATTTATGCTATTTTACCTATAACACAAAGCTGTGGGAAAATGTTATATTTGTCAAGTTTATAATTCCATTATTTGAATGTGACATGTACATAGGATACTGCTACATTATAAAACAAATCAAGTAATTAAAAAAATATCTCATTTATGAATAATAATATTCCACATGACCTACTCTTATCATATTTGATATAGAACCGTCTCCACTCACAACATCAGAATAGGTCATAACATTAGCAACAGTAGTACCCATAACCTACGCCATCCAATCACAGTCAAACACAAATTCATAACCACTAATAAGCTAGGATATTAAAATAAGTTTGGTGTTCTAATTATGTATCTCAGCACGCGGTTCAAATTGATCAACATTCCTAGCAGTGTTCCTTCTTGTCCTTGGTTGTGCATCCGCTTGCTCTATTGATGACTTCAACCGTTTCGTCCTATGGTGACCCTTACGACTTACAACTTTAGGACTTCTTACCACTTTAATCCTAGGAGTATCAACTGTTGCTCCAACACTAGTGTTTCACTCATGCAAAGGATGTTTATCACAAACACGCAGAAAGTTCTCTTTCCAATCAATTAACAACTTCTTCAGAACATTGAAATTATCTACAGATTCAACCCCTACCTCAAGTACACCAATAGCTAGTTTGTGTAACTTCTCATACCTATCCAATACCGGTCCATGAAGTACATCATCGTAACTTCTAGAGACATATGTGTGTTTTCGTTTGATATCCTTTCTTCACTGGTCTAATATGTACCTTCTAGGGACTACACTCACGCTTTCATGGGAAAGCACATATAATTCATGTCGACATAATATGCCTCTAAACTTGAACATATGGCACACACAGGGCCGTCCCAAACCTTTTTGGGGACCTCAAGCCAAATCTTAAAATTGGGGCCTTTTTTTTTTTTTTTTAACCATTCAATACTAAATTAAATTAATATCTATGATTTTTTTTAGTAGAATTTCATTTTTCTTGCTCTTTTAGATGCAAAATTATTGATCAAACTTTTATAATCAATTTTCTCTAACATGTTCTTTTCAATTGATAAAATCGCTAATCCACTTAATCTTTCTTGTGACATAGTCGATCTTAGGTAAGATTTTATCAATTTTAATTTTGAAAAAGTTCTTTCTGCAGAAGCAACTGTTACGGGAATTGTTAATAAAATTCTATATGCGATGCATGCATTTGGAAAAGATTCTAGTTTTTTAATATAATTCAATATGTCAATTGGAGTGTTCTTGTTTTCTTCTGTTTGTATAACTTCTCTTAAAACTTTTAATTCCGAAAATAAATCTAAACCATCAATATCAATGGAATTTTTATATGTGAGAGCACTTTCGAGACAAAGACATTTATCTTTTAAGCTATCATCGTCAAATGATTTTAATTTTTCGAAGCTAAATAGAAAACCAAAAAGTTTTTCATATATATGAAACTGTTCAAACCTTTGCTCAATTGAGGAAATAGCTTGATCAACTATAAATAAGAAATAATCGATTCTAAAAGATTCTTCAACGGATTGTGTTATCTCGTGAATCAACATTTTCATCAAAGTGTCTTTTCCTACGAATTACACGTTTTTCTTGAAAAATCGGTTCAATTTCTAATTCTTTAGCAATCTCTATGGCTGAACTCATAGCAGTTGCAAATCCAGTTTCTCTATAATTTTTGAAAAAATCTATAAGAGTTTTTAATTGATTTATAGCCACATCAATATGCATATCTTTAGATTGTAAAATTTTACTAGCTGAATTGACCGCAAATAACACTTCATACCAAATAGTCAAGCTCAATAAGAACTCAAAATCTCCAAACTCATATTTTGCTAAAGAGTTAGCTTCACTTTTTGTTTTAGAATCTTGATCACTACTTTCTGCTAACTCTAACAAAGCATCCCTTATTTTTGGAGCTTGAAATCTTATAGCTTTAACACTTTCAATGCGACTTTCCCAACGTGTTTGTGATAACGGCTTAAGAGTGAATTTCGATAGTTTTTTTTTTTAAATATTCCATCTCTTTGTTGAAGAAGAAAATAATGTATATAAACGTTGTACCACTCCAAAAAAAGATACAACTTTAGTACAAGAGTTTGCCATATCACAAAGTACTAGATTAATGTTATGACTACCGCATGGTGTGTAAAATGCTTTAGGATTAATATCTAGAAGTCTTCTTTGTACACCTTGTTTATTTCCTTTCATATTAGATCCATTATCATAACCTTGTCCTCGTATGTCATTAATGTTAAGTTGAAGTTTCGTTATTACATTTATAAGTTCATTAAAAAGACCTAAACCAGTAGTGACATCTACTTTTATAAATTCTAAAAAATATTCTTCTATTTTTATTGGACTTGTTGAAATATCCACACATCTTAGTACGAGAGTCATTTGTTCTTGATTACTTATATCAGGAGTGCAATCAAGTATAATTGAAAAATATTTTGCTTCTTTAACTTTTTTAATAATTTTACTTCTAATTTCATTTGCTATCATTTGTATCAATTCATTTTGAATTTTATGACCAAGATAATGGTTATGAATTTCACCTTGTTGAATACGATGAATATGTTCTTGCATCACCGGATCAAATTCTGCAATCATTTCAATTAAACTTAAAAAAATTCCATTATTTTCTTGATAAATTTTTTCTTTTGTTCCTCGAAATGGCAAATTATTTTTACCTAAAGTCTTTATGATTGCAATAATTCTTTGTAATACATTTTTCCAACGATCTTTCTCTTTGTTAATTAGTTCTTGAACACTTTTATCAATTGTTTTATTTTTCAATAATCTTATTTGTAAATCACTCCAAGTGTTCATATTAGTAATATGCTCACTACTTGTTTCATGTCTTTTAATTTTACCACTAAGATTTCTCCAATCATTAGTTCCTTGATTAGCTAATTGATTTGTACAATATTCTGAATTAAACAACTTGCAATAAAAACAAAATACACTATCTAATTCATTTGAATACACTAGCCATTTTCTATCATGTTTCTCCCCATTTGGTAAGGTTCGAGTGTAATATGTAGTAGAAAAATGCCTAGAGTTTCTATCTTTAGGAAATTCTGAATCATTATGTCTAATTGGACCCTTTTCTACTAATAAATCTCTCAATTTTGAGTCAATATTTTTCCATTGAGCTGGATCATAAATATTTAAAGGCCTATAATCAAGTGTTTCATTAATATATTCATTTGCTTCTAAATTTTTTTCATGTTCTTCATCAAAAGTAGGTATATTAAAATTTTGACCATCATTCGGTATATTTTCATTGGTATCTTTTGATTGACTATCATTAAGATTATTTTCATTGGTATCTTTCGATTGAATATCGTAAGTTGGTATACTACACTTTTGACTATCATTCTGAATATTCTCATTAGTATCTTTTGATTGACTAGCATTAGGATTACTTTTATTGTTATCTTTCAATTGACTATCGTAAGGATTATTTTCATTTGTATCTTTTGATGGTATTATTGTATTATCTTCTAACTCTTTAAAATGAATTTCTTGTTCATTTGTTGAACTATCACCTAATTTTTCTGTGATATTTTGTTTATTACTGGTAACAAATTTTTCAAGAGCTCCCTTTTGAGATTCAATCAATTTTCTAATTTTTTTTTATTTTTTTATTTTTTTTTATTTTTTTTTTTTTAAGTTTTTGATGCCCAGATTCATATTTTCGAGGAGCCATATAGTGAAAAAAAAAAAAAAAAAAACAAACAAATACTTTACAGCCAAAACATGTAACAATACTACAATAGTACCTAACTAACAAGTAAAATTTAATAAAATTAAAATAAAAAAGTATAGAACAATAGAACTTGATTACGCTGATTTATTCCAATATCTATTGATCTACATAAGATTAATACCTGAACAATGAATATCACAAATTTACAGTTTATTAAATCTTAATTTACAAACCCTAATTGCAAAGAAAAAAAAATTTATTCAAGAGGGTAAAGATTGATATTATTACCTATTTATGTGTTGAATCCAAATTTTGTAGAAGATTTCAAGACTCAAATCCTCAAATTTGAAGCCAAGAAAAAATAAAAAAGATATAATATTTATTGACTATTGTAGATTTGTAGTGAGAGAAAGAAATCTTTTTAGAGAGAGAAAGTGAGAGGTGTGCGTATGAAGAGAGGAAGAGAGAGCAATACGTAGAGAGATAGACAGCGACTCAGCGAGAGCAATACTTAGAGAGAGAGACAGTGAGCAAAAGTCTGGACCACTGGTAGGACTTAGGAGAGAGAAAAGTGGAGAAATTGAAGAGTAGAGAAAGAGACGTTGAGGGAGTTGAGGTGTTACGTGTGTATAGAGAGAGAAAAAAAAAATCTTTTACAATGGATTGAATTGAATCCTGTGCAGCAGGCCAAGCAGCGGCTGGAAAAAAAAAAAAAATTTTGTATTTTAATGTCTAAAAGTGAGCTTATGACGTTGAGGCCTTGAGGGAGTTGAGAGAGTTGAGGTGTCATGTGTGTTAGTGTGTATAGAGAGAGAAAAAAAAATCTTCTGCAATTGAAACTGTGCAGCAGCAGGCAAAAATCTTGTACAATTGATTGCAATTGAAATCCTGTGCAGCAGGCCAGCTGCAGCCGGTTGGAAAAAAAAGTTTTATTTTGTATTTTAATGACTAAAAGTGGGGGCCTATGACGTTGAGGGAGTTGACACGTGTGTATAGAGAGAAAAAAAAAATCTTCTGCAATTGAAACCTGTGCAGCAGCCGGCTGAAATTTTTTTTTTTTTTTTTTTTTTTTTTAAGTATTTTAATGACCAAAATGGGCTTATATAGGTGGGCTTTTAAAATTATGGGGCCTTCTCAATTTTAGGGGCCTCAAGCTATTACTATAATGGCTTTATGGGTAGGCCGGCCCTGGGCACACACAATCAACAAGTCATTCATACCTACTAAAATGCACTTCAAACAACTTCCCATAATCAACATTATCAATCACCGCTTCATCTCGAATCTTGTACTTCACATCTTCACTGCCTCCAACAATCTCATTTACAAAGAAATCATGTCTTCCCATTAATTCTATTCGCACCCGCTTAAAAACATCATGGGTATAAGCTTCTTAGAACGGAATCTCCATAAGATATGATGACACACAATCAAGCTTGACTTTGAAAGACTCGAAATCAGATTTTATCTTCTTTTCTACCTTATGTTGTAATGCATTATCGAATTTCTCAACAAATACCTTCAAAATTGTAAAGCTATTTAAGTAACCAATATAGAATGCATTCATTGATTCGGAGCGCTGAGTTGAAAACATTCCCACAAAGAAATGGCCTTTGAGAAATGCAGGAACTCATTGCTCCCGTTTCTCATATAACTTTGCCAACCACTCATGTTCCTCAAGATCGTATCTAGTGATGGTACTCATCCATGAATCTTTTAACTCTTCCACTGTCATTGATTTATGCTCAACTTTAAACAAATGATGTTTTATTTGTTGATAATCTTCAAATCCCGCAAACTTCTAGAACAGTTTCATCGTAATATGTCATATACATCAATGATGTACATATCAGGAAAAACCGTTTCAATAGCCTGTCGCATTGCTTGGCATTGATTTATGATAATGGATTTCAAAGAAATTCCACACATACTTTGCAACCATTTCTTAAATAGCCAAACAAATGAATCTGTGTCTTCACCGAACAATAGCCCACAACCAAGTAATATAGATTCACCATGATGATTAATGGCAATAAATGAGGCGAATGACATTTCATACTTGTTTGTTAGGTATGTGGTGTCGAATGTGATCACATCATGAAAGGATTCATACGTTGCCTTACTCCGCGCATCAACCCAAAAAACATTTCGCACACGAAGATCATAATCCAAATCCAATGTATGGTAGAAGTTGGAATTTCTACATTGCATCCTAACAAAGTAATCATGCAAGACCTGTCCATCACCTTTCTTGCACTTCAAACGTCATACCTGATCAAAAAAGTTGCGGACATCTATTTTATTGTATGTCACGATCTCATAACCCCTTTACTTCGATGATGGAAGCTTTAATACTATTATTCACCCGAACACCGACATTATCATTTATCAGTAGTCTCCTCTTTATATCCGTGCTTATACATTTATACATAACAAAATGCCTAGATTTATTTGGACTCAACTCATGATTCTGATTGCTAGCAATAGCCGATATCCACCATTTCCGATCGTTAATGTCCATCAAAGCTTTCATCTCAGCTTCACACAAATTCTTTATTGTGGACCTCTTGTTAGAAGCATCACCAACCGAACTTGTATAGGTTCCCTCTCGCTTACACTTTAGATTGATATAAGACATCTCCATGAACCCTTTATTTTCCTTGAATTTATTATCATACATGCAAATCCTTTCGAATATGCATACTTCCTATACAATTGAACCACTTCGTCAAGTGAACCAAACTCCATGTCAACCAATGGTTCACTCATTACATCCCTCAATGCACTTTCCGGTGTACCCTACATGTTTTCATCAAGTTCAACGAACTGTGGTAAATCCTCCACAACACTACCAAATGATTTAACAACATCAATATCTGATGTAGTCATAACCACAACAACCTATAAGCCAAATACCAAAGTTAGAAAATGACATATAAACTCTACCAAATATTTTACCACGTACACATACTCATATACATCCTAAAATATTACATTGTAACCAATATTAACAACAAAAATTTGCACACACCACAAAACACACTCTTATTAAACTTATGTTTAAACAACAATGTATAAAATCCTACTAAACATCCATAGCCATTACACAACAATATTAGATATTTTCCTAGAGCAAAAACAATATATACAACAACGAACGATTGCAAAAAATGCATCACTAATATAACGTTTATTTTTTTTTTTTCCAATTTTTATCAGACAAATATATTCAACTTCTACAAATTTACTCTAAAATTAAAAGTAAACGATATACACAAAACGAGACAAGCTTAACTAATGGCCTTCAATGGAGTAGTGTTTCTAGAACTATTGAAAACTCAAACCTCACATACTAATCACCAAACAATAACCATATGCTCTTCAGCCCGTGGAATGGTGGTCTCTGTTCCAAAACATCGAACTCATAACTCAAAGCTCCAACTTTTTTTCATAAATGGAAGCAAGGCTGTTTGAAAATAATGGTGTATGTGTTTCTTGGGTAGGTGTAGATGAGGTATTTAATCAATCTTGGTTAAAAAGAATGTAACTTTAGAGATAAAAAAATCTAAGCT
This sequence comes from Fagus sylvatica, assembly GCA_907173295.1. Lineage (NCBI taxonomy): Eukaryota > Viridiplantae > Streptophyta > Magnoliopsida > Fagales > Fagaceae > Fagus > Fagus sylvatica. Next base: position 13,998,426 of record OU015772.1, on the reverse strand, counting down.
TTTCAGCAATGGTGGACTTTGTTTCTCGATGCCGTGTTTTTTTCGGAGTGTCTGTTGTGTTTTTCTGGAGTTGGCGTGGAGCAACAACAAAGGAGAAAGCTAAGAAATAAAAATCGAGTGTTTCTCACCCAATATACTTGTTTTTACACTATTTGGTTATAAGCTTAACTCCATTCTTAGATAACTTAAGTGGTTTGGGTGGTTTTCTCTTTGTGGGACATGTGAGGCCCCCTCTCTTATGTGCTTCAATTAAAAGTAGCCACATCCATGGTGTGAATTTTGTTTCACACCATGGTGTGGATTTAGTACCACCTTTTTTAAATATGGAAAAGTGTAACATTTGTAGCTCATAGCCAGTCTTTTTTCGTCTCCCTTGGTCTTCTCTCCGTACCAAAAAATATTATTTACCAAAATGTTGTTTTCATGAGATGTCATTGTAAGCACAGCTATTAGTCCTTTTCATTTCGACTACCTGTTACACTTTGTTATACTTAGAACTTTGTATTTTTTTAAGATGAACTATATTTGAAAACAAAAACCAAATAACAAAATATTGAGATTTAAACTAAAAAAAGAAAAAAGAAAAAGGGTTTGACTCATACTAAGGTACAAACAAAAATAAAAACTCAAAAAACCAAACTTTATTTAGAAAAGAAACATCTATCAACAAAACTCAACTGATAAATTTGGATACAGCCCAAAAAAAAAAAAAACTAAAAACCCTATTACATCCGGGTATCAAAGGACACCATCCACAAGTCTTCACACATAACCAAGGGGCTGGAAATGAGTAATATAAACAGTACCAAGCCTCTCCCCACAAAATTGGTCATCAGAGTGACTTATGTTGGTTTGTCATAGCACTTGGAGTTTTGTATTTCTGCCATAAACGAATCAGTCTACCCTATTAATAAAATTATAAGAAAACAAAAAAGAGCCAAAATTACTACTAATCACATTCCTGCGTAATGGAGGTAAGTCGTCCCACGATGAATGTGGCTTGAGGTTGAGAGCTTGAACAATACTTGAACGGTTAAACCCAACTCAAAAAGATAAGAAAAATAACTCAGTATTCATCACGTATGTTTCTTTGTCAAATAATAATAATCAACTCACCAATTACAAGATTTGAAGGAGGACAAAATATATATGCAGTGGTTGTAGCTCAAGCTCCAACTCAGAAGTGGAGGAAGGTGAACACATTGATCAATTAAAACACAGAGGGCCAGGAACAAACCCAATATAAAAAAATAAAATGTGATCCTGAATTTGGATCATACATATTGAACAAACATTCACAATAAAAGGCAATAAAAGACTCAAAATAAAAGAAAAAGAAAAAGAAAAATGCTAAACATAAGATTTAATACAACACCAAAAACCATATATATTAGAAAGTATCAAACATAAACATGTGGTGAGTTCCGAAAAATAAATTTAATTAACATGATCTACTATTATGTGCAAGACGGGAGCATTGTTGAATAATTATTCATTTTTGATAAACAAGTTGAACAACTATATCAATAAAATAGTCATGCAAGAATCAAAGACACAACTAGTTGACAAACGCTTGTCCTTTCAAAGGTGGAGATGGGTATGTACAATAGTTTTTTTTTTTTTTTTAAGTTACACTTACACATACACTCAATAAATCTTGAATCCATGATCTCACCCTCCATTTAATACTTACAAAAATGAGAAGGTGCCAATTGAGCAAGAGCTCATTAGTGGAGATGGGTACCGTAGGTTATATAGGATTCAATTCATTCTTACAAGCGAATTGCCTTTAGCTAATACAAGATCTCTAAACTCAAAATCACACAAGAAACTAACAAGTGCAGGCTCCTCAAAGATTGGTTTGTGCCTCAGAACGTTGACATGACAGGATAGAAGAGTCCAAAAGAAATATGACAGGCTACCATTGTTTTTTATGCTTTTGGAGAGATGGGGGGAGTCGGGTCGAACCTACGAGAATAAGGTACGAGGATAAGGCCAATCCAGCTATCAACGGGCTGGCGAAGGCTACCTCTTTAAACCAAGGTTGTTTGCCCTTAGCGTTAATCAAACAATTCTTGCAACGATTCTCAAGTCTTAACTGCTATTTTTGAGGTGGAGGAATTTTGATTTTATATCATGGACTTCAGGAAGAAGTGTCCTATTCACCTCTTTGAGAGGAAGAGGCAGCTCAAGTGTTTCTAGACTTCTAGTCAACTCTGTATGCCGTATAACAAATTAAATGAACATTCTTTAGGAGCTTGTAAAGTTCATTAAAAAAAAAAAAAGTTTGTATGATTTGTATGTAACTTTATCCCCAATTTTGGAAAAACTGATTCCCAGACTCAAATTCGCTTCGATGGAGGGCACTTGTCATCGCACTTGTAAAGAACGGCAAGCAAATGCTTCTTAGGAAGCAACCTCTCTACCTCCAGCCTCTTCATGTTCCGTATCCTGCTGCTTCTTTGCTTGTAAGTCCATATGACTACTTAATAGAAAGTTTGAGGTCTTGAAAATTAGAGGAAAAAAAAAATGGGGATTGCCTTCCAATGGTTGGGAAGGTTTGCATCTTAAGACCCAATGCATAAAGAAATAATTTTGACTTGAAACTAAAATGCAGAATAATAGTGAAGAGAAGAAATGCCAACTAATTACTTATATCCTTTAATCTCAGTAGATTTTAACAAAAAGTAAAATATGCCATCTTATTACAATGCTTTACTAGGGATTCCAATCCCAATCATGACATTATTAATAGGAATTTCTATAAGTGGCCGATAAAAATATAAAATACATTCTACCGAGCATCCTTAGATAAAAGATTGTTGCTTTGAACTATCCGGGCATTGCAGAGGTCATCAACAGCATCCCCCCTTTCAAAAACAGCTGCTGCCCCCATTCCTGTGCCTGCATTTCAGTTATAAACATTTATTGTGAGCCACATATCCAGCAGATATACATGCTTGCACTTGCACATTGTATACACACACCGACAAGGGAGAGAGAGTACCTATGCACATTGATATCACTCCAAAGCGGCAGTCTTTGCCACGACGCTTCATCTCATGCAATAGAGTAGCAACACAGCGAGCACCTGTAACAGACAACAGTAAAAAAATTTCTTAGTTGATAAAGAAAATCTTCATACCATGTTTGAGCTTCAACTGAAGTATCTGGCACCAATTTGAAATGATATGAACAGACATCAAAAAAAATTTCTTCTGCATATATGCATTAAGGAATAATGCAAGGAGTAAATACTAAATAGTCCTCCAACCATTTTTTTTTGATAAGTAATATGGTTTTATTTAAGAGAAGCATCTTAGTGCACAAAGTGTGCACAAGATGGAAACAGCAAAATAGTCCTCCAACCATTTCCCTGGATGAATCCAGCATCACCTCTTGAGAACAACAACCCTTTGTAGACAAATGTTCCTATCCTAAATAGTTTGCATCCAGCTGCCGAACCTAACTTTTTCAATTAACAATGACAATATACTTGCAAAATGAAAGTTGTGCTCAGAGAGGTATTACTCATCAGCAAAACTACAATGCAGATGGAAAAAACCCATCTTGCCCTTTTTGGCAGAAGTAGCTTCTCCAAATGATAACAAAGGATTTCAAAAGCCTACTAATATGCTAATATGCAATTAAACAAGAACGAATTTGTGTCTCTGTGTGTGTGTCTGTGTTGTTATCTTTGGGGGGGGGGGGGAAGATAGCTAACAAGAATGAATTCTGCAAAAAACATCTAATAAGCTGCATACCTAACCATTGAAGAGACATCCTAACCAATTTACTGAAACTTTTCCAGGCGGGGGACTCAGATTTATATATAGCAGGACATTTGTGTTCGGATAACTTTCTACAATTAAAGATGCTTTTTAAGTGATTTTATGGAAAGATTCTTTGGATAAGACTCATGGAGCAAGACAATAGAGCTTCAAATACGAAGCTATACCCATGTTATCAAAAGAGAAAAAAAAAAAAAAAATGAAGCTATGATAGCTTATTTCAAAATGCATATGCATAATGCCTGTTTCTATCCTCTTCAACCTACTTCAAAGTTACAGACAGCCACAAAAAAATGAAACAATACTGAAAAGGAATTGAGATGAAATGTTTGCTTTATAATATAGAAGTTCCGGTTCATCGTAGATTTTTATCAAAGGAGGAAGAGGAGAGAAGGTAGGAAAGGGTGGGTTTAGGGGTGGGGGGCGAACATTTCTCAAATCAAGCCACATCCCCCTCCCCTCTCTCCTCTTATCCTTTTTTCCTGTCAAAAACACTTTGAAGGACTAAGTTCTCCTTTGTATTTTTTTTTTTGATAAGTAATAAGAAAATGTTTATCCCCTGAAGATAAAACAATGAAAAATAAATACATATGGATATACAAGATGAGCATCTTCATGAGACATTTGAGATGTACTACTAAATAACTCAAATAACAAGGTTCAAAATTATCATATCACATCATTCTTGCATCTTAAATATATCTTGCAAATTTAGGTGCAGCTGACCGTGGGTCGACCCTCATCACATGTGGTACATAAATAACACAATAAAGTCCAATTAACTTTAATAGTTCCAGGAAGTAATATCAGTGTTTCAAAATTACAGATAGTGTAATTCAACTTAATTTGAATTTTCTAGTATATACCTGTTGCACCCAAAGGATGCCCAAGGGCCATAGCACCTCCATTCACATTGACCTTTTCTGGATCAAGTCCCAGCTTTTTACGGCAATACACAAATTGGGATGCAAATGCCTGCACAGTTGCAAATTTCCCGCTTAATTGTATATTCACAGTTCCGGAATACAACATAAGTACTTAATCCATAATTTAATACCTCATTAATCTCAAAAAGGTCGATATCATCAAGCTCTAAACCAGCAGCCTTCACTGCAGCTGGAATTGCAACGGCTGGGCCGACACCCATGATTGCTGGATCAACACCAACAGCAGCAAAAGTCCTGCACGACCAATAAAGGTTAATTTTCTTAGCATATAAGAAGTAATGTCAATTGTTTTGCATTAATTTATTGGACTAGCCATGAAACAGCTGAATAGTGTAGGGGCAATAGCATCCTCATTTACTAGATGAGTTAATTTAGTGTAATAAATCATGATTTTTGCCTGAGTGTTTAATTATCTCCATGAAGGATTAACTCATTTGGCCTCAAGGGGAGATTTGAGCTAGTGACATCCATTTCTTGAGGCATAGTTCCACCCAAGTGTGCTACCCCTTGGGGTTCATGAAGGAACATGATAGATGGGGTTTCTAGGGTGAGGCTGAGAGAGAAGTATTCATCCTATATGCAGTTGTGGGAACCTGTTTTGGGTTCTAGAATATAGTATGGTTAGGTCAATGAACAGTATAAAAACCATAACAAGATTAAAATTAATCACAGAACCACCCTGAGTTCCCCATAGAACAGAATGGGTGTATGGAAATTTTTCAATACTAGTTATAAGAGAGAGATCATATTTATGTAATTTATTGAATATTCAGAAAGATGGCTGATGATTGCATGCCATTATGCTTACTGAACAAACCAATATTAGATCATGGTTAGGGATGGGAGTTCCAGTGGAAATGTTGGATAGCAAGTACAGGGGGTAGCCACCAACATAGTTGCAAAGGAAAGCTCATATAGGTACGACTTAGAGAAACCAAGCACAAATCAATGATTAAGAGAGAGAGAGCTGCTCTAAGAAATGAATAAGATCATCTTGAAGAGATAAGCGCTAAGAAGGAAGTATTGTTTCACTACACTGTCCTGAAGAGCCACTGAAATGACAAAGCATACTTATTTATTTATTTGGGTGAGGGGCACAGGGTGGATGATGCTCCACTTCAAATAACTGTCCATGAGACTAATTGTTCCTACCAAGAGCAACTAAGTAGTGGTGAGGCTTCCAGCAAAAATAGCACAGGCCAATCAGAAGTACTGAGAATACCGACAGAAACCAAGCACTAAAATAAAGTAGGCTTCTGTGCATGAAAGTCACAATGTGAATATTGCCTGTGTGCTGGACCTTATTTGTGCAACTTATATGTTAAATGAATGAGCACTATCCAGAAGTTACATACCTGAATACGCCAAGGATGGGTAGTCCTTTTTGCACTGCAAGACTTCTCTTCATGAGAAGAACAGCCCCAGCACCATCACTCACTTGGCTAGAATTGCCTATATTAAAAGCACCAAATGATGAAATGGTATAGAGTCAACTAAATGATATATTTCTGAGAAAAATAATCATGAGTGCTATGTATCCAATACCAGCAGTTGTACTCCCATCTTTCTTAAAAACAGCCTTCAGCTTTGCCAGATCTGACACGCTTGCGTTAGGTCGAATCCCATCATCAATAGAGATTGTAACAGGCTTCTCGTCACCAGTTTTTGGATCGACAATCTATTTTAAATGAAATATGGATCAATGCCCTAATAAAAACCATATATGCACTGGTACAAACAATCTGCTAGAAGTACAATAGAATGGTGGAATTCTGCTAAAAGCCTAAAAATGCAATAAAATAGTAGGATACCTTGGTTGGCACAGGAATAATTTCATCCTTAAATTTACCAGAGGCAGTAGCAGCAGCAGCCCGTCTATGTGACTCAACCTAGGATAAATGCAAGAAAATCAATAGAAGAAAAAATAATATACATTTGGATCACTATAAACCCTGAAAGGTTCATTCAACTCACTGCAGCTTGATCTTGTTCCTGCCTTGTTACACCAAAACGATGTGCAACATTTTCTGAGGTTATACCCATGGGAAGAAGGCAATTTTGGGCTTGCTCAAAGGCCTTTACCTGTAATTATTAAAGGAAGATCATATCAGAATCTCAAAACCCTATCTAAATAGTTTCAACAAAAATCTTATGCATAGTATTAAAACATGATGAGAAAGTGTTAGTATACTTTTGGATTCACCGATCCTTCCCATGCCATTGGATTAGCAGTCATGGATTCCAAGCCAGCTCCAATGCCTATATGAAATTAATATAAATATATCTTTATCCTCATCCCAAAAATAAACAAAAAATTTAATATATTACACCAAGAAAATAAAAACAAAAACATCAAGAAGCCGGGGGAGGGGTGGGCAGTAGAGAACAAATAGCTCCACCCGGCGAACCTAATAATATCTCTATTTTTTTGGGGGGTGCTCTTACCAATGTCATAAAATCCAGCTCTTATAGCTGAAGCTACATCAGCAACAGCCTGAAGCCCAGATGAACATTGTCTGTTCACAGTCCTGATAGGCACAGTTTCTATACAACACAAGCGCGACATACATGAGCAAATAAAACACCAATAATTACAAGGTTAACAAAATCAAGTCGAGAAATCAAAACCCACCAGGGAAACCCGCATAGAATGCAGCCATCCTGCATTCACTTGCTCTTTGAGATCCCGGTGCCAACACAGAACCCACCACAATATCCCCAACTTCACTAGGATTCACATTGGTTTTCTCTATCAATGCCTATACCAAAAACAATTATCACAAAAGTAAGCTACTGGACTTTTCCAATCTTTCAAACAAAAGAAACATTCATAAAATACACCTTCAAAACTGGTGCAAGGAGATCATCAGGATAAGTATCCTTGAAACTACCACGCTTGGCTTTGCAAATTGGAGTCCGATACGCTCTATACGATTCAAAAGAGAGTCAATTAATTTAATTGATAATTTGGAAAAGCAAAAATTGAAATTAGAAATGAGATTTGCAAGCTTACGCCACAATCACCACGTCATCACCAAAAGCCGAAGTCCTATGGTACGCAGCGCTATCCCCAGCGGCACATGCTGATGCCTGTAATTATTATCAACCATCAATTTTTCTTCTTCTTTTTTAATTTAAATTTTAAAACAAATCTTATTTGTATAATTTGAAAATCGCATAGTCGGAGATCGAATATGCGAAATAAGCATAACAAAATAGAAGCTTTATTATAATTAATATTGTTCTTTAGGTTTAGCAGCTCAATTTGAACGATAGGTAAAACAATTAAAGGTTTGAAATCTAGATTCGATTTTCAAGGAAAACAGTAAGAAGAATTAAAGCAAAATTGAGAAAAATATGAAGGTAGAAAGCAATCGATCCGAAACGAAACATACAGAGATTGAAGAAGAATCGGCGCCGTAAATAAAAGAAGAAGAAACAGAAGGTTGGAGGTGCTCGAGCAGAAGTCGTTGCCTGTTGATAGCTTTCTCCATCTCTCTAAAGCTCGCTCTTGTGGAGACGTCAAAGACAAGAAATGGAAGAGAGGGGCAGTATTTTATAGTGGATGTTTGGCGGTTGAAGAACGGATCAGAAATGAAATCAATTATTATTATTGTCTGTATCAGACTCAGAGATAAGATTGGATGGGATTGGGTTTGGGTTTGGGTTTGGGTTTGTAACACTTAGTCTGGTTTATAGCAAGTGGACAAAGTAGAAAGGATGATCTCTTTGATTATAAGCGTTAGCTTCATGATGAATATCCAAATACTCCTCCTCCCTCACTCTCACTTTTCTGGCGCGTGCTTTCTACACTGTCCTTTAGCTATTTACTATCCACCGCACGACTAAGCAATAACTTCAATTTTTATATAACCGGGTCTCCAGCCTAAATTTAAGGTTAATATATATATATATATATATATATAGATTTCCTTCCACTTTTGTATCTCTGGACATATACAGATTGAGCCCAAAATTTTAGGTTTTTATTTTTATTTTTTATCTTTGATAACTTTAGTAGTTTAGATATGCCATTTAATGTGGTCGCGTAACACGTGCCATTTTCTACTTATTTAATCAATATGTGTACGAATATACTCATTTTTACTCTTAAATTCACAATATGCTGAAGTGATAGGTTCTGAGTAGTAAACCAACACAATCATGGGGTCCGTTGTTGGTACTTTTTGGATTTATTGAATTTTTTTATTAATTACAACCTGTTACTTCAACAAGTTGTGAAAATAAGTGTGTCTTTAGAGATTTTCCTTATTTAATTTTTAACTTTGACTTATCTAAATTAAATTTAGAAAATACCTAGTTTATAGAGTATGCGTATTATTATCACAATTATCTCAAATTAGGTGTTACTGTAGAAAAGGTAAAGGTGCAGTGATTTGGTTTTTGACAAGTGGTGGTTTGGCGTTGAAGGTTATTTCCCAATTTTTAAGGGGTATTTTAGATTTTTATGGCTAGAAATGATGTTCGAATTGTTTAGGTATAAATTAACATTATTATCTCAAAATGGGATGTTAATCTAGAAAATTTAAAGTCCAAAGAAAATTACAAATTCAATGAAAGATTAAGGTTAAAAAGTATAATTTCTTATTTTATTTTATTGTTTTCACTTAAGTTATTGAGCTAGGTGATCAAAATTTAGAAAAATTAAGAAGATATCTCCGGTGTCCTCTCTAGTCAAACAAAATGTGTGTACTTGTGTGGACCCATGAGTACGACCCATGTGTCCTTGTGTGGGACCCATGAGTAGAGGTGTAAATAATAATTTCTCTAGAGTTTATTGTATTTTTCTTTCTTATTTTGGTTCCATACGGACGTCTGTGACACGCGCTTCAACGGGAGTGGTTGTTGTTGTTTCTGGGCATAGGAATGCGTGCCTGCTTGGGAAATAGCGAGCGAAAATGTCAATACTACGTTGGAGCTTTATCCTTCTTCTGGAAACAGCGTATATATGGTACACCTGTTAGCATTCTATTAAAGATTAACAAGACTTACAAGGAATTTCAACTAAAAAATAAAAAAGACTTGTCAAAGTAAAAATGAGAAAGGTAGATAACAATTTATCGAAAAAGAAAGAAAGGTAGATAACAAAGAAAACTTACCAACAAAAATATAGTGATTACAAATCATCGATTATATTCCGTATTAAATGTTACAGCAAATAAAGTTTCTATTATTTCATAATATGTACAATAATATTTTAACAAAAAAGGATAATTATTATTGCTATTGCTAATGAAAAACTCAAAGCAAAAAAAAAAAAAAAAAAAAATTACATGTGAGGAAAAATCGACAAAAAGATACCAAAGTTTTGATTTATTAAGTTTAAAAATATGGGCAAATTTCACTTTTCCCCTTTAACTATTGAGTCATCTCAATTCTCCCATTTACCTATAAAATCAAGCAATGTCCCCCCTTAATTGAAAATATGCAAATCGCCCCCCACCATTTAATTTTATGTTAAATCCAAGCTAAAATAATGGAATATTTTTATAGTATATTAATATATAATGATAGATTTTGAATATTATGACTAGAAATTGACAAAATACATAAAAACATTTCATTAATTTTGTTGGAATTTAACATAAAATTAGACAATGGGGCTATTTGCATATTTTCAATACATAAAGGGAGATATTGCTTAATTTTATAGATAAAAGGAAAAATTGAGATGGACGTAATAGTTAAAGTGGGGAAAGTGCAATTTCCCCTAAAAATAATGATCTAACCCGACAACAATCACTGGTTATAAATTTATTAGTTCTCATTTCGAATTGATTGTGCTATTAAATTTTCTCTTCATGAGATGAGCCCAGTGCATTGGACCGATGGATAAGACAACTCAACTAGCCTAAAAAGTGTTTAAATTAAGTTATGACTTTATTACTAATTACATGCACTACTACCCACATAATTTATTAGTTCTTAATTTTCTTTGTGGTTTATAATTGTCTTTATCTCTTTGATATAAAATTTAACATCTCATTATACGTGCCTATAGGACCAGTTAGAACAAAACTTCGGATATCTATGTTAAAAATAAAAAATAGATCGGAAGAGCGTCGTGTAAAAAAAAATAGTTGATAGCATAAACAACAACACAAAACATATGGGAAAAATTTGAAATAAACTATTTGGGTAAAATTTAGATACAGTTTCTTAGGTCAAGTACATTAGGTTCCTAGTTGAATTTAAATATTCTTGGAAAAGATAACATTGTTTGTATTTCATTGGTTAATACAACCATGTGTTTGAATTCAATTGGAGAATCTAATGTACTTGACCTAAAGAACTGTACCTAAGTTTTACCCCAAAGAACTATACCTAAGTTCATTAGGGATGAATACTCATGAATTACGCGATAATTGTTTATAGCATGTGGGATTAGAAGTCTGTAGGTTTTTATTACCTAGAGGTGAGTTCAAAAAAACTCTTCTTTAAAAATGTTCCCTACATTATCAAAAAAGATAAAGATGTTATGAAATATTAATGGTGATGTTAGTTCATATCAATTAAAGATTGTTTTTATAGCCTTAATGCTTAAGAAGTAACTCCACACACTTTAAAGGCTATATATACATATGTAATCTCCTTTGTAAATGTGAACAAAACCATTACATATACAATTAGTTATATATATCATGTGGATGACCACTTAAAGATATAATCTCATTATCACACTATTTCCTTTATTTTATAACACGTTATCAGCACGAGACTCTAGCCAAATTATAAAAGGATTTTGTCCTTACTTTATCAATCACAGCAAAAGGTTATTTGTGTAACACTTCAATTCAGTGTAAGTTATTTCCTAATGAATTTTTTTATCTTATTATCTAATTTATTTGTTATCACATTGATTCAAGCCTAATACCTTAATATTTAGTTTATAATCCACTAATATTTAGTTTAATGGATTAAAAGTCCTATGAGTTTCATGTTTAACATATGTTATTTGGTAATCGGTTAAATATTAAGCAATTCCATTACATTTAATTATTCTAATCCTGTCAAAGTTGGATACAAATGATAAAAGATAAAAGATATGACTATATATGCATATAACTATATTAATTACATGTCTATTAACCTTGGATACAAATGATAAAAATAAAAAATAAAAAAAAAAAGGGGAATGTATACATATATTTTATATCATATTTCATATAGTCAATTTTTATTCCTATTGCAAGTTTACATTTGAATAATTTAGATTGAATATATTATTTCTTATCAAAACATTGCATGATATAAATGCTTACTTACTTAATTGTTAATATTGTTACATCTTCCCTATAGATAATGTCGAACCTTACAAAACTTGAATTCGTTGCCCTTGATATTTCGGGCAAGAATTACTTATCATGGATCCTTGATGCTGAGATCCACTTGGAGGCAATGAACCTTGGAGATACTATAAAAGATGGCAACCAAGTATCCCCACAAAATCGCGCAAAAGCAATGATTTTTATTTGCCATCATCTCCATGAGGAATTAAAAACTGAGCACCTTACAGTAAAAGATCCTCTGATTCTATGGAATAACTTAAAGGAGAGATACGAGCACCAAAAAACCGTAATCCTCCCTAAAGCTCGTTATGATTGGATGCACCTAAGGTTGCAAGATTTTAAAAGTGTGAGCGAATATAATTCTGCACTTTTTAAAATCAGCTCACAATTAAAATTATGTGGGGAAAAGATCACTGATGAAGACATGTTAGAAAAAACGTACACTACATTTCATGCCTCGAATGTGCTCCTGCAGCAGCAATATCGAGAGCGTAAGTTCACAAAATATTCTGAACTAATATCTTGTCTTCTAGTGGCTGAACAAAATAATGAGCTTTTGCTGAAAAATCACCAATCTCGCTCCCGACCAGTTCAACACCATTCCCTGAAGTGAATGGAACCTCATATGATAATAATAGAGGATATAATGGTCGTGGGCGTGGACATGGTAGAAAACGAGGGGGATGTACTCAAAATACTCCAAGAAAGAATACCACACCTTACCACCGAAAGGGGAATTACAATGAAACAAAACAACATGGAAATGGACAAGGTTTACAAAATAAACCCCCAAAAACCCATGAAGAAAAATGTCTTAGGTGTGGTATGAAAGGGCATTGGCAACGTACATGTCGTATGCCTAAACATTTAGTAGACCTATACCAAGCCTCTATAAAAGAAAAAGGGAAAGGAATTGAAATGAATTTTGCTCATCACAGTGATCCAGAAGATCACATGGGTTACTCTGATATCCCAAATAAAGTGGACATTACCCATCTGGATGTCTCTGATTTCTTTGAGGATGCTAACGGAAAAATTGATCATTTGATTGGTGATGGAAATGTTCATACCAATTAGCATATTTTCTTTCCAACATACTATCGCTTTGTTTTAGTATGCTATCTTGTTATGCTTTATTTTACTCTTAAAATAATAAAGTTTAATTTATATTTTTCATATATGTAGAGGCATGAGTCTTATTGATGGATTTAATTCCAAGATGATGGGCGAAGACTTTTGTCTAGCAGACAGTGCAACAACGCACACAATCCTTAAAGATAAAAAATATTTTCAACAATTATCCTTAAGCAAAGCTTATGTCAATACCATATCAGGTTCTTCGAACCTAATTGAAGGCTCCGGAAGAGCAAATATCATGTTACCAAAGGGAACAAAACTTTATATTGACGATGCTTTGTACTCTTCTAAATCTAGAAGGAATTTACTCAGCTTTAAGGATATCCGTCATAATGGTTATCATATTGAAACCAACAATAAAGGCAGTGAAGAATATCTTTATATTACTTCAATGGTTTCGGGCCAGAAACTCATATTAGAAAAACTGCCTATTTTCTCTTCTGGGTTATATTATACCACTATGAGAACAATTGAAACAAATGTTATAGTGCGCCAAAAGTGCTCTAACCCAAATATATTTATACTTTGGCATAATCGTCTTGGACATCCGGGATCAATAATGATGCGTCGAATCATTGAGAATTCTCATGGGCATCCCTTAAAGAACCAGAAGATTCTTTTACCAAGTGATTATCCTTGTAGTGCCTGTTCTCAAGGTAAACTAATCATCAAACCATCTCTTTCAAAGATTGTTGTTGAATCCCTATCTTTCTTAGAAAGAATACAAGGTGATATTTGTGGACCTATATACCCACCATGTAGGCCATTCATGTATTTTATGGTTTTAATAGATGCATCAACTAGATGGTCACATGTTTGTCTACTTTCTACTAGGAATGTTGCATTTGCTAAACTCCTTTCTCAAATAATTAGGTTATGGGCACAATTTCCTGACTACCCAATTAAGAAAATCTGTCTAGATAATGCATGAGAGTTTACATCTCAAGCATTTGATAACTATTGCATGTCAATCGGGATTGATGTTGAATATCCAGTTACTCATACCCATACTCAAAATGGTTTAGCTGAATCATTTATTAAAAGACTTCAAATGATTGCTCGTCCTTTATTTATGAAAACAAAACTACCTATTTTTGCTTGGGGACATACCATATTACATGCTGCATCATTAGTTCGCATTAGACCAACTGCTTACCATAAATACTCACTATTACAACTTGTTTTTGGTCAACAACCAAATATTTTTCACTTTCGCATTTTTGGTTGTGCTGTATATGTTCCAATTTCACCCCCACAACGCACTAAAATGGGCCCCCAACGTAGACTTGGTATTTATGTTGGTTTTGATTCTCCATCAATCATTAAATATCTTGAACCCTTAACTAGTGACATTTTTAAGGCACGTTTTGATGATTGTCACTTCAATGAAACAATCTTCCCACCATTTCGGGGAGAAAAGTCGTTGCCTGAAGCACGACGAGAAATCACTTGGAATGTTTCGACATTATCCCATCTTGATCCTTGTATAAATCAAAGTGAATTGGAAGTTCAGAGGATTATTCATTTGCAAGGTATTGCAAATCAATTACCGGATGTATTCACTGACAGTAAGAAAATAGTGAAATCTCACATCCTAACTGCTAACAATCCAGCACGGATTGAAGTCCCTAAAGGACAATTAATTAATATAGCAGCAAATGAATCTAAGACACGCCTAAAGCGTGGAAGACCTGTCGGTGTTAAAGATAAAATTTCCCGGAAGAGGAAAACACAAGAAAAACAAGTTGCAGCCCTTGAAGAGGCTATACCCATGAAACAGGCAACAAACATAATTAATCTATCCAAAAATTGTGCACACAAATCTCCTGAAAATGAACCTCTTGAAGAGGAACCTCCTGAAAAGGGAACTCCTGAAAAGTTATCCCCAAAAAAGGAGCAGATACCTGAAAATG
>OU015772.1:13982036-13983228 GCA_907173295.1 Fagus sylvatica | reverse complement strand
ACCTTTGTGGCGTTCCTACTTTTGAACTTATCAAAGGTAAATCACAACCTTTGTGGCGTTCCTCCTTTGTAATTTGGGTTCTTGAGGCAGGTTCTTCAACGGGTCTAGATTTTAATATAATCTAGGTTCTTGAAACGGGTTCTCAACGGGTCTAGATTCTCCATCCATTGACTTGATCTTGGCTTTCTTGGGTGAGTTTTCAAATTGATTGTGGGTTCAAGGGATTCCATTCCGCGGGTTCATATCATTTGGTATCAGAGCAAGGTTTCCAATCAGGTCTTATTCTATCTTTTTCTTGCTTGCTTATTTGATTCTAGGGCATTCATTGTTCTAGGGTTACAAAAAAAAAAAAAAAAAAAAAAAAAAAAAAAAAAACGTGGCTGCCAAATTCCATTGTTCTAGTGTTTGTGTTGGCTTAAACCTCTTATTGAAGAGTTTGTGTTGGATGAAACTTCTTGTTCTAGAGTTTGTGTTGGTTGAAACCTCTTATTCAAGAGTTTGTGTTGGCTTAAACTTCTTGTTCTAGAGTTTGTGTTGGCTCAAATCTCTTATTCGTTTTATTGTGATCAAATCTGTTGCTGAAAAAAAAAAAAAAAAAAAAAAATCCGAAAATTTTTATGAGCCTTATCATCAACGGGGCTGCATACATCATTATAGTTACTCTTTCATTCGTTTTTATTCCCTTATTCTTATTCTTGTTCTTGTTCTTGTTTCTTGGACCTAATTACTAGTTGGGATAAAACAAGGTTCTTGTTCTTGTTTCTTGATTGAGTTCAATTAGTTCTTGAAGAACTTGAGTGGGAAAACTCTTGAGGTAAAAGGCAAGAGAGTGTGAGACTATTATCAAAAAAAAAAAATTGCCAATTAAGAGTGAAATACGAGTGGAGTGCCATTGTTCGAGTGTAAACACGTAAGGGAGTGTGTGAGGTTTTCCACTAACATTTTTTTTTTTGCAGCACATTACGATGTCTCATAAGGGTGACTCATCACCTAAGGGGAAGGCAGATAACTCATCCTTTGTGTTGCAAGCCATGCAACAACAGTTTGAGCGGTTGAACTTTGTGTTGGGTGAAGTGAGGGATAGGATGGATCTTCAAGATGCAGCGATTAGAAATCTGCAAGGTGGGAGAGATAGGAGGCGACGTGAGCGTAGGGTTGAAAATGAGTATGAGAATGAAGGAGATGGTGAGAA
>OU015772.1:13944536-13977036 GCA_907173295.1 Fagus sylvatica | reverse complement strand
TTCGGTGGTAAGGTGTGGTATTCTTTCTTGGAGTATTTTGAGTACGTCCCCCTCGTTTCCTACCATGTCCACGCCCACGACCATTATATCCTCTATTATTATCATATGAGGTTCCATTCACTTCAGGGAATGGTGTTGAACCGGTCGGGCGAGATTGGTGATTTTTCAGCAAAAGCTCATTATTTTGTTCAGCCACTAGAAGACAAGATATTAGTTCAGAATATTTTGTGAACTTACGCTCTCGATATTGCTGCTGCAGGAGCACATTCGAGGCATGAAATGTAGTGTACGTTTTTTCTAACATGTCTTCATCAGTGATCTTTTCCCCACATAATTTTAATTGTGAGCTGATTTTAAAAAGTGCAGAATTATATTCGCTCACACTTTTAAAATCTTGCAACCTTAGGTGCATCCAATCATAACGAGCTTTAGGGAGGATTACGGTTTTTTGGTGCTCGTATCTCTCCTTTAAGTTATTCCATAGAATCAGAGGATCTTTTACTGTAAGGTGCTCAGTTTTTAATTCCTCATGGAGATGATGGCAAATAAAAATCATTGCTTTTGCGCGATTTTGTGGGGATACTTGGTTGCCATCTTTTATAGTATCTCCAAGGTTCATTGCCTCCAAGTGGATCTCAGCATCAAGGATCCATGATAAGTAATTCTTGCCCGAAATATCAAGGGCAACGAATTCAAGTTTTGTAAGGTTCGACATTATCTATAGGGAAGATGTAACAATATTAACAATTAAGTAAGTAAGCATTTATATCATGCAATGTTTTGATAAGAAATAATATATTCAATCTAAATTATTCAAATGTAAACTTGCAATAGGAATAAAAATTGACTATATGAAATATGATATAAAATATATGTATACATTCCCCTTTTTTTTTATTTATTTTTTTTTATCATTTGTATCCAAGGTTAATAGACATGTAATTAATATAGTTATATGCATATATAGTCATATCTTTTATCTTTTATCATTTGTATCCAACTTTGACAGGATTAGAATAATTAAATGTAATGGAATTGCTTAATATTTAACCGATTACCAAATAACATATGTTAAACATGAAACTCATAGGACTTTTAATCCATTAAACTAAATATTAGTGGATTATAAACAAATATTAAGGTATTAGGCTTTTTATAACAAATAAATTAGATAATAAGATAAAAAAATTCATTAGGAAATAACACACTGTTGAGTTTACACAAATAACCTTTTGTGTGATTGATAAAGTAAGGACAAAATTATAATTTGGCTAGAGTCTCGTGCTGATCGGTTATAAAATAAAGGAAATAGTGTGATAATGAGATTATATCTTTAAGTGGTCAATGCAATTGTATATGTAATGGTTTTGTTCTGGGATTACTATGTATATATAGCATGTGTGGAGTTACTCAAGCATGAAGAGAAAATTTAATAGCACAATCAATTCGAAATGAGAACTAATAAATTTATAACCAGTGATTGTTCTCCAATTGTCAAACACATGGGTTAACCAATGATCAAACAATTATTTTTAGAATATTTAAATTCAACTAGGAACCTAATGACTTGAATTACCTAAGCACTTTCCCCACTTTAACTATTACGTCCATCTCAATTTTTCCTTTTATCTATAAAATTAGCAATATCTCCCTTTATGAAGAGAAAATATAGCACAATCAATTCGAAATGAGAACTATAAATTTATAACCAGTGATTGTTGTCGGGTTAAATATTTTTAGGGGAAATTGCACTTTCCATTTAACTATTACGTCTCTCAATTTTATGAGCAATTAATTGATTCAAATAGCATTGTCTAATTTTATGTTAAATTCAAAATTAATGAAATGTTTTTATGTATTTTGTCAATTTCTAGTCATAATATTCAAAATCCTATCATTATATATTAATATACTATAAAAATATTCCATTATTTTGGCTTGGATTTAACATAAAATTAAATGGTGGGGGCGATTTGCATATTTTCAATACATAAGGGGGGACATTGCTCGATTTTATAGATAAATGGGAGAATTGAGATGACTCAATAGTTAAAGGGGGAAAAGTGCAATTTGCCCATATTTTTAAACTTAATAAATCAAAACTTTGGTATCTTTTTGTCGATTTTTCCTCACATGTAATTTTTTTTTTTTTTTTTTTTTGCTTTGAGTTTTTCATTAGCAATAGCAATAATAATTATCCTTTTTTGTTAAAATATTATTGTACATATTATGAAATAATAGAAACTTTATTTGCTGTAACATTTAATACGGAATATAATCGATGATTTGTAATCACTATATTTTTGTTGGTAAGTTTTCTTTGTTATCTACCTTTCTTTCTTTTTCGATAAATTGTTATCTACCTTTCTCATTTTTACTTTGACAAGTCTTTTTTATTTTTTAGTTGAAATTCCTTGTAAGTCTTGTTAATCTTTAATAGAATGCTAACAGGTGTACCATATATACGCTGTTTCCAGAAGAAGGATAAAGCTCCAACGTAGTATTGACATTTTCGCTCGCTATTTCCCAAGCAGGCACGCATTCCTATGCCCAGAAACAACAACAACCACTCCCGTTGAAGCGCGTGTCACAGACGTCCGTATGGAACCAAAATAAGAAAGAAAAATACAATAAACTCTAGAGAAATTATTATTTACACCTCTACTCATGGGTCCCACACAAGGACACATGGGTCGTACTCATGGGTCCACACAAGTACACACATTTTGTTTGACTAGAGAGGACACCGGAGATATCTTCTTAATTTTTCTAAATTTTGATCACCTAGCTCAATAACTTAAGTGAAAACAATAAAATAAAATAAGAAATTATACTTTTTAACCTTAATCTTTCATTGAATTTGTAATTTTCTTTGGACTTTAAATTTTCTAGATTAACATCCCATTTTGAGATAATAATGTTAATTTATACCTAAACAATTCGAACATCATTTCTAGCCATAAAAATCTAAAATACCCCTTAAAAATTGGGAAATAACCTTCAACGCCAAACCACCACTTGTCAAAAACCAAATCACTGCACCTTTACCTTTTCTACAGTAACACCTAATTTGAGATAATTGTGATAATAATACGCATACTCTATAAACTAGGTATTTTCTAAATTTAATTTAGATAAGTCAAAGTTAAAAATTAAATAAGGAAAATCTCTAAAGACACACTTATTTTCACAACTTGTTGAAGTAACAGGTTGTAATTAATAAAAAAATTCAATAAATCCAAAAAGTACCAACAACGGACCCCATGATTGTGTTGGTTTACTACTCAGAACCTACCACTTCAGCATATTGTGAATTTAAGAGTAAAAATGAGTATATTCGTACACATATTGATTAAATAAGTAGAAAATGGCACGTGTTACGCGACCACATTAAATGGCATATCTAAACTACTAAAGTTATCAAAGATAAAAAATAAAAATAAAAACCTAAAATTTTGGGCTCAATCTGTATATGTCCAGAGATACAAAAGTGGAAGGAAATCATATATATATATATATATATATATATATACCCTTAAATTTAGGCTGGAGACCCGGTTATATAAAAATTGAAGTTATTGCTTAGTCGTGCGGTGGATAGTAAATAGCTAAAGGACAGTGTAGAAAGCACGCGCCAGAAAAGTGAGAGTGAGGGAGGAGGAGTATTTGGATATTCATCATGAAGCTAACGCTTATAATCAAAGAGATCATCCTTTCTACTTTGTCCACTTGCTATAAACCAGACTAAGTGTTACAAACCCAAACCCAAACCCAAACCCAATCCCATCCAATCTTATCTCTGAGTCTGATACAGACAATAATAATAATTGATTTCATTTCTGATCCGTTCTTCAACCGCCAAACATCCACTATAAAATACTGCCCCTCTCTTCCATTTCTTGTCTTTGACGTCTCCACAAGAGCGAGCTTTAGAGAGATGGAGAAAGCTATCAACAGGCAACGACTTCTGCTCGAGCACCTCCAACCTTCTGTTTCTTCTTCTTTTATTTACGGCGCCGATTCTTCTTCAATCTCTGTATGTTTCGTTTCGGATCGATTGCTTTCTACCTTCATATTTTTCTCAATTTTGCTTTAATTCTTCTTACTGTTTTCCTTGAAAATCGAATCTAGATTTCAAACCTTTAATTGTTTTACCTATCGTTCAAATTGAGCTGCTAAACCTAAAGAACAATATTAATTATAATAAAGCTTCTATTTTGTTATGCTTATTTCGCATATTCGATCTCCGACTATGCGATTTTCAAATTATACAAATAAGATTTGTTTTAAAATTTAAATTAAAAAAGAAGAAGAAAAATTGATGGTTGATAATAATTACAGGCATCAGCATGTGCCGCTGGGGATAGCGCTGCGTACCATAGGACTTCGGCTTTTGGTGATGACGTGGTGATTGTGGCGTAAGCTTGCAAATCTCATTTCTAATTTCAATTTTTGCTTTTCCAAATTATCAATTAAATTAATTGACTCTCTTTTGAATCGTATAGAGCGTATCGGACTCCAATTTGCAAAGCCAAGCGTGGTAGTTTCAAGGATACTTATCCTGATGATCTCCTTGCACCAGTTTTGAAGGTGTATTTTATGAATGTTTCTTTTGTTTGAAAGATTGGAAAAGTCCAGTAGCTTACTTTTGTGATAATTGTTTTTGGTATAGGCATTGATAGAGAAAACCAATGTGAATCCTAGTGAAGTTGGGGATATTGTGGTGGGTTCTGTGTTGGCACCGGGATCTCAAAGAGCAAGTGAATGCAGGATGGCTGCATTCTATGCGGGTTTCCCTGGTGGGTTTTGATTTCTCGACTTGATTTTGTTAACCTTGTAATTATTGGTGTTTTATTTGCTCATGTATGTCGCGCTTGTGTTGTATAGAAACTGTGCCTATCAGGACTGTGAACAGACAATGTTCATCTGGGCTTCAGGCTGTTGCTGATGTAGCTTCAGCTATAAGAGCTGGATTTTATGACATTGGTAAGAGCACCCCCCAAAAAAATAGAGATATTATTAGGTTCGCCGGGTGGAGCTATTTGTTCTCTACTGCCCACCCCTCCCCCGGCTTCTTGATGTTTTTGTTTTTATTTTCTTGGTGTAATATATTAAATTTTTTGTTTATTTTTGGGATGAGGATAAAGATATATTTATATTAATTTCATATAGGCATTGGAGCTGGCTTGGAATCCATGACTGCTAATCCAATGGCATGGGAAGGATCGGTGAATCCAAAAGTATACTAACACTTTCTCATCATGTTTTAATACTATGCATAAGATTTTTGTTGAAACTATTTAGATAGGGTTTTGAGATTCTGATATGATCTTCCTTTAATAATTACAGGTAAAGGCCTTTGAGCAAGCCCAAAATTGCCTTCTTCCCATGGGTATAACCTCAGAAAATGTTGCACATCGTTTTGGTGTAACAAGGCAGGAACAAGATCAAGCTGCAGTGAGTTGAATGAACCTTTCAGGGTTTATAGTGATCCAAATGTATATTATTTTTTCTTCTATTGATTTTCTTGCATTTATCCTAGGTTGAGTCACATAGACGGGCTGCTGCTGCTACTGCCTCTGGTAAATTTAAGAATGAAATTATTCCTGTGCCAACCAAGGTATCCACTATTTTATTGCATTTTTAGGCTTTTAGCAGAATTCCACCATTCTATTGTACTTCTAGCAGATTGTTTGTACCAGTGCATATATGGTTTTTATTAGGGCATTGATCCATATTTCATTTAAAATAGATTGTCGATCCAAAAACTGGTGACGAGAAGCCTGTTACAATCTCTATTGATGATGGGATTCGACCTAATGCAAGCCTGTCAGATCTGGCAAAGCTGAAGGCTGTTTTTAAGAAAGATGGGAGTACAACTGCTGGTATTGGATACATAGCACTCTTGATTATTTTTCTCAGAAATATATCATTTAGTTGACTCTATACCATTTCATCATTTGGTGCTTTTAATATAGGCAATTCTAGCCAAGTGAGTGATGGTGCTGGGGCTGTTCTTCTCATGAAGAGAAGTCTTGCAGTGCAAAAAGGACTACCCATCCTTGGCGTATTCAGGTATGTAACTTCTGGTTAGTGCTCATTCATTTAACATATAAATTGCACAAATAAGGTCCAGAACACAGGCAATATTCACATTGTGACTTTCATGCACAGAAGCCTACTTTATTTTAGTGCTTGGTTTCTGTCGGTATTCTCAGTACTTCTGATTTGCCTGTGCTATTTTTGCTGGAAGCCTCACCACTCCTTAGTTGCTCTTGGTAGGAACAATTAGTCTCATGGACAGTTATTTGTAGTGGAGCATCATCCACCTGTGCCCCTCACCCAAATAAATAAATAAATATGCTTTGTCATTTCAGTGGCTCTTCAGGACAATGCAGTGAAACAATACTTCCTTCTTAGCGCTTATCTCTTCAAGATGATCTTATTCATTTCTTAGAGCAGCTCCCTCTCTTAATCATTGATTTGTGCTTGGTTTCTCTAAGTCGTACCTATATGAGCTTTCCTTTGCAACTATGTTAGTGGCTACCCACTGTACTTGCTATCCAACATTTCCATTGGAACTCCCATCCCTAACCATGATCTAATATTGGTTTGTTCAGTAAGCATAATGGCATGCAATCATCAGCCATCTTTCTGAATATTCAATAAATTACATAAATATGATCTCTCTCTTATAACTAGTATTGAAAAATCTCCATACATCCATTCTGTTCTATGGGGAACTCAGGATGGTTCTGTGATTAATTTTAATCTTGTTATGGTTTTTATACTGTTCATTGAACTAACCATACTATATTCTAGAACCCAAAACAGGTTCCCTCAACTGCATATAGGATGAATACTTCTCTCTCAGCCTCACCCTAGAAACCTCATCTATCATGTTCCTTCATGAACCCCAAGGGGTAGCACACTTGGGTGGAACTATGCCTCAAGAAATGGATGTCACTAGCTCAAATCTCCCCTTGAGGCCAAATGAGTTAATCCTTCATGGAGATAATTAAACACTCAGGGCAAAAATCATGATTTATTACACTAAATTAACTCATCTAGTAAATGAGGATGCTATTGCCCCTACACTATTCAGCTGTTTCATGGCTAGTCCAATAAATTAATGCAAAACAATTGACATTACTTCTTATATGCTAAGAAAATTAACCTTTATTGGTCGTGCAGGACTTTTGCTGCTGTTGGTGTTGATCCAGCAATCATGGGTGTTGGCCCAGCCGTTGCAATTCCAGCTGCAGTCAAGGCTGCTGGTTTAGAGCTTGATGATATTGACCTTTTTGAGATTAATGAGGTATTAAATTATGGATGAAATACTTATGTTGTATTCCGGAACTGTGAATATACAATTAAGCGGGAAATTTGCAACTGTGCAGGCATTTGCATCCCAATTTGTGTATTGCCGTAAAAAGCTGGGACTTGATCCAGAAAAGGTCAATGTGAATGGAGGTGCTATGGCCCTTGGGCATCCTTTGGGTGCAACAGGTATATACTAGAAAATTCAAATTAAGTTGAATTACACTATCTGTAATTTTGAAACACTGATATTACTTCCTGGAACTATTAAAGTTAATTGGACTTTATTGTGTTTACATTTAAGAAATTTCTGCATTTATGTACCACATGTGATGAGGGTCGACCCACGGTCAACTGCACCTAAATTTGCAAGATATATTTAAGATGCAAGAATGATGTGATATGATAATTTTGAACCTTGTTATTTGAGTTATTTAGTAGTACATCTCAAATGTCTCATGAAGATGCTATTGGTGATTGCCTTAAGCATGTAGTTGGATTTTGTTATATTAGGTTTTATGTTGAAGGGGATGAAATCATTTTCTTGGAAATGCTCATCTGGCTAGTACACCAGTATACAAAGGAGAACTTAGTCCTTCAAAGTGTTTTTGACAGGAAAAAAGGATAAGAGGAGAGAGGGGAGGGGGATGTGGCTTGATTTGAGAAATGTTCACCCCCCACCCCTAAACCCACCCTTTCCTACCTTCTCTCCTCTTCCTCCTTTGATAAAAATCTACGATGAACCTGAACTTCTATACTATAAAGCAAACATTTTATCTCAATTCCTTTTCAATTATTCTTACCCTTATTTTGAATTTGTTTGAAATGTAATGTGAATACTGTAAATTAGGTGTTTTTGAGTTTCTGTACTGATTGCTTGCTCTGCGGCTAGACTTGCTTGGTTTGATGATTAAACAGTTACATTGAAGATTAATGGCAAGTAACTTAGAGCAATAAACAATCAATCATATTGGCATCGTATATTTCTGATATTTCATATGTTAATCACTTATATTTTAATTCATATGTTAATTTAATCAGATTATAGTTGGTATCAATCTAGTATTTGATGGTTTGCTATATTTTCACTTTGATGTACAATTCAATGTACCTTTTGCAAATAAGACGTTTTTAGGAATTTATAATTTACATAACATTACAGTTGGAACTTACTTCAGTTTAAAAGAAGAGAAGTTTGTGGCAGTCTGTAACTTTGAAGTAGGTTGAAGAGGAGAGAAAGAGGCATTATGCATATGCATTTTGAACTAAGCTATCATAGCTTCATTTTTTTTTTTTTTTTTTTTGATAACATGGGTATCTTTCATATTTGAAGCTGTATGGCTTCGTATTTGAAGCTCTATTGTCTTGCTCCATGAGTCTTATCCAAAGAATCTTTCCATAAAATCACTTAAAATGCATCTTTAATTGTAGAAAGTTATCCGAACACAAATGTCCTGCTATATATAAATCTGAGTCCCCCGCCTGGAAAAGTTTCAGTAAATTGGTTAGGATGTCTCTTCAATGGTTAGGTATGCAGCTTATTAGATGTTTTTTGCAGAATTCATTCTTGTTAGCTATCTTCCCCCCCCCCCCCAAAGATAACAACACACACACACACAAATTCGTTCTTGTTTAATTGCATATTAGCATATTAGTAGGCTTTTGAAATCCTTTGTTATCATTTGGAGAAGCTACTTCTGCCAAAAAGGGCAAGATGGGTTTTTTCCATCTGCATTGTAGTTTTGCTGATGAGTAATACCTCTCTGAGCACAACTTTCAGTTTGCAAGTATATTGTCATTGTTAATTGAAAAGTTAGGTTCGGCAGCTGGATGCAAACTATTTAGGATAGGGACATTTGTCTACAAAGGGTTGTTGTTCTCAAGAAGTGATACTGGATTCATCCAGGGAAATGGTTGGAGGACTATTTTGCTGTTTCCAGTATTTACTCCTTTAAATAAAACCATATTACTTATCAAAAAAAAATGGTTGGAGGACATTATTCCTTAATTCCTTAATGCATATATGCAAAAGAAATTTTTTTTGATATCTGTTACTTATAAATTTTTTTTTTTTTTTGATGTCTGTTCATATCATTTCAAATTGGTGTCAGATACTTCAGTTGAAGCTCAAACATGGTATGAAGATTTTCTTTATCAACTAAGAAATTTTTTTACTGTTGTCTGTTACAGGTGCTCGCTGTGTTGCTACTCTATTGCATGAGATGAAGCGTCGTGGCAAAGACTGCCGCTTTGGAGTGATATCAATGTGCATAGGTACTCTCTCTCCCTTGTCGGTGTGTGTATACAATGTGCAAGTGCAAGCATGTATATCTGCTGGATATGTGGCTCACAATAAATGTTTATAACTGAAATGCAGGCACAGGAATGGGGGCAGCAGCTGTTTTTGAAAGGGGGGATGCTGTTGATGACCTCTGCAATGCCCGGATAGTTCAAAGCAACAATCTTTTATCTAAGGATGCTCGGTAGAATGTATTTTATATTTTTATCGGCCACTTATAGAAATTCCTATTAATAATGTCATGATTGGGATTGGAATCCCTAGTAAAGCATTGTAATAAGATGGCATATTTTACTTTTTGTTAAAATCTACTGAGATTAAAGGATATAAGTAATTAGTTGGCATTTCTTCTCTTCACTATTATTCTGCATTTTAGTTTCAAGTCAAAATCATTTCTTTATGCATTGGGTCTTAAGATGCAAACCTTCCCAACCATTGGAAGGCAATCCCCATTTTTTTTTTTCCTCCAATTTTCAAGACCTCAAACTTTCTATTAAGTAGTCATATGGACTTACAAGCAAAGAAGCAGCAGGATACGGAATATGAAGAGGCTGGAGGTAGAGAGGTTGCTTCCTAAGAAGCATTTGCTTGCCGTTCTTTACAAGTGCGATGACAAGTGCCCACCATCCAAGCGAATTTGAGTCTGGGAATCAGGTTTTCCAAAATTGGGGATAAAGTTACATACAAAATCATACGACCTTTTTTTTTAATGAACTTTACAAGCTCCTAAAGAATGTTCATTTAATTTGTTATACGGCATACAGAGCTTGACTAGAAGTCTAGAAACACTTGAGCTTCCTCTTCATCTCAAAGAGGTGAATAGGACACTTCTTCCTGAAGTCCATGATATAAAATCAAAATTCCTCCACCTCAAAAATAGCAGTTAAGACTTGAGAATCGTTGCAAGAATTGTTTGATTAACGCAAAGGGAAAACAACCTTGGTTTAAAGAGGTAGCCAGCGCCAGCCAGTTGATAGCTGGATTGGCCTTGTCCTCGTACCTTATTCTCGTAGGTTCGACCCGACTCCCCATAAAAAACAATGGTAGCCTGTCATATCTCTTTTGGACTCTTCTATTCTGTCAACGTTCTGAGGCACAAACCAATCTTTGAGGAGCCTGCACTTGTTAGTTTCTTGTGTGATTTTGAGTTTAGAGATCTTGAATTAGCTAAAGGCAATTCGCTTGTAAGATTGAATTGAATCCTATATAACCTACGGTACCCATCTCTACGGATCACATTTTATTTTTTTTTATATTGGGTTTGTTCCTGGCCCTCTGTGTTTTGTTTAATCAATGTGTTCACCTTCCTCCACTTCTGAGTTGGAGCTTGAGCTACAACCACTACATATATATTTTGTCCTCCAAATCTTGTAATTGGTGAGTTGATTATTATTATTTGACAAAGAAACATACGTGATGACTACTGAGTTATTTTTCTTATCTTTTTGAGTTGGGTTCAACTGTTCAAGTATTGTTCAAGCTCTCAACCTCAAGCCACATTCATCGTGGGGCGACTTACCTCCATTACACAAGAATGTGATTAGTAGTAATTTTGGCTCTTTTTTTGTTTTCTTATAATTTTATTAATAGGGTAGACTGATTCGTTTATGGCAGAAATACAAAACTCCAAGTGCTATGACAAACCAACATAATTCACTCCGATGACCAATTTTGTGGGGAGAGGCTTGGTACTGTTTATATTACTCATTTCCAGCCCCTTGGTTATGTGTGAAGACTTGTTGGATGGTGTCCTTTGATACCCGGATGTAATAGGGTTTTTTTTTTTTTTTTTTGGGTTGTATCCAAATGTATTAATTAAGTTTTGTTGATAGATGTTTATTTTCTAAATAAAGTTTGGTTTTTTGTGTTTTTATTTTTGTTTGTACCTTTGTATCAGTCAAACCCTTTTTCTTTTTTAAATCTCAATATTTTGTTATCTGATTTTTGTTTTCAAATATAGTTCATCTTAAAAAAATACAAAGTTCTAAGTATAAAAAAGTGTAACTGGTAGTCGAAATGAAAAGGACTAATAGCTGTGCTTGCAATGAGATCTCATGAAAACAACATTTTGGTAAATAATATTTTTTGGTACGGAGAGAAGACTAAGAGAGACGAAAAAAGACTGGCTATGAGCTACAAATGTTACACTTTTCCATATTTAAAAGGACAGAGTTTGGTTACAAACAATTTACTACAACCCACTACGTGTCAACTAATAAGATCATCCACGTGTATTTTAGTCACATGACCTATTTAATGAGTCATGTGGATGGTCTTATAAGTTACCACATAGTGGGTTGTAGCAAACGGGCTATAAACTGATTTGTAGCCAAACCTTGTCCTATTTAAAAAGGGTGGTGCTAAATCCACTTTTCCATATTTAAAAAAGGTGGTGCTAAATCCATACCATGGTGTGAAACAAAATTCACATGGATGTGGCTACTTCTAATTGGAACACATAAGAGAGGGGGTCTCGCATGTCCCACAGAGAAAAAACCACCCAAACCACTTAAGTTATCTAAGAATTGAGTTAAGCTTATAACCAAACAGTGTAAAAACAAGTATATTGGGTGAGAAACACTTGATTTTTATTTCTTAGCTTTCTCCTTTGTTGTTGCTCCACGCCAACTCCAGAAAAACACAACAGACACTCCGAAAAAAACACAGCATCGAGAAACACAATCCACCATTGCTGAAAAGCTTAGTTTTTTTAGCTCTGAAGTTACATTCTTTTTAACTAAGATTGATTAAATACCTCATCTACACCTACCTGAGAAACACATACAACATTATTTTCAAACAGCCTTGCTTCCATTTGTGAAAAAAGATGGAGCTTTGAGTTATGAATTCCATGTTTTGGAATAGAGACCACCATTCCACGAGTTGAAGAGCATATGGTTATTGTTTGGTGATTAGTACGTGAGGTTTGAGTTTTCAATGGTTTTAGAAACACTCTTCCATTGAAGGCCATTAGTTAAGCTTGTCTCGTTTTGTGGATATCATTTACTTTTAATTTTAGAGGAAATTTGTAGAAGTTGAATATATATTTTTTAATAAAAATTGGATAAAAAAAATATGTTATATTAGTGATGCATTTTTTGCAATCGTTTGTTGTTGTATATATTGTTTTTGCTCTAGAAAAATATTTAATATTGTTGTATAATAGCTATGGATGTTTAGTAGGATTTTACACATTGTTGTTTAAACATAAGTTTAATAAGAGTGTGTTGTGGTGTGTGCAAATTTTTGTTGTTAATACTGGTTACAATGTAATATTTTAGGATGTATATGAGTATGGGTACGTGGTAAAATATTTGGTAGAGTTTATATTTCATTTTTTAACCTTGGTATTTGACTTATAGGTTGTTGTGGTTATGACTACATCAGATATTGATGTTGTTAAATCATTTGGTAGTATTGTGGAGGATTTACCACAGTCCGTTGAACATGATGGAAACATGCAAGGTACACTGGAGAATGCATTGAGGGATGTAATGAGCGAACCATTGGTTGACATGGAGCTTGGTTCATTTGATGAAGTGGTTCAATTGTATAGAAAGTATGCATATTCGAAAGGATTTGCATATATGATAATAAATTCAAGGAAAATAAAGAGTTTATGGAGACGTCTTATATCAATCTAAAGTGTAAGCGAGAGGGAACCTATACGAGTTCGGTTGGTGATGCTTTTAACAAGAGGTCCACAATAAAGAATTTGTGTAAAGCTGAGATCAAAGCTTCGATGGACATTAACAATCGGAAATGGTGGATATCGATTATTGCTAGCAATCAGAATCATGAGTTTAGTCCAAATAAATCTAGGCATTTTGCTATGTATAAATGTATAAGCGCAGATACAAAAAGAAGACTACTGATAAATGATAATGTCAATGTTCAGGTGAATAATAGTATTAAAGCTTACATCATTGAAGTAAGGGGGTTATGAGATCGTGACATATAATAAAATAGATGTCCGCAACTTTCTCGATTAGGTACGACGTTTGAAGTGCAAGAAAGGTAATGGATAGGCCATGTATGATTACTTTGTTAGGATACAATGTAGAAATTCCAACTTCTACCATACATTGGATTTGGATTATGATCTTCGCGTGCGAAATGTTTTTTGGGTTGATGCGCAAAGTAAGGCAACATATGAATCCTTTCCTATGAAGCACGAGTACGTTTTCGGGTACGAATATGGTACAGCAGTACTCCAATTCCTAAAAAACTCGGGTACGAATACGGCGGGGTATTTTTTTATATATTATTATACATATATTTTTAAATATATGTAAACTTAAAAACAAATATGGATAATAAGATACATCCATTGCCATTGAATTGTCTTTATATTACAAACCAACATTCAAAAGAGTAAATGCAATAAGTGTTCAACATTCAAAAAAGTAAATGCAATAAGTGTTTAAAATAAAATAAAATTCTAGTGTTCAAGATTATCCAAGAACAACATCTTCCTCATCATCCTCATCTCCAACACTTTCACTATCAGCAGGTACACTAGAACCAACAGTTTCACTAATAGACCCCATAACTTCTTTCTCCAATTCTGGCTCATCAAGTATAAGACTTGCAATCTCAAGCATCCCACCTCCTTCATATGGGTCCTCCCAACTATCACCTGCAATATCTCACATCTTTGTTGGTCCTTTAATGTACTCATTGCTCCTTGATAAGATTCGAAGATTAGAGTGCACAAATACCAAATCTTGAGCACGTGCAAGAGTCATTTTGTTCCTCCTCAATGAATGAATGAATGAGTATGTGCTCCAATTCCTCTCACAACATGAGGATGAGCAAGGTTGTACAAAAAGTTTCGAGGCAATGGATTGAAGCTTCGAGAAATAAACTCCATAGCATTGCCACCAATCAATGGCATTTATTTCCGACCTATCTTTAACCATTGCAACGTGAATCTTACCATTGATTATGCCTCTTGAAAACTTACCAAACTCAGTTTTGGCTAATGTTCTTTCATGGTCATCTAGAAAGAATCTCTCCAAACACTTATTCCTTTCTTCAGAAATTTTAAGATCTTGATGCGAAGGGACAAGATTTAGAGACAACTCAAGCCATTTGGTGGAATAGTACCTAGTTAAAATTAAAAAATAAAATGACAAGGGAGTAATCAATGTTTTTAAATTTAACTAAAGGAATGAGGGAAATCTAAAATAAATGAAAGTACTTACTTATGATTCAAGGAATGAGCCATGCAATGAAATGGGGTACAATTTTTGGTCCACCGATCAATGAGTATGTCATACACCACATTATAAAAGGTGGAGATCTCACCTTCTTGCTTGCCTTCATGCTGAAATATTATTGCTTTCACTTTTTCTATCATTGTATCCAACATATCATACACAAGATGAAGAGTAGGCTTATTCGTGTCAGCTGCTCGAAGCATGTCATAGATAGGTGATGTGAATAGAATAATGTAATCAACCCTATCCCACCACAAATCATCTAAAATAATATCTCTCACACGTGTAGCTTTTCCAACGTTATCCTCCTTATAAGAAGTCCATTGCTCACTAATAACCATAGATTGCAGACTTCTTTTTATTAGCTTCATCCTTTTAAGGATGACCAATATTGTTTCAAATCTTGTATCAGCAACAGCAAGCAATTTTAAAGGAGAAATTTCATTAAACATTGTCAACCTCATGGAGTGGTTCATGATAAAAACACATATGAAAAATGCATCATCAGCAATTTGTGCAATCCAATTACATTCAACATATGTAACTGCATTCCTTTCAGTATTTTTTGGTGCACAAATATTCTTCAAGGCAAGATTAAGAGTATGGACAATACATGGTGTCCAAAAGATATGAGGATACTCAGCTTCAATAAGAGATCCAGCAGCCTTCATCACATAAGCATTATCAGTTATCACTTGAACAACTTTCTCAGGTCTAATCTCTTTAATAACATTCATCAACAACTCAGAAATATAATACTTGTTTTTGTATTCCTTTGTCCCATCAATTGCCTTTAAAAAAAACCGGAACCCCTTCAGATGTAGCCATAAAATTAATAAGAGGCCTTCTTTGTGGATCTGTCTAACCATCAAATACTACACTCACACCTTTTTCTTTCCAATCATCTTTGATTGGTTTCAACATTCTTTCAACATTGGTTCTTTCTTTTTGTAAAAGAGTTGTTCTGAAAGCATTATATCCCAGAGGCACATAACCCACAATCATATTATTAGCCGCATATGTATAAGAATTAACATAATGTGGGATCCTTACAAAGTGAAACAGAATAAAACATCCTAACAATTAGACTTGTCAAATGTTCTTTACAACCATTATTAAATGCCCTCTCCAAAGAAGATTTCCCAGTCAACTTCCTCTTCTTAACCCCAAACATACTACTACTAATACTTTCACTCTCATCCCCGAGTGGTAAAGGGATTGTAGATTCTTTATTTATCTTCTTTTGGTCAGCCGCATCTTGCAATTTTTGCATTTCTAACTTATATTTAGCTGTCACCTTAGGACATTCTTTAATCCCAACATTGGCAATTCTTAATAAATGGGCTTTGACCCTAGAATAGGAACCCTTATAAATTTCTTGACAATAATTGCACTTAAAACTCATGTTTCCCCCACCTCTACTATTCTTTTCTATTTTTGTGACATATGCCCATAGAGAAACATTGTCATCCGGCATAGAAGTACTAAAACCACCAGAACTAGAAGTATTCTCCATTAACCTACAAACCCATATAAAAACCAAACACACATCGCAATCACAAACCCATAACATATTAACACTAAAATTAATACCCATAAGGTCATAACATGTTAACAGAGCAAACACAAACCCATACATATTATCATTTATCACAGAGACACAAACCCATAGCATATTAACAAAAATATCACAAACTCATACCACAATCAAAGCAATCAGATTACTTATAAAATAAAAATAAATAAATGAAAAATCAGAGCAATCCGTAACCCTCAAATCCAAAATGAGAAAATAAATCATAAAAGTTTGAGATTTACCAGAAAATAAATCCATAGCCCTTCTGTTTCGTAGCCCATCGCCGAAAGAGTGAGGAAGTGAGATAGAGAGAACCGACGGTGGAGTGAGGAAGTGAGAGACAGAGAGAGAGAGAGGCGTTGCAGAGAAGAGATCGAATCGAGAGCAGAGAAGAGATCGAGCGGCGTTGCAGACAAGAGATCGAGTGGCTGAGAAGAATCGGGAGAAGATATTTAAGGTTTGAGATTTACCTTAAACGATGCCGTTTTGGCTTGCCTCGTACCGGACCCGTGCCAAAACCGAACTAGAAAATATTTTTTTTGGCCGAAAACGAGTACGCCGGGGGTACGCATGCAATGGTACCCCGACAGTATCAGTACCCACGAGGTACCCGGTATGGGTACGATGGGGTTTTTGCCGTACCGGTACTTCCTTGATCCTTTCATAATGTGATCACATTCGAGACCACATATCTAACAAACAAGTATGAAATGTCATTCGCCTCATTTATTGCCATTAATCATCATGGTAAATCTATACTACTTGGTTGTGGGCTATTGTTCAATGAAGACACAGATTCATTTGTTTGGCTATTTAAGAAATGGTTGCAAAGTATGTGTGAAATTTCTTTAAAAGTCATTATCATAAACCAATGCCAAGCAATGCAATAGGCTATTGAAACAGTTTTTCACGATATGTACATCATTGATGTATATGACATATTACTATGAAACTGTTCTAGAAGCTTGCAGGATTTGAGGATTATCAACAAATAAAACATAATTTGTTTAAATTTGAACATAAATCAATGACAGTGGAAGAGTTCTAAGATTCATGGATGAGTACCATCACTAGATACAATCTTGAGGAACATGAGTAGTTGGCTAAGTTATATGAGACACGAGAGCGATGAGTTCCTGCGTTTCTCAAAGGCCATTTCTTTGTTGGAATGTCCTCAACTCAGCGCTCCGAATCAATGAATGCATTCTTTGTTGGTAACTTAAATAGCTTTACAATTTTAAAAGTATTTGTTGAGAAATTCGATAATGCATTGTAGCATAAGGTAGAAAATGAGATAAAATCTGATTTCGAGTCTTTCAAAGGCAAGCTTGATTGTGTGACCTCATATCCTATGGAGATTCAATTCTAGGAAGTTTATACCTATGATGTTTTTAAGCTGGTGCGAACAGAATTAATGGGAAGACATGATTGTTTTGTAAATGAGATTGTTGGAGGCAATGAAGATGTGAAGTACAAGATTCGGGATGAAACGGTGATTGATAATGTTGATTATGGGAAGTTGTTTGAAGTGCATTTCAGTAGATATGAATGACTTGTTGATTGTGTGTGCCATATGTTCGAGTTTAAAGGCATATTATGTAGGCATGAATTATATGTGCTTTCCCATGAAAGCGTGAGTGTCGTCCATAGAAGGTACATATTAGACCAGTGAAGAAAGGATATCAAACGAAAACACACATATGTCTCTAAAAGTTACGATGATGTACATCATGGACCGGTATTGGATAGGTATGAGAAGTTACACAAACTAGCTATTGGTGTACTTGAAGTAGGGGTTGAATTTGTAAATAATTTCAATGTTCTGGAGAAGTTGTTAATCGACTGGAAAGAGAACTTTCTGCGTGTTTGTAATAAACATCTTTTGCATAAGCGAAAACACTAGTATTGGAGCAACAATTGATACTCCTAGGACTAAAGTGGTAAGGAGTCCTAAAGTTGTAAGTCGTAAGGATCCCCATAGGATGAAACGATTGAAGTCATTAATGGAACAAGCGGATGCACAACCATGGAGGAGAAGAAACACTGCTAGGAATGTTGATCAATTTGAACCGCACGCTGAGATACATAATTAGAACACCAAACTTATTTTAATATCCTAGTTTATTAGTGTTTATGAATTTGTGTTTGACTGTGAATTGTGATTGGATGGCGTAGGTCATGTGTAATGTTATTATTCATAAATGAGATATTTTTTTAATTACTTGATTTGTTTTGTAATGTAGCAGTTTTCTATGTACATGTCACATTCAAATGATGAAATTATAAACTTGACAAATATAATATTTTCCCACAGCTTTTTGTTATAGGTAAAATAGCATAAATGGTTCACATGTTGTTGAATCTTGTTTATTGTATACTTATTGCACAATGTTTTCGTTTACAGTCAATAGCAGAGAGTCATGCTCATGGATACTAAGGCGAAACCTCAAACCTTAATTGATTAGATATATTTAAATTATTCTTTTTTGTTAAACGGTACTCCTTTTGTATTATGGAAGGAGCCGTGGGTAATTATATTTTGTATCATGGAAGGACCCTATATCCTTACTGTTGTTGCAAGAGGATGGAGACAATGTTGGTTCTTTTTGTTGTAAAATGGTTGTTTATAGTGATATAGAAGTGAGGGCTTATGCACTTGTCCCACATGAAAACATATAAAGCATTGAAAGTGTTTATAAGGTAGTACATACACCAACATTTTAAATAGATAAAGTGGAGTTATGGACATGTGGCTTTACTATTCGCACACGTGCACGCGTGCGTGACGTGTGGTGTAATGTGGCGTTTTAGTGGCGCACTTGGCACTTGGGCACGTGCACGTGTGATTAAGATCGGACGGTCATCTTTTAATTTATTTAAATTAAATGAGATGCACTGGATCATAACCCATAGAAGTTATTTCTGTACACAGGAATAGCTGTTTATGACAGTTATTAATTGTTTTGAACAGTTATATTGTTCTGGAACAGTGCCAATTAATGTCTATAAATTAAGGAACCTAATTAACTGTCAAATACACAATTTCGTTTTGAATACTCTTTTAAGGGATTACCGAAATTTGTTTTCTGTAATTAGTGACTTTGTTGTATCCTGGAGGTGAATTGCCTTAACTCGGAAGTAAAACTCGTTTAGAGTGGGGGCAATTATCACCTTAAAGATAGTGTTATCACGCCTCAAAGTCACATCGTTTTTTCTAATTTTATCAAAATCTTCAACAATTTTAAGATGATAATCACAATGGATCAGAATCTGAGATGGCGACTTTCAAAATGAAGAATCAAGACTTTGTGAAATTGGACAGGTTTGATGGGACGAATTTCACTTGTTGGAAGGACAAGTTGATGTTTCTGCTTACTGCATTGAAGATTGCATATGTTCTGGATCCGAATCTGTCAAAATTTCCTGAACCAACTGACAACGATTCTGATCAACATAAGGCAGAATGCAAGAAACGCAAAGAAGATGAAGTGGTATGCATAGGACATATTCTGAACACTCTGTCTGATTGTTTGTATGATCTATTCACATCAATGAAGTCACCAAAGGAAATCTTGGAGGCTCTAGAATTCAAGTACAAAACTGAAAAACAAGGTGCGGATAAATTTCTCATAATGAAATATTTTGAGTTTGTTATGGTTGATAATATGTTTGTTATGGATCAAGTTCATGAATTGCAAGTTCTGGTGAATAAATTTAGAGATCTTAAAGTAATTGTTGTTGAAAATTTGCAAGTTGGTGCTATTATTGCCAAACTTTCTCCTAGTTATGATTATAGAAAGAAACTGATGCACACAACAGAAGATTTCACTATATAGCAAATTCAAAAACATTTACGAATTGAAGAGGAAACTCAAATTCGTGATAAGAAAATGTTTGCACCAAGTAGCTCTAAAGTGAATTATGTTGATTCTAAAAATCTTTCTGGCGGAGGAAATAAGAGGAAATTTAGTGACAGCAATCCCTCCAACAATAGTAACAATAAGCAAAATAAAATTTGTTATAATTGTGGAAAGAAGAGACATTTTAAGTGTGAGTGCAGAAACAAGAAGAAGCAAAAGAAGGATAATCATAAAGTTCCTAATAAAGCCAATATGGTTGAGGAGAATTCTGATATTGTAGCCATGGTTTCTAATTTGCATATAAGCATAATCTCTGAATTGAATATGGCTGATGCAAAATCAAAGTCTCCTGATTGGTGGTATGATACTAGCGCTACTGTTCATATTTGCAACAACAAATCTCACTTCAAGAGTTTAGAAGATGCAACGGTTGGACAATAAGTGCAAATGGAAAATAACGACACTGCAAAAGTCGAAGGAAAAAGGACTGTTGAACTTTAGTTTACTTTCTGGAAAGAAACTTATTCTGATTAATGTACTCTATGTTCCTGAAATTAGGAAAAATCTTGTATCTGCAAATCTGCTTTGTAAGAAAGGTGACACAAAACAAAATGACAAACACGATATGCATGTGAGCAGGTAGGCTTAATTGATCACAAGGAATCGAGGAAGAAGTTGATCTAGTACACAGCAAGATTTGACCAGTCGAACCTGTTATCGAGACTAGACGAGGTTATAGAAACATCTTGATCAATCAAAGATGCGATCAAGTGTAGATTCGAGAATACCAAGAAATGCGGAATTTTGCAGACACAATGTAGAAAATATCCAATTCAGTTAGCAAATCCAGGTTCTTACAATTTTTATTGAACTTTATTATACTAGTGCATAATGGTGATTTTAAAGGCACCTACATTTTATGAGTGACCTGACTCATGACCTCTCATCAATTGGTTAAGTAAGATGGACCAATTCTTTGATCAAATAGGTTTACCAAAAATGGTGAGTTGTGAGTTGTGTGTACTCGAGTTAAGGTGGAGAGAGACGAGGAGATCAGACCAGAAATGGTCATAAATTCTATAGGAGAAAAGGAGAGGAAAATATAAGAAATGGGTAATTTTATTTTATAAATTTGTTTCATTATTTTATATTTTTAATAAAAAAAATTATTAAGTTAGATTAAATAATACTAACAATGTTGAGTTGATAAGCTTAGGTAGTATCTAACGGAAATAGACAAAATGACTTATTTGAAAACAAAATTAAGTATTAAGAACCAAAAAAAAAGAAAAAGAAACTTAAGAAACCAAAATGAAAACAATACCAAATTAACTTTATGGACTAAAAATGATATTTTAGTCTTTTTTTCAATTATGAGTAGAGTGTGGTGGGCCCAAGTGTGTGAGGTGGCAGGTTAGGTGTGCATGTTGTGAAAATAGTGTGCCACTTTATTGTGTCCATAGCTATGTTTATGTGCTTATATTAGTTTATTGCGTTCACGTTGTCCTTGTGTGCTCATTGCAAGTGTCTTGGGTCTCAAAATCTTATTTCAAATGAATTATCCTGTGTTTGGTCTAAAAATGAATGCGTGTAAGTTACAAATAGATATCGCATTGTTTTGTAAGTTCTACAAGTATTGATTAAGATATTTGATTATGTTGTTTTAGTGCGGACTGCCGAGAGATTAATCCTTTTTTGCTTTTCCTATACCCAATTCTTCATTCTAATCCATTCACCATAGTATAGTGGTTTTTTGGACCAACCTAATCTATCTAGCGCATAACACTTCTGTTAATCAGCTCAAATGCTTGCAAGGTATCAACAGAAAAATAGTGGCTTCTGAGTGATCATTTTATTGTGTCATTAAGTTTGCAGTAATGAAATTGACTTTCGTTTAAAAAATAAAAAAAATAAAAAGCATTTGGGGTAGATTGCACCAGGGCCTGGGCCTTATTCCAAACATTACGAGCCGAGATTGGGTAAGTTCTCTTGTGCAATAATGAAATGCATACATCAGAAGCCCAATAAGAAGCTAAATTGATCTTTAATGTGCAACCTGTGATTAAATGTTTAAATATTTCTTTCCTTTCTTTTTCTTTTCCATTTTTTTTTCCTTGTGTGAATTAGTCCAGAATCCAAATGGTAAATAGCTATACGTCTTTACCTAAATTTTGCCTTTATGCAAAAAATCTATTAGTGAATCCTACCTAACCCATACGGCAAAACGATACCTTTCGCCATTCGCAAATAGTTGGGAACCCCAGTCCCAAGAACAGCCCGTCTAAGCCCATGTCTTATTTGGCCTCCAGCTCAGTATGCCATCCCAGTAGCATTGACCTCATTAGTACTTAAGAACTTTTCAGGATCGCTCTGAAACCTCCAAAGCCCTATATACAAGCTTTGCTAAACATGAGCCCATAGATCAATTCAAAAGAAGACAATGCACCATTGTCAGCACCATCCAGAAGAAAGTTTACGACTCTAATCAATTTGAGCCTTTCTTAAAATTGTAAATTACTTTAAAATCTAAAGGAACAAAAGTAAGAAGAGCAGTATGCCACTGTGCACAATTTCCATTACAATATCATCCAATGGGAACAAAAATATAATTGAACCAATTATTACCTTAACCCCAAAATGAGAATGCTTTCAGACGTGAAGTAATTCATTATTGTAGCATGATTACTTAAGCACTGGAGTCCCAGTGCAAACTAGGTGATGGAAGACTTACAAACCGGGCATGATGCTCTTCTGCTGAGCCATGGATCAATGCACTGAAACAAATGAGGGAAAGAAAATAAAACAAAAAAATTAATCAGACATTTGATGGCTTATTTTATAAGAAAATATAAATCTTGCAACCCCAAAAAAATAAAAATTCCTACATCTTTGTGAAATTTGTGTAAGCAAGGGAGATGGCGAATGGTTTCTCCAATAGTTGGGTTTTCAAGACATATCGCACAAACCTCATCACTGGCCTCAGTCTGACAAAGAAAACAGAACAGCATGAAATACCCAATAAATCTGCAGATCTGACAAACCGGTGCATGATCCACAAAAAAAAAAATAATAAAATACCTAACTGATTCATTTAATTGATAGATGGACCAGACACACATGCCCCTACCTGAACTGTTGACTGCGGCAGGAAATTAATCTGATTGACAGATGCACCAGCATGATGGTGATTGTTATCATCAAGGGCCAACAACATTTCATAATCATTTCTGCAAGAAAATGAAAATAGGCATGATCTAGAAGAAAACAGATCTATGCTAAGCTTGATAAGAAACAGAACTGAAAAAAAATAAAAAAGACCTCGGATATTCATTGAACATTATTAAAAAGCAGCAGGAAATATAGATTAATTAACAAAGAAAAAGATTGATAAGAAACAGAACTAAACCGCCGATATTGATCAGCAGGAAATATAGATTAATTAACAAAGAGAGTAAATTCTTACTCGTTGAAATCACGCTGAACTTCAAAGATGTGATTAGCCCTCCTCATATCACCAAGGTCCCCAACTGCAGCCTCTAATGCTTCCAATATATCAAGTCTCTGCATGACAAAGCAAGCAAGTGAAATTCATATTAAAATGGCCCTTGACATGTCAATCACAAACTCAACATATCCATTGCCACTGTCAGTCCACGTGACAAATACAATAAAAAGTGTTCTTCTTTTGGCATAATTACATAAGAAAAACCCAGAGTAGGCATTGTACTCCAAACATAGCAAAAATCCATTGGCTACAATTGGAACCCTATGAGTGCTAAAAGCCATCCACATGAGTCTTCCTCATGCGTAAAACCTAGAAAATAAATGCAGTTGTAGGAATATAGTACTTTTTAATACAAAATATCAAATGTGGTTCACGTCAAGAAGCTTTTGGTGCCCAAAGGGATCCCAAGTGCAACTAATGTAGGTCTTCATTACTTTTCGTTAACCAAGAATCATTGATTGGGAGTTTTTTAAGAATGCAATTAAATGAATTTTTTAAAAATATTTTTCTATTCCCTTGTTTGGGAGTTCAAGTAGGAAGGGATGGAATAGTCATTCCCTTATTTGGAAATTTAAGTAGGAATAAATGGAATGGTTAGGAGGGAACACTCATTCGTCCCTATTCCCTCATAAACCCAATTTGTCATTCCCTCCAAAATTGGGAGGAATTGAAGGGAATGGAATGGAGTTTAATAAAATTTTGACTGAAATGCTTAAAATACCCCTAATATTTTACAAATTTTCTAGAACGAAGGTACAATGGTAATGTATTTATAAAATTATTCATTTCCATCATTACTTACATTCCATTCTTTTATTTTAAAACATCCTAACAAGATAGCTTAGTTCCATTCCTTATACTCATTTCATTCCATTCCATTCATTTATGATTTATTCATTTCATTCCTTTATAAACTTCCAAACATTGCCTGAGGATCCAGATTGCCATGACTTTAAGAACATGAAGTGTACATGGAAACAATTGAAATTTGAAATCAGGGTCTAACTTCGAGATTTATTACGTAATTACACTATCTTTTTACCTTGTGCAGGGATCAAAGTGCATTCCATGAAAATTACATCAATGCCCCCCTATAACTTAAAATCATAGCACTTTAGACCCTAAGTAAGTCTCCGTCAACTAAAAGTAGCAAAGGTCAATTGAGCTATACTGGGAAACCTATAAGTGACAAAAAACTGTCCATATAAGTCTTCCTCACACGTGTCAATGAGCTCTAACTCAAATGGTACCTCTTCCCTATAAGAGAAAGTTAGAGGATGAGGTCATGGGTTCAAGACCTATCCAGTATGTAACTTAGCAATCAAATACAAGTCTTCCTCACACGTAAACTCCAGCAATTAATTAAAGGAAGATAGCACTTTTTTTTTTATACCAAATACCAAATCTGGTCACAAACACTTTTTATTTGGCTAAATTATGCTTTGGTACCTGAAATTTGGGATAAGTTCAATTTTGTCCTTCAAATCTAAACGTGAATTTGGTCTCTGAAATCAAAAAAGGGAACAATTACATCCATCCATCTATGGGTCGTTTTGATTTAGGTCCCTTAAATAAGGGGTTGGTTCAATTTTGGTTCCTTAAATATGTAGTTGGTTCGATTTGGTCCCTCAAAAAT
Source organism: Fagus sylvatica (assembly GCA_907173295.1). NCBI lineage: Eukaryota > Viridiplantae > Streptophyta > Magnoliopsida > Fagales > Fagaceae > Fagus > Fagus sylvatica. Next base: position 13,951,618 of record OU015772.1, on the reverse strand, counting down.
GGGGTGCCTCATTTCAGGGTCCGTCTGGTTAGAGGAAATTAGAAAGGATGGAAATTGGGGAAGATGAAAAACTGGGATTGGTGGCCTTTTCCATTCAGACCCACATAATTTAATTCCCCCATATCAAAGAGAAAAGAGAAAGAAAAATAAGACGGTTTTGGCGGGTGGGGTCGTGTGTTCGGGTCCAAAGGGAGATGAGTAGTATAATTTAGGGAGATGAGCACAATTACAAGTTTTCTCCTTATGTAATCCTGACATTCATTCGTTAATACAATATATTATTGTAATAAAATTTCAAGTGATATGAAAAATATTAATATTTCTTTTATATGGTGATTAATAAAAAATTATTATTTTGTTCCTTCATTTTTTGAGGCTCCCAACCAAACAAAGGAAAGAAATATACATTTTTAGTCCTCACTTTTCTATCCCTTCTACCAAAAACACATGAAGGAAAACAGCAATCTTTTCATTCCTTCTGGTTTTCTATCCTTCCTTTTTTTTTTTTGATAAGTAAGTTTTCTATCCTTCCTCCATATGTTCCATACCTCCACTTTTCCATCCTCCCAACCAAACATAGCCTTAAGGACTAAATTTGAACTTTTTAATATTTGAGGGACCAAAATCAAACCTACACCAAATTTCACAGACAAAATGTATAATTTAGCCTTTTTTTAGTTATCCCAAAAACAGAAAGTGGTTCATGTCAAGAGGTTTTTGGCGCCCCAAAGAGATTCTAAGAAAAGATGCAAAGTGCAGCTCACGTAGGTTTTCATGACTTTTGGTTAATTGGAACTAATTGAGGGTCCAAATTGCCATGACTTTAAAACTATAAGGTGGACATTGATGCAATTGCAAATTGACATCAAGGTCAAACTCTTTAGCTTATAATGTAATTAGACCTTCTTTGTTTTCCTCCATCAAAGATCAAACTGCATCCTAAAATTGAACTGGAATGTCTAACAATTCTAACATTGTTAAATTGCAATCTGAAAAGTTCCCAAAAAAAAAAAAAAAAAAAAGTTAAAAATGACAAGGAAAATATGACAAAAATCAACTTATCTTCCCTCATCCAAAACTTGGGTAGTAATGACTCCTAAAAAAAATCAGCTTCAGACATTGGTCACATATTGGGTTCCCTTTACCTTTTCTCATTTTAATACAACATGTAAAGCTTCCTGTTACATTTTTCTTATACAGCACTGGAGGATAATAATTTACAAATATTTTTCCAAAAAAATTATGACCATGGTATCCCAGAGTTGAATTTTGAACCATAAACACATCTGATCATCCTATATGGCTATTTTTTTTATAGGTAAGAAAGAATTTTATCAAGAATAAAAGAAAGCACCCCCTTTTCACAAGCAGCATACAAGGGAACCTACAATGATTAGCAGATCATAATATATAGCTATGCTACAAGATAGCAATGTAATATGAGATATATACCATCAAATATGTCTATTTCATCTAGGTCATCTAAATTATCCACAATATCTTCAATTTATCATAGAATCAAAAAAATACGGGGGCAAAAGGAACAGAAGTGGGGGGAGAGAGAGAGAGAGAGAGTTACCATGTCTAAATCCATGTATGAAGGAAAGCGGAGATTCCTTCGATTTGATGATTCTGAAGGAGGACGTCTGGAGATGCGATTCCTCAACTGTGTTATTCTACTAGAAGTAGGAACTCTAGCCTGGGTTCCCATCAATGATGCTATTCGACTAGAGGTAGGAGCCCGAGCCTGGGTTGCTCTCCTAATTGAAGGGTTATGAGAAGACCGTGACCGAGGTTGTCTATTTGAATGCGTTACCGATGAGCCTCTCTAACAAACATGCAAACCAAAAGAACTGTTAGTGGAAGCTAGTAGAACACTCTGCCAACGTACTCTAGCTCAAATGGCATTTCCTCCTCTTATAACAATAATGTGGAGGGTGAGGTTGTGGGGTCAAGACCCACCAAGTGTGAGTGTAATTACCAATTATAAAAAATAAAATAAAGAAATAAAGAAAAAAACAGCTATTAGAACACTCCAGCAAAGAATAAAACACACCAAGTAACCAGCATAAAACAATTACTAAATACGCAAAAAAAAAAAAAGTGTCCATTTGCCCGGGAGAAAATTCATTTGGGAAACTTGTATTAACATTTTAATTCATAATATTATTTTAGTCAAAAAGCAACATATTAGTCAACATGCTGATACGACCCTGCTATTGAGTGAAAGCTATCAGTAAGATTACTGCAAAATAAACAGCACACTAAGTATAGTTAGAACTTTGCAGGCCTCCTCAACAGATCCGCAAAACTGAAAGACGATCATTGCTTAGGTAGGGCATCCAATATATTGCACGATCTTTTCCATATACCTCTAAACAAAGTCAGAAACTCATAATAAGTAGGACCTGCAAATTTTATTCTGACCTGCTACACCATCCTCATCCTCATAATGATAGTTAAATACACAACTCACGCTGTCATGCATCCAAATTTTAGTCATTATGTTCACTCAAATATTTAGAGTAAAACCAATCTCATGCATTTAAAACTTGGCTTAGCTCAGCCCAACTGCAGCCCTCACTATTATAGATTTTTAGTATAGTGAAGATATTCACAATCAGATGTTAAAATACAATCCATACGAGGTACTGGCCAGGCCAGGCCATGGAAGTAAAAAAGGCTCATCATGCTTCATAAATAAATTTAAACATTTGGATAGGTCCCCCCCCCTCTCAACTTATTGACAGGCCAAGGTTATATATTACAATCAATATTAAATGAAGAAACCAGTTCATAATTTCTATCAAAATATTCTTGGTAATTATGCGATAGCAGCAATACAGAGACTAACATGAATCTATCACATTTCATTTTATCAGCAAATCCTAAAAAGTAAAGAAGCTCACTCACAGGATGTGATTCACTGTGACTTCCACCAGAAGCATCTCGGAAAACGTCCCACTCCTGATGCAGCTCCCATGCTACATTTTCACCAATCTGCGATAAGATCAAAAAACAGGAAACACTTACCAAAAAGAGCATCTGATTGGAAGATTTAATCACATAGAAAGCATCCATATGAAGGAACCAACCTCAGGAACTCCAACCACAGGCACCTCATTATATAATTGTTCTTGCAGTTCCCGGGCCAACATCTCATCTGCTTCTAATTGTCTTGCCCTAGTGTCTGAGTCATCATTATTCATGCGTTCTAAATCATGGGAGAGGTTTTGTCTCATTTCAGGTGATAACTCATCAACTTCAATAACTGGATTCAAACTGCCCCAATGTTGACGAGTCCGGAATCTGGCTGATCTTGAATTTGATGATTCCCCAGATGAACCAAGAATGACAATATCTGAGTCATCAGTAACTGACGTAGAGCATTCACCACGATTTCTTGAAGTCAATTTATGTTTCTTTTGCCTTCTACTAAGTGTATTTGCTGCATAATGTGGTCCAGCTATCTGGTCAACCTCAGAGACAATCTCAGAAGCTGTTGGAGCTGCATCCTGATCTTTTGCAACATCGCATTGAGCCCTGCGGTTTATTCCACTCCTTTCTGCTCTGTTTTCATGTTGTTGACTAACAAAACTTCCAACACCATTCCTCCCAGAAAGACACCCAGCTGCATCCGATAAAGGATTATCAGTTTTCCTTGAACGAATCCGTGTACTTCTCCAACCACCTAATCCTTCAGAGAACACATATGCATCTCTACTAGCATTTTTGCTTCGATCAGCCTCTCCATTATCAATCACAGGGCTGCTCAAAAACATAACAGGCTATAAGGTCTCAGAATACAAGTACTAAAAGACATGGCAAACCAATCTAATCCAACAACTGTTGGCAACAACAACAAAACAGGGTTACAACTTTTTTTTATTATTATTGGTAAGTTACACACGCACCCAATGGGTCTTGAACCCCAGACCTCCACCTTGGACCTATAAGCGGAGATTGTGTCAATTGAGCTAGAGCTAATTGGCAAACAGGATTAAACTTTTAAGAATGTCATATTTTCAATATAAATTTTTTTATGAGCCATTTGAAACTTCCACCAGGTCTTGGTATATACCAGATCTCTGACAAATTTCAGACCAAACAAATTGAAAATCAATACTTGCTCCACAATTAGCACAATAAGAACGAAGGATATATCCAAAAAATCAAGGCCAATTTCAATAAAGATCTAAAAGTTATTCATAACAACAACAGTATAATAAAGATCTATGCGGAAAACATATGTTCAATGTAAGTACATGCCACTGATCACCAACTGTCATAGTGCTCATCCTTCAAAATCAGTCTTTATAATATTTAAAGATGTTCAAAAACTAAGAGAAGCGTCATAACTATGCTGACAGTAAGATCAAGAAGTCAAGAGGAGGAAGCATATGTTATGAAAACAAGATTTTTGAGCTAAATGATCACTAAATAGTGAACACCAATTGTCAAGCATAATAAAATAATAAAAATATCATAATGTAAGTTCCCAGCAGAGTGCAACAAAGTACAAGCCGTCATCTCTGAAAATATATATATATATATATATGGTAATCAATTTTATATTTATGCAAAAATTATTCGAAGGAGCTGGTATTAAAGTCATACCAATAAATACTATGACACAAGAAGAACAAAACTCCACAATGATTTACGCATTCAAAACAATTCTCAAGACATTTTCTTTGGTAATGAAAATTACACAAAAATCCTAATGGAAGTACCAAACTACTTGGGGAAATATTCTTCAACTAAATAAGGGCATTTTATTGTTGGTGTTGGAGGTGTAAATCTAGTGACTAGTTATGAATTTAGGTGTTGAGTTCCTTGAAAGAATATTTGGCATTCATGTTTTGCCATTTAAGGTGCCTCATTTTTTAGGTGGTTTTTTTTTTTTTTTTTTTTTTTTGGTGGTGGTGACACCAACCACTTTGAGAGTATTCTTCAATCAAAAGAGTACATCTTATTGTTGCAACTAGATTTGCAGGTCTAGTTGAGAAACAACAGAACATCTTGTTATAGTGTTTTGTAGCTTGTTTCTAGTAGGTTGGATCAGTTGCCTATAAGAGTTTGTACAGTATGCTCTGCAACGTGCAACTCTCTGAATGGAGTTCTCCTATATTATCAAAAATAATAATAGTGTTATGTAGCTTGAGCAATTAAGCCAGTGGTATTCTCACTGTTTGGTAAGGTAGTTGAGAAGTCTACTAGAAATTAGGGAGGAGTGTGGAAATTTATCACATTGTGCCTCAAGTGGATCTTTCCCACATGACGGTAATAGTCCTGCACTACTTGTATGACTTTTTTTGTGAGATCATTGTTCGTTGGCTTTCTAATATTCCTTCATCTCTCTCTCTTTTTTTTTTTAATTTTTAAAGAGGTTTTAATGATAAAAATATTTTATTCTTTGCGAGGAGGGGTGGGGGGATTTCACTCTTATAAGTTCCATTTACATTAGTTTCACTTCTTCAGGCATTTGTTGTTTGGACAAATTTTACCTCCAACCTAGTTTAGTAGAATCCTCCTCCAACCCACTACATGGCAAGTAAATAGACCATCCACATGTATTATTTGAAAAAGTCAAATAACTCATTAAAAAGATCATGTGACTAAAAGTACACGTGGATGGTCTATTACTTGCTACGTAGTGGGTTTGAGGAGGATTTCTCCAAACTGGGTTGGAGTTAAACTATTTCCTTATTGTCTATTAGAGAGAGAGAAAGAAAGAGAGAGAGAGCCCTATTCAGATTCAAGGTGAACTATACATCACCTAGGACAGATGAAATTCTTCACAATGCTCAAATAAAACAGCATGTTGTAATAGTATATTTATACTAATTTTCCCCACTGACCATTTTTTATTGCACTAAAAGGAAATTCAACATACTGCAATCAAAGGGACAAAACTAATGGTAAATTACATCCTATATCAGGCTTTCAACCTTATTTCCGTGGTTATAAACAAAATATAGTAATTGGAAGTTTGGCAGATGGAAACATAACCAGTAAGAAAAGAAACATTGATTAAGAACATCACAATATCAGTTGCCACTGTCAATAGTTACACACACATAAAAAATAAATAAATAAATAAATAATTGGCAGAGGGAAAGATGATAATGAACATCATTAAGATCAGCAGCAAAAATTAGCAAAACCAACTTGCTATGTAGACTAACAAAAGAAGAAAAAGCTCCATGAGAAAACCACTGATTCTGCTGAGGAAATAATCAACAAAAGTACCAATTGATATATCTAGGTACCTACTTATTCCCAGGAACTATATATATATATATATAGGAATGAGCGTTGTGAACAAATTACCTGCCAGTTATATGAATAATATTAGGCTTATTTGCAGCAGGATGAATTATAGCACCTTTTCCTTTCACACGATCACCATTATTGTCTCCAGAAACTCTATCATTATTGTTTATCAGATAAGGTGGGGTTTTGGAAACCAAATCAACATTGGAACTGGTACTCTGCTGTTCAGCTAATTGTTTTTCCCTTGTTGCTATATTATGTGGAGAGATACATCCATTGCGAACTAACCTTTTGTGCCCACTGACTCTTGGTGTGGTAAGAGAATGAACAGGTGTGGACATTTGTTTTTCATTTTTATGTTGAGAATCAGTGGACATATCTGCCCCTTTTCCACGAGCCAAAGCCAAACCAGGACCTTTAAATGTGTTGTCCTCTAATTTCTCCTTTCCCTTGTAGGCATTGTTGGATGCCTTCAAAGAATCTGGAATGCAATATGAAGAGAAACCGCCAACGATTGATATATGTTCTTTTCTCTCTTCTTCAGCTTGAAGATCTTCTAAAGCATCACATGGAAAACCGGTTTTGGGTTTTTGGGTGTGACCATGCTGTTCCGTTAAATATAAAAAGGCAGAGTCTTCTTGGCAGCCAGATGATTTAGGAGGAAACTTAGTACATATACCTTTCCCTTTATCCTTATTTTCAGTTCCAATGGAATGTCTGGTCCTATGACTGAAGCTATTGTCTATTGCTGGTTTCCTAAATAAGTGAGTATTCTGGGAAGCATATGAGTTCTGCGGTGGGGAAAT
>OU015772.1:13826093-13944436 GCA_907173295.1 Fagus sylvatica | reverse complement strand
TTTTTTTTTTTTTGATAAGTAATAAGAAGTTTATTGAAGATCAATGAAAAATAAATACATATGGATATACAAGATGAGCATCTTCATGAGACATTTGAGATGTACTACTAAATAACTCAAATAACAAGGTTCAAAATTATCATATCACATCATTCTTGCATCTTAAATATATCTTGCAAATTTAGGTGCAGTTGACCGTGGGTCGACCCTCATCACATGTGGTACATAAATGCAGAAATTTCTTAAATGTAAACACAATAAAGTCCAATTAACTTTAATAGTTCCAGGAAGTAATATCAGTGTTTCAAAATTACAGATAGTGTAATTCAACTTAATTTGAATTTTCTAGTATATACCTGTTGCACCCAAAGGATGCCCAAGGGCCATAGCACCTCCATTCACATTGACCTTTTCTGGATCAAGTCCCAGCTTTTTACGGCAATACACAAATTGGGATGCAAATGCCTGCACAGTTGCAAATTTCCCGCTTAATTGTATATTCACAGTTCCGGAATACAACATAAGTATTTCATCCATAATTTAATACCTCATTAATCTCAAAAAGGTCAATATCATCAAGCTCTAAACCAGCAGCCTTGACTGCAGCTGGAATTGCAACGGCTGGGCCAACACCCATGATTGCTGGATCAACACCAACAGCAGCAAAAGTCCTGCACGACCAATAAAGGTTAATTTTCTTAGCATATAAGAAGTAATGTCAATTGTTTTGCATTAATTTATTGGACTAGCCATGAAACAGCTGAATAGTGTAGGGGCAATAGCATCCTCATTTACTAGATGAGTTAATTTAGTGTAATAAATCATGATTTTTGCCCTGAGTGTTTAATTATCTCCATGAAGGATTAACTCATTTGGCCTCAAGGGGAGATTTGAGCTAGTGACATCCATTTCTTGAGGCATAGTTCCACCCAAGTGTGCTACCCCTTGGGGTTCATGAAGGAACATGATAGATGAGGTTTCTAGGGTGAGGCTGAGAGAGAAGTATTCATCCTATATGCAGTTGAGGGAACCTGTTTTGGGTTCTAGAATATAGTATGGTTAGTTCAATGAACAGTATAAAAACCATAACAAGATTAAAATTAATCACAGAACCATCCTGAGTTCCCCATAGAACAGAATGGATGTATGGAGATTTTTCAATACTAGTTATAAGAGAGAGATCATATTTATGTAATTTATTGAATATTCAGAAAGATGGCTGATGATTGCATGCCATTATGCTTACTGAACAAACCAATATTAGATCATGGTTAGGGATGGGAGTTCCAATGGAAATGTTGGATAGCAAGTACAGTGGGTAGCCACTAACATAGTTGCAAAGGAAAGCTCATATAGGTACGACTTAGAGAAACCAAGCACAAATCAATGATTAAGAGAGGGAGCTGCTCTAAGAAATGAATAAGATCATCTTGAAGAGATAAGCGCTAAGAAGGAAGTATTGTTTCACTGCATTGTCCTGAAGAGCCACTGAAATGACAAAGCATATTTATTTATTTATTTGGGTGAGGGGCACAGGTGGATGATGCTCCACTACAAATAACTGTCCATGAGACTAATTGTTCCTACCAAGAGCAACTAAGGAGTGGTGAGGCTTCCAGCAAAAATAGCACAGGCAAATCAGAAGTACTGAGAATACCGACAGAAACCAAGCACTAAAATAAAGTAGGCTTCTGTGCATGAAAGTCACAATGTGAATATTGCCTGTGTTCTGGACCTTATTTGTGCAATTTATATGTTAAATGAATGAGCACTAATCCAGAAGTTACATACCTGAATACGCCAAGGATGGGTAGTCCTTTTTGCACTGCAAGACTTCTCTTCATGAGAAGAACAGCCCCAGCACCATCACTCACTTGGCTAGAATTGCCTATATTAAAAGCACCAAATGATGAAATGGTATAGAGTCAACTAAATGATATATTTCTGAGAAAAATAATCAATGAGTGCTATGTATCCAATACCAGCAGTTGTACTCCCATCTTTCTTAAAAACAGCCTTCAGCTTTGCCAGATCTGACAGGCTTGCATTAGGTCGAATCCCATCATCAATAGAGATTGTAACAGGCTTCTCGTCACCAGTTTTTGGATCGACAATCTATTTTAAATGAAATATGGATCAATGCACTAATAAAAACCATATATGCACTGGTACAAACAATCTGCTAGAAGTACAATAGAATGGTGGAATTCTGCTAAAAGCCTAAAAATGCAATAAAATAGTGGATACCTTGGTTGGCACAGGAATAATTTCATTCCTTAAATTTACCAGAGGCAGTAGCAGCAGCAGCCCGTCTATGTGACTCAACCTAGGATAAATGCAAGAAAATCAATAGAAGAAAAAATAATATACATTTGGATCACTATAAACCCTGAAAGGTTCATTCAACTCACTGCAGCTTGATCTTGTTCCTGCCTTGTTACACCAAAACGATGTGCAACATTTTCTGAGGTTATACCCATGGGAAGAAGGCAATTTTGGGCTTGCTCAAAGGCCTTTACCTGTAATTATTAAAGGAAGATCATATCAGAATCTCAAAACCCTATCTAAATAGTTTCAACAAAAATCTTATGCATAGTATTAAAACATGATGAGAAAGTGTTAGTATACTTTTGGATTCACCGATCCTTCCCATGCCATTGGATTAGCAGTCATGGATTCCAAGCCAGCTCCAATGCCTATATGAAATTAATATAAATATATCTTTATCCTCATCCCAAAAATAAACAAAAAATTTAATATATTACACCAAGAAAATAAAAACAAAAACATCAAGAAGCCGGGGGAGGGGTGGGCAGTAGAGAACAAATAGCTCCACCCGGCGAACCTAATAATATCTCTATTTTTTGGGGGGTGCTCTTACCAATGTCATAAAATCCAGCTCTTATAGCTGAAGCTACATCAGCAACAGCCTGAAGCCCAGATGAACATTGTCTGTTCACAGTCCTGATAGGCACAGTTTCTATACAACACAAGCGCGACATACATGAGCAAATAAAACACCAATAATTACAAGGTTAACAAAATCAAGTCGAGAAATCAAAACCCACCAGGGAAACCCGCATAGAATGCAGCCATCCTGCATTCACTTGCTCTTTGAGATCCCGGTGCCAACACAGAACCCACCACAATATCCCCAACTTCACTAGGATTCACATTGGTTTTCTCTATCAATGCCTATACCAAAAACAATTATCACAAAAGTAAGCTACTGGACTTTTCCAATCTTTCAAACAAAAGAAACATTCATAAAATACACCTTCAAAACTGGTGCAAGGAGATCATCAGGATAAGTATCCTTGAAACTACCACGCTTGGCTTTGCAAATTGGAGTCCGATACGCTCTATACGATTCAAAAGAGAGTCAATTAATTTAATTGATAATTTGGAAAAGCAAAAATTGAAATTAGAAATGAGATTTGCAAGCTTACGCCACAATCACCACGTCATCACCAAAAGCCGAAGTCCTATGGTACGCAGCGCTATCCCCAGCGGCACATGCTGATGCCTGTAATTATTATCAACCATCAATTTTTCTTCTTCTTTTTTAATTTAAATTTTAAAACAAATCTTATTTGTATAATTTGAAAATCGCATAGTCGGAGATCGAATATGCGAAATAAGCATAACAAAATAGAAGCTTTATTATAATTAATATTGTTCTTTAGGTTTAGCAGCTCAATTTGAACGATAGGTAAAACAATTAAAGGTTTGAAATCTAGATTCGATTTTCAAGGAAAACAGTAAGAAGAATTAAAGCAAAATTGAGAAAAATATGAAGGTAGAAAGCAATCGATCCGAAACGAAACATACAGAGATTGAAGAAGAATCGGCGCCGTAAATAAAAGAAGAAGAAACAGAAGGTTGGAGGTGCTCGAGCAGAAGTCGTTGCCTGTTGATAGCTTTCTCCATCTCTCTAAAGCTCGCTCTTGTGGAGACGTCAAAGACAAGAAATGGAAGAGAGGGGCAGTATTTTATAGTGGATGTTTGGCGGTTGAAGAACGGATCAGAAATGAAATCAATTATTATTATTGTCTGTATCAGACTCAGAGATAAGATTGGATGGGATTGGGTTTGGGTTTGGGTTTGGGTTTGTAACACTTAGTCTGGTTTATAGCAAGTGGACAAAGTAGAAAGGATGATCTCTTTGATTATAAGCGTTAGCTTCATGATGAATATCCAAATACTCCTCCTCCCTCACTCTCACTTTTCTGGCGCGTGCTTTCTACACTGTCCTTTAGCTATTTACTATCCACCGCACGACTAAGCAATAACTTCAATTTTTATATAACCGGGTCTCCAGCCTAAATTTAAGGTTAATATATATATATATATATATATGATTTCCTTCCACTTTTGTATCTCTGGACATATACAGATTGAGCCCAAAATTTTAGGTTTTTATTTTTATTTTTTATCTTTGATAACTTTAGTAGTTTAGATATGCCATTTAATGTGGTCGCGTAACACGTGCCATTTTCTACTTATTTAATCAATATGTGTACGAATATACTCATTTTTACTCTTAAATTCACAATATGCTGAAGTGATAGGTTCTGAGTAGTAAACCAACACAATCATGGGGTCCGTTGTTGGTACTTTTTGGATTTATTGAATTTTTTTATTAATTACAACCTGTTACTTCAACAAGTTGTGAAAATAAGTGTGTCTTTAGAGATTTTCTTATTTAATTTTTAACTTTGACTTATCTAAATTAAATTTAGAAAATACCTAGTTTATAGAGTATGCGTATTATTATCACAATTATCTCAAATTAGGTGTTACTGTAGAAAAGGTAAAGGTGCAGTGATTTGGTTTTTGACAAGTGGTGGTTTGGCGTTGAAGGTTATTTCCCAATTTTTAAGGGGTATTTTAGATTTTTATGGCTAGAAATGATGTTCGAATTGTTTAGGTATAAATTAACATTATTATCTCAAAATGGGATGTTAATCTAGAAAATTTAAAGTCCAAAGAAAATTACAAATTCAATGAAAGATTAAGGTTAAAAAGTATAATTTCTTATTTTATTTTATTGTTTTCACTTAAGTTATTGAGCTAGGTGATCAAAATTTAGAAAAATTAAGAAGATATCTCCGGTGTCCTCTCTAGTCAAACAAAATGTGTGTACTTGTGTGGACCCATGAGTACGACCCATGTGTCCTTGTGTGGGACCCATGAGTAGAGGTGTAAATAATAATTTCTCTAGAGTTTATTGTATTTTTCTTTCTTATTTTGGTTCATACGGACGTCTGTGACACGCGCTTCAACGGGAGTGGTTGTTGTTGTTTCTGGGCATAGGAATGCGTGCCTGCTTGGGAAATAGCGAGCGAAAATGTCAATACTACGTTGGAGCTTTATCCTTCTTCTGGAAACAGCGTATATATGGTACACCTGTTAGCATTCTATTAAAGATTAACAAGACTTACAAGGAATTTCAACTAAAAAATAAAAAAGACTTGTCAAAGTAAAAATGAGAAAGGTAGATAACAATTTATCGAAAAAGAAAGAAAGGTAGATAACAAAGAAAACTTACCAACAAAAATATAGTGATTACAAATCATCGATTATATTCCGTATTAAATGTTACAGCAAATAAAGTTTCTATTATTTCATAATATGTACAATAATATTTTAACAAAAAAGGATAATTATTATTGCTATTGCTAATGAAAAACTCAAAGCAAAAAAAAAAAAAAAAAAAAATTACATGTGAGGAAAAATCGACAAAAAGATACCAAAGTTTTGATTTATTAAGTTTAAAAATATGGGCAAATTGCACTTTTCCCCCTTTAACTATTGAGTCATCTCAATTCTCCCATTTATCTATAAAATCGAGCAATGTCCCCCCTTATGTATTGAAAATATGCAAATCGCCCCCACCGTTTAATTTTATGTTAAATCCAAGCCAAAATAATGGAATATTTTTATAGTATATTAATATATAATGATAGATTTTGAATATTATGACTAGAAATTGACAAAATACATAAAAACATTTCATTAATTTTGTTGGAATTTAACATAAAATTAGACAATAGGGGCTATTTGCATATTTCCAATACATAAAGAGAGATATTGCTCAATTTTATAGATAAAATGAAAAATTGAGATGGACGTAATAGTTAAAGTGAGGAAAGTGCAATTTCCCCTAAAAATAATGATCTAACCCGACAACAATCACTGGTTATAAATTTATTAGTTCTCATTTCGAATTGATTGTGCTATTAAATTTTCTCTTCATGAGATGAGCCCAGTGCATTGGACCGATGGATAAGACAACTCAACTAGCCTAAAAAGTGTTTAAATTAGTTTGATTTTACTAATAGCTACTACCCACATAATTTATTAGTTCTTAATTTTCTTTGTGGAAAATTGTCTTTATCTCTTGATATAAAAACATCTCATTATACGTGCCTATGGACCAGTTAGAACAAAACTTCGGATATCTATGTTAAAAATAAAAAATTAAAGTGGAAAAATAGGAAAGCATAACAACAAAATATAAAATAAAATAATGGGTAAAACTTAGGTACAGTTCCTTAGGTCAAGTACATTAGGTTCCTAGTTGAATTTAAATATTCTTGGAAAAGATAACATTGTTTGTATTTCATTGGTTAATACAACCATGTGTTTGAATTCAATTGGAGAATCTAATGTACTTGACCTAAAGAACTGTACCTAAGTTTTACCCCAAAGAACTATACCTAAGTTCATTAGGGATGAATACTCATGAATTACGCGATAATTGTTTATAGCATGTGGGATTAGAAGTCTGTAGGTTTTTATTACCTAGAGGTGAGTTCAAAAAAACTCTTCTTTAAAAATGTTCCCTACATTATCAAAAAAGATAAAGATGTTATGAAATATTAATGGTGATGTTAGTTCATATCAATTAAAGATTGTTTTTATAGCCTTAATGCTTAAGAAGTAACTCCACACACTTTGAAGGCTATATATACATATGTAATCTCCTTTGTAAATGTGAACAAAACCATTACATATACAATTAGTTATATACATCATGTGGATGACCACTTAAAGATATAATCTCATTATCACACTATTTCCTTTATTTTATAACACGTTATCAGCACGAGACTCTAGCCAAATTATAAAAGGATTTTGTCCTTACTTTATCAATCACAGCAAAAGGTTATTTGTGTAACACTTCAATTCAGTGTAAGTTATTTCCTAATGAATTTTTTTATCTTATTATCTAATTTATTTGTTATCACATTGATTCAAGCCTAATACCTTAATATTTAGTTTATAATCCACTAATATTTAGTTTAATGGATTAAAAGTCCTATGAGTTTCATGTTTAACATATGTTATTTGGTAATCGGTTAAATATTAAGCAATTCCATTACATTTAATTATTCTAATCCTGTCAAAGTTGGATACAAATGATAAAAGATAAAAGATATGACTATATATGCATATAACTATATTAATTACATGTCTATTAACCTTGGATACAAATGATAAAAAATAAAATAAAAAAAAAAGGGGAATGTATACATATATTTTATATCATATTTCATATAGTCAATTTTTATTCCTATTGCAAGTTTACATTTGAATAATTTAGATTGAATATATTATTTCTTATCAAAACATTGCATGATATAAATGCTTACTTACTTAATTGTTAATATTGTTACATCTTCCCTATAGATAATGTCGAACCTTACAAAACTTGAATTCGTTGCCCTTGATATTTCGGGCAAGAATTACTTATCATGGATCCTTGATGCTGAGATCCACTTGGAGGCAATGAACCTTGGAGATACTATAAAAGATGGCAACCAAGTATCCCCACAAAATCGCGCAAAAGCAATGATTTTTATTTGCCATCATCTCCATGAGGAATTAAAAACTGAGCACCTTACAGTAAAAGATCCTCTGATTCTATGGAATAACTTAAAGGAGAGATACGAGCACCAAAAAACCGTAATCCTCCCTAAAGCTCGTTATGATTGGATGCACCTAAGGTTGCAAGATTTTAAAAGTGTGAGCGAATATAATTCTGCACTTTTTAAAATCAGCTCACAATTAAAATTATGTGGGGAAAAGATCACTGATGAAGACATGTTAGAAAAAACGTACACTACATTTCATGCCTCGAATGTGCTCCTGCAGCAGCAATATCGAGAGCGTAAGTTCACAAAATATTCTGAACTAATATCTTGTCTTCTAGTGGCTGAACAAAATAATGAGCTTTTGCTGAAAAATCACCAATCTCGCTCAACCAGTTCAACACCATTCCCCGAAGTGAATGGAACCTCATATGATAATAATAGAGGATATAATGGTCGTGGGCGTGGACATGGTAGAAAACGAGGGGGATGTACTCAAAATACTCCAAGAAAGAATACCACACCTTACCACCGAAAGGGGAATTACAATGAAACAAAACAACATGGAAATGGACAAGGTTTACAAAATAAACCCCCAAAAACCCATGAAGAAAAATGTCTTAGGTGTGGTATGAAAGGGCATTGGCAACGTACATGTCGTATGCCTAAACATTTAGTAGACCTATACCAAGCCTCTATAAAAGAAAAAGGGAAAGGAATTGAAATGAATTTTGCTCATCACAGTGATCCAGAAGATCACATGGGTTACTCTGATATCCCAAATAAAGTGGACATTACCCATCTGGATGTCTCTGATTTCTTTGAGGATGCTAACGGAAAAATTGATCATTTGATTGGTGATGGAAATGTTCATACCAATTAGCATATTTTCTTTCCAACATACTATCGCTTTGTTTTAGTATGCTATCTTGTTATGCTTTATTTTACTCTTAAAATAATAAAGTTTAATTTATATTTTTCATATATGTAGAGGCATGAGTCTTATTGATGGATTTAATTCCAAGATGATGGGCGAAGACTTTTGTCTAGCAGACAGTGCAACAACGCACACAATCCTTAAAGATAAAAAATATTTTCAACAATTATCCTTAAGCAAAGCTTATGTCAATACCATATCAGGTTCTTCGAACCTAATTGAAGGCTCCGGAAGAGCAAATATCATGTTACCAAAGGGAACAAAACTTTATATTGACGATGCTTTGTACTCTTCTAAATCTAGAAGGAATTTACTCAGCCTTTAAGGATATCCGTCATAATGGTTATCATATTGAAACCAACAATAAAGGCAGTGAAGAATATCTTTATATTACTTCAATGGTTTCGGGCCAGAAACTCATATTAGAAAAACTGCCTATTTTCTCTTCTGGGTTATATTATACCACTATGAGAACAATTGAAACAAATGTTATAGTGCGCCAAAAGTGCTCTGACCCAAATATATTTATACTTTGGCATAATCGTCTTGGACATCCGGGGATCACAATCAATAATGATGCGTCGAATCATTGAGAATTCTCATGGGCATCCCTTAAAGAACCAGAAGATTCTTTTACCAAGTGATTATCCTTGTAGTGCCTGTTCTCAAGGTAAACTAATCATCAAACCATCTCTTTCAAAGATTGCTGTTGAATCCCTATCTTTCTTAGAAAGAATACAAGGTGATATTTGTGGACCTATATACCCACCATGTAGGCCATTCATGTATTTTATGGTTTTAATAGATGCATCAACTAGATGGTCACATGTTTGTCTACTTTCTACTAGGAATGTTGCATTTGCTAAACTCCTTTCTCAAATAATTAGGTTATGGGCACAATTTCCTGACTACCCAATTAAGAAAATCTGTCTAGATAATGCATGAGAGTTTACATCTCAAGCATTTGATAACTATTGCATGTCAATCGGGATTGATGTTGAATATCCAGTTACTCATACCCATACTCAAAATGGTTTAGCTGAATCATTTATTAAAAGACTTCAAATGATTGCTCGTCCTTTACTTATGAAAACAAAACTACCTATTTTTGCTTGGGGACATGCCATATTACATGCTGCATCATTAGTTCGCATTAGACCAACTGCTTACCATAAATACTCACCATTACAACTTGTTTTTGGTCAACAACCAAATATTTTTCACTTTCGCATTTTTGGTTGTGCTGTATATGTTCCTATTTCACCCCCACAACGCACTAAAATGGGCCCCCAACGTAAACTTGGTATTTATGTTGGTTTTGATTCTCCATCAATCATTAAATATCTTGAACCTTTAACTAGTGACATTTTTAAGGTACGTTTTGATGATTGTCACTTCAATGAAACAATCTTCCCACCATTTAGGGGAGAAAAGTCGTTGCCTGAAGCACGACGAGAAATCACTTGGAATGTTTCAACATTATTCCATCTTGATCCTTGTATAAATCAAAGTGAACTAGAAGTTCAGAGGATTATTCATTTGCAAGGTATTGCAAATCAATTACCGGATGTATTCACTGACAGTAAGAAAATAGTGAAATCTCACATCCTAACTGCTAACAATCCAGCACGGATTGAAGTCCCTAAAGGACAATTAATTAATATAGCAGCAAATGAATCTAAGACACGCCTAAAGCGTGGAAGACCTGTCGGTGCTAAAGATAAAATTTCCCGGAAGAGGAAAACACAAGAAAAACAAGTTGCAGCCCTTGAAGAGGCTATACCCATGAAACAGGCAACAAACATAATTAATCTATCCAAAAATTGTGCACACAAATCTCCTGAAAATGAACCTCTTGAAGAGGAACCTCCTGAAAAGGGAACTCCTGAAAAGTTATCCCCAAAAAAGGAGCAGATACCTGAAAATGATGAGATCTCAATATATTATGTAAGTACAGGAGAAATATGGGATAGAAATAAAATTGTTGTCGACAACATATTTTTATTTAAAGTTGCTCTTGACATTACCAGAAGTAATGATCATGAAATTGAACCACAAACTGTTGAACAATGTCGACGTAGAAATGATTGGCCAAAGTGGAAAGAAGCAATTCAGGCAGAACTAAACTCACTATTAAAACGTGAAGTATTTGGACCTATAGTCCAAACACCTGAAGGTGTAATGCCTGTTGGATATAAGTGGGTATTTGTACGAAAGCGTAATGAGAAAAATGAAATCATAAGGTACAAAGCACGACTTGTGGCACAAGGTTTCTTGTAGAAACCTGGCATTGATTATGAAGAAACATATTCTCCTGTAATGGATGTAATTACATTTAGATTTTTGATTAACTTGATAGTTACAGAAAATTTAGATATGCGCTTAATGGATGTTGTTACAGCATATCTGTATGGGTCATTGGATAATGATATATACATGAAAATCCCTGAAGGATATAAATTGCCTGAAGCATATAATTCAAAATCCCGAAACATGTATTCTATCAAGCTACAAAGATCTTTATATGGCTTAAAGCAATCCGGTCGCATGTGGTACAATCGACTCAGTGAGTATCTATTGAAAGAAGGATTTGAGAATAATCCTATTTGTCCATGCGTTTTTATTAAAAAATCAGAATCCGGATTTGCTATTGTTGCGGTGTATGTTGACGATTTAAATCTTGTGGGAACTCCTGAAGAGCTCACAAAAACCGCTGATTACTTAAAGAATGAGTTTGAGATGAAAGATCTCGGTAAAACAAAATTTTGTCTTGGCTTACAAATTGAACACTTTCCAGATGGTATTCTTATTCATCAGTCAACATACACAGAGAAAGTCCTGAAGCACTTTCACATGGATAAAGCTCATCCTTTGAGCACTCCAATGGTTGTTCGATCACTTGATGTCAAGAAAGATCCTTTTCGCCCTCAAGAAGTTGGCGAAGAAACTCTTAGTCCTGAAGTACCATACCTCAATGCAATCGGTGCTTTGATGTACCTTGCAAATTGTACACGACCTAACATAGCTTTTTCGATCAATTTACTGGCAAGGTATAGTTCCACACCAACTTTGAGACATTGGAATGGGGTTAAGCATGTATTGCGTTACCTCCGTGGAACAACTGACATGAGATTATTTTATCCAAATAAATCAAATCCACAATTAGTTGGATATGCAGATGCTGGTTATCTTTCTGATCCACACAAAGGTCGATCACAAACAGGGTATTTGTTTACTTGTGGCAACACTGCTATTTCATGGAGATCTGTTAAGCAAACTATATCTGCCACCTCCTCAAATCATTCAGAGATTATCGCAATTCATGAAACAAGTCGTGAATGCGTTTGGCTAAGATCGGTAATTCAACATATTCGAGAAAAGTGTGGATTATCCTCAATCAAAGATAACCCGACAATACTATATGAAGACAATGCTGCTTGTATCACTCAAATCAGAGGAGGCTATATTAAAGGTGATAGAACCAAGCATATTTCACCAAAATTCTTTTATACACATGAGCTCCAGAAGAGCGGTTACATTGATGTTAAGCAGATACGATCAAGTGAAAATTTGGCAGATATATTCACTAAGTCATTACCGACTATAACATTCAAGAAGATAGTTCACAGCATTGGCATGCGTCGACTTAAGGATCTTCTAATTTTGGACAATTAAAACTCTATGCATTCATGAGGGGGAGTAAAATTTTTTGAAGAATATGTGCTGATTGTACTCTTTTTCCTTCGCTAAGGTTTTTTCCCACAAGGTTTTCCTTTGCAAGGTTTTAATGAGGCAATCCTAAGGCACTCAAAGAGACACAAGAATACTGTACTCTTTTTCCTTCGCCATTGGTTTTGATCCTACTGGGTTTTTCCTTAGCAAGGTTTTAATGAGGCATATTCTTAGTAAATGGTCATCCAAGGGGGAGTGTTATGAAATATTAATGGTGACGTTAGTTCATATCAATTAAAGATTGTCTTTATAGCCTTAATGCTTAAGAAGTAACTCCACACACTTTGAAGGCTATATATACATATGTAATTTCCTTTGTAAATGTGAACAAAACCATTACATATACAATTAGTTATATACATCATGTGAATGACCACTTAAAGATATAATCTCATTATCATACTATTTCCTTTATTTTATAACAAAAGAAAAAAGAATGGATTGGGAAAAAACCCTTAATTTCTTTTGGAGGGAAACATAATTATGGTCCGTAATCCGATTCTTGAAATTTCAAAGTAACAATCAATTTCTTAAAATTTGTAAATCATTCAATTTTTTTTTTTTGACAAATGTAAATCGTCCAATTTGGTTTGCAATCATAATAAAAAAGAATTTTTTATTTGACTTGAAATATACATGCGTTATAGATTACAAATGTCACGTGGTCGCCACAGGGCCGGCCCTGGGGTAAGCCCAGCAAGCCCTTGGGCTAGGGCAACCCCCCACCCCAGGGCAACCAATGGGAAAAAAAAATTATACTATACATAAAAAATAAAAAAAAAAAAAAAAAAAAAAAAATTATATTCATAAAAGAAAATTTTTATTAGAGGGCAAAAAAAAAATATATATATATATATATAAAAGGGCAAAAATAATAATAATAATAATCATAAACCAATACACCTAACAAACCAACAGATCAAGATTTTATTTTGGATTAAGGGCAAGTAAACTAACAGATCTAGCTATAAACTAAACCCAAAAACAAAATACAAATAAAACAACACAAAACACAACTACACAAGCTACAGGTTACCAAATGTGTGAAAAAAAAAGGCCTAATCCTTCACAATCCAGAAAAATCCCAAATCACTGAAACCACCAGATCTGAAAGGCTGAAACCACTAGCACGCACCGCAGCGAGCCAACGATGCACGCCACCAGCACGCACGGTGCACGGCACGCAGACCCACGGCGGCACCACGGCAGCATCGACGCGACGACGCCTCAGTCCTCACGTGGTCACGCCTCCTCCGCTCCTCACCTCCTTGCTTGCTCTGTTGCTCAGTTGGTCCAGCTCCGGTATTTCTCTCTCTCTCTCTCTCTCTCTCTCATATGCTACTTTGTGTTTCAAGACTTCAAGAGTTTAAAAGTGTATGAACTGTTCTAGATTTTTTCTTTTATGCAAACTTGTGGTTGTGAACTTGTGGTGTGTGTGCTGTGCCTGTGCTGCTGCCTAGTGCCTACTTTACTATTAAGTAATGACAAATTTTTTTGTCTTTCTTTCTTTTTTATTGAATTTTCATTACTTTTTACTCTCTTTTTTACGAAATATATTGTGATTTGTGTGAGTGTTGTACTGATTGTGTGTGTAAGTATTTATTTTGTATTTATTTGAGATTTTGAATATTATGTTATTGAGTATTTTGAGATTTTGAATGTTGTGTTGTTGAGTATTTATTTGATACTTTAAAAAATTTTGTGTTGCTGTGTTATTAAACTTAAAATAATATTACCAGTTACAGTTGCTTTAGCGGAAATGAGTTTCTCTAAGTTGAAGTTAATAAAAACTTATCTTCGGACTACTATGTCACAAGAGAGATTAAGTGGCTTGGCTATGATCTCAATTGAGAATGAGTATTTGGATAAGCTAAATTACGATGACTTAATTGAAGAATTTGCTTCAAAAAATACAAGGAGAAGTAATTTTCTTGGAGTCAGATTGTGCTAATTATAAAGCACCATAACCGGTTAAACATACAATGTAACCTTGATTTTGCATTAAAAAAAAAAAAAATTGGACTTTAAATTATTTTTTTAATATTAAATAATAAGTAGGGCAATCAAAATTAGGACGGGGCTAGGGCAACCCAACTCTCGGGGCCGCCCCTGGGTCGCCATGATGATTAATTATTGCTACATGGTGTAAAAAATGGAACAGAATTTTTCAATTTTTGAACTTGAATTAGCTGGATAATTCTCTAATTCATATATGGCTCGTAAAAATATAGAGAAATAAAAGAATATAAAAAGGAGCAGAAAATGTTTTCAACTTTAGAAACATGCTCTTCATCATGTAGAGCATGTTTAGGCTTAACATCTCCACTACACGACATGGGCTTAAAATCCATAATTTCTTCTACAAATTTTGGGCTTTACGACCCACTATATTTCGAGCTTTCTAACTCGTAAATCTTTTAATGCTTTATAATCCAAAACTATCTTGGGTTTTATGATTAGTAATTATTTTCGGGCTTTACGACCCACAATCTTTTTTATTTTGTTTTCTGAAAAACCCACAATCTTCTTGGGCTTTGTGAATTATGACCCACAATCTTTTGGGACTTTATCACCCACTGCCCTTTTCTTTTCTTTTTTTTTTTTTTTTCTTTTTTTTTTTGATAATTAAAACAAGGACTTTATTGAAACATCAAAATATTATACAACCCTATAAAGAGGGAGACAAAATCCTACATAGAGGACAGTAAAAGTGACATTCGTCACGGCCAAAGACCCTACAGAAGAGGGCAGCAAAACAGTACAACAAAAAGGTAACACCACAACAACAACAACAACAGTAACACCAATCGACACTAAATTTGACCACAATCTAGAAGATTATAAGAGCAACCACAACAAGTGATGTCCAGAACAACAGAAGGTTTGGAGCCTTGATCCCAGCCAAGCAAACCACGGAGAAGTCGAATCGAATTTGCCATGGCAAGAGATGCCATGCGATTCAGGTGTGGTGGGGGCTCTTCAAAAAGAAGAGTTTTGAAGGATCTACCCCAAAGGTAGGGTAATCGATAGAAACTCGAATTGGAAGAGGTCCCCAAACCCGATGCCTACCAAACATCCACAGCTGTAGAAGGTCTCGACACCCACTGGAAAGGCAAAGTTGTGCCGACAAAAGATAGAGAGTCCGTTGGAGACTTAAGTCACCCAAAGCCTCCAGCAAGTCTCCCCCATACCAGACCAGATCAAATGAAGGAGAGGTGAAATGAAAAGTGGGAGAGAATAGGGACGATGGTGGTGACTCGGAACCGTCCAATCTGGGTGCCAAAAGAAAAAAGAAAAGAAAAATAAAAGGGGAAAACGAAAGGCAAAGGGCCACGCTGCCTAGATCGGACCATTTCTGGTCACGATCTCCCTCACACGGAGGTGAGGGAAGGCCTTGCAGCCCTAAACGAGGAGGTAAAAGGATTCAGATGGGCTTAGGAGGTGTCGGTGAGGGTCTTTTCTGGAAGGTTCTGGTCTTTCAAGAGGTTACACCCTTATTATCAATTCTCTACCATCTTACCATCTTTATCATTTCTTTTGCACCCACTGCCCTTCTACACATTTAGGTTTTATTACCATAATATCTCTAATGACCCCATCAAATTTCTACACAAGAACCAACTACTTGAAATCCAACCAATGAAAAAGCAAAAAAGCATGTCCAGCTCATCTGAAATCATGCTAGAAAAGTGAGGAAATTTTGGCAAAGCAAAACAATACATGCTAAAAAGCACACAATGCAAGCAAATTTCTTGAATAAATTCATCATCCAAATCAAAGCTAACAAATTCAAGTATTTAGAGATTAGCAAAAAAAAAAAAAAAAAAAGTATTTAGAGGATGTTCATCAACCAAGCCTATGTATTGTTCTTGGAAGCTTTATCTTATTGGGCATACGAGTTCTACTTATGGTGGTTGTATCAGGATGTTAGCATCTTAATACTTTGTGAAGAACAGTGCTATAACCTTAACAATTTTCACAATAACTAAGTTAATAGTTTTTTATTAGTTATCATGTGGACTCATCATTAACATCACTTTATTATTTAGCATTGTTGTGAAAGTGTAGCTTTATTGCTTCGTGAAATGCCTAAAGGTCTTTTTATGCTTAAAATTTAGCCTAAATTACACCTCTAATTTTGGTAAAATTTATATTCAGTCATTTAAATTTGACCATTTCAATTTAGTACTTTAACTTTCAATTCATTTTAACTCACACCCTCTCTTAAACTCCGTCTAAATGGCACCATTACACTCCTCCAAAATGACATTGTTTTGGCATTTTTTAGATTTTTAAAATGTAGATATATTTAGGATAAATTACATTGACACCCCCTTCTTTTGGGGAAACTAGACTCGCTATACCCTAATTTGGGGAAATGACACTCCACTCTCAAATTTGCAAAATAATTAACACTCCGCTCCTCTTTTTGTTTGTTTATTTTTTATTAATTTTTTTAACCAATGCCTAACTAACCAAAGTTAAAAAGAAAAATTATATTCAAATTATTTTAATTTTAAGTAGGGAATAGTTCTTTAAAAATTGGGGAAAAGGGGGTTGAGTGTTAATTATTTTGCAAATTTATGAGTGGAATGTCATTTCCCCAAATTAAGGTGTAGAGAGTCTAATTTGCCCAAAAGAATTGGGTGTCAGTGTAATTTACCCATATATTAAATTATAAAATATTTTTTTTAAATATTTTTTCGAAATCAAAATCATTTTCTCAATAAAAGCCCAGGTAAAAAAAAAAAAAATCAAATCCACACATCATACTAGATCAAAAGCTAAAACGATTGTTTTTTTTTTTTTAAACGAGGGCAAAATACAAAGACTTATCTATACTAAAATGTAAAACCGAAACTTTTTAACTTTTGGTTGACCTCATCATGTTGCGCCACATAAGCTTTTGAAATCTCACAATTTTACACCTCATTATTTTAATATATATTTTCTAATTGAATTTAAATTTTATTCTATTATTAAACCTTCCATTAGAATTTTGACACATCATATTTTCTTTAATATAAGAATATATTATTCCATATATAAAACACAATCATAATTAATGTCTAATACTAACATATATTCCATATATAAACACAATATAAATATCTTTTAATAATAATCATAATTATCAATTTTCATCAAGATTTTTAGAGTTTTTTTTTTTTTTCTTATGTATTTCATTTAATTTTGTTGCTGGCAATGGAGAAAGATGGATGGATTTGTTATAATAAAACCATGTGAGCTTGAAATGAGTTATGAAAATTATTTAGGTTTGATCATATAATCATGTGCCCATGTATTTATTTGTCCTTCTTTCTTATTTTAAGTATCCTTTATTTTATTTTTGGATAGAAACATGATCCATATGGTAAATATAAACATGAATCATGTTTTATAAAAATTGGACTATATTCAACTTATGCCAAAAGAAAAATTACATTATATTAAATTTTAATTATCCTATGGTAAATACTTTCTTAGTTATTTTTTTAAACAAAAAAGTAGGATCTATCCTAAATCCGATTCGTAAAGTCTCTTTATCGATCTTGCCTACAACATTTTGAACTACAAAAAAAAAAAAAAAAAAAAAAACATATTCAAAAAAAAGTAAAAGGAATCAAAATTAATGTAGATTTTATTTTCAATAATTTTCCTGTGCATCGCACAGGTTTGCGACTAGTTGAGGATGAAATTGAAGCATCAAAATTCACAAATCCACGTGAAACCCATACATCCACAAATAAAGCATCAAACCTAGAATTGAACCAGCAAAGTGCCAAAAAATGCCCATGAAGATCAAAGCACATTAGGAAAAAAAAAAAAAAAAAAAAAAACTCACAGCCTTTGCCCACAGCCAACATCAGCTAGGTTGTCTTTATTGTCGCCACCCATCTCACCACCCAAAACTCAACCACTTATGTCAAATAAACCCACAAAATTAACCCATATAAAACCAAATCAACAAATAGTAACCCATCAGACCCGATGGCCCATATTAAACTCGACCCATATTGGTCTAACCGTGACGGAACCAAAACCAGTGACCCCAACCAGCAACTCTTTTGTGAACCCCATTGTCACTCACGACAATCCTACTCTTATCAATCTCATAGCCAACATGTAGTGGCCACCGCTCGACATCGTCTACAATCTCTCTTGGTCCAAGTCCCACGACTCCCTCCACATGGTCGCCATCACAAATCTACAACCTCTCTCTTCCTCCCACCTCCAACCCTATCCGATCTCTGTACGAGCACTTCCACGAGGTCCAGTCCGTGGACTAACCTTAATTAGAAGAGAGAGAGAGATGAAATAAATTGTAAAAAGAAATAAACTTTTTAATTTTTTAAATATGTTTTTAAAATTTTATTTTTAAAATAAAAATAATTTTCTTAGTATATTTAAAATCTTGTAAACACCAAAACTAGGGGTGTAAGCTTCACCGATACAACCGAGAAAACCGCAAGAACCGCACCTCACCAAACCGCAACCGATCTTAATAGGTGCAGGTGCATGTGCATGTAATAGGAAAACCGCACTATCAGGTGTAGATGCAGGTGCGTGTAATAGGAAAACCGCACTCCGGAGAAAACCGCACCGCACCTCTCCGATTACACCCCTAGTATGTTATACTTGTATGCTAATGCTATATGCAGGTGATGTTATGTTATATTTGTATGCTAATGATATGTGAAGGTTGAGATTAATTGAGTTATATTTGTATAAGGATGGTATATATGTGCAAGTTGAGATTTAAAATTATGATTCATTCTATAAGATATGTATGTTATAATTTTTTTTTTTCTTAAATATTCAGGTTGAGATTGGAAACTATGATTTATATTTGTATGCTATAGTTAGCCAAATTTTTGAGTTGTTGTAAAGGTGGATTTTTTAGATTCAAACTAACATTTGGACTGGCCCAATCCGACCCAAATGAGACCAGCCCAAACCGCAAGACCGCATCTACATCGCACCACACCAAACCACACCGCACCGCGCCAAAACCGATCTTAATAGGTGTAGGTGCAGGTGCATGTAATAGAAAAATGCACTATAAGGTGTAGGTGCATAAATCTGGAGAAAACTGCACTGCACTGCACCGCACCTCACCGATTACACCCCTAACCAAAACAACATCGTTTTGAAGGGGTTTAAAGGCGCAATTTGGACGAAGTTTAATGAAGGGTGTGAATTGAAACAAATTGAAAGTTAGATTATTAAATTAAAATAGTGAAAACTTAGAGAATCGAATTGAAATTCAACCAAAATTATTAGAGGGTGTGTATTTTATAATTTAACTTTAATTTTATTAACCATAAAGTCAGTTCTACTTATGGGGATATTTGGATCTTAACGCCATTATGATCGAAGCATGACTACTGCTAAGTAAAAGTTAAAGCATGTCAACTAACTGAACATGGATTACTCCTCCCCTCATGTGAAGCTTTGGTCTCAATGATTATATTTATGGCTAAATAATTCCAAAAGAAATCAAGCACAAGTCAAAGATATGAGCATCATAATACCTATGAATAAAGCATTCACATTACATGTTTAAGGTTTTTTTTTTTTTTTTGCTAAATCGTTACATGTTCAAAGTTAGTCAAAGGCCATTACATCATTTACATGTATAATGATTTCGTAGTAGTTGAAAAACACATTAGTGCTTATAACAAGATCCTGCTACAACGCCAAAGGCAGGGTCAAGATAGTTTGTAGCTATGAATATAAATCCAACAAGCTAGTAGGCAACAAGCTGATCGAAGAATCTTTCGGCACCAAACTTATCACAAGCAGCTCCCTTTTAAGATTTCGAGGCTACCAACGTTATTTTGACTCAAAATCTAATAATACAAGAATAAATATCTTCTATCTTATTTTTTGTATTATATTTTATATTTCATCAATTACAATATAATACGTGTTAGATTGTATTTGATTTATTTCCATTTTAAACAAATCAAACATAATTTTGTTTTGAATTTCTTTTTTTACAATATAACACGTGTCATATTATAAACTCCAATTTTGACTTGAATTTCTATGCAAAAATAAATAAATAAATAAATAAAAGAGCTTTAACAATATTACGATGGTGATTCAGCACAAAGCCCATATCAAAGCAAAAGGGTCCATTTGAAATGACAAATACTCAAGGTATACAAGTTCGTTGCCAATTGCTGGTTTAGCCCACATAGGCCCTGTAGCCACATGATCGGGCCATGGGCTTGACTCATGTACAAAGGGGTAGGGCCATAACATGGTTCTTGGGTATGACTAAAAAATTGACTGATCCGAATTAGTTTTTGTATTAATTTTTTTAGCCATAGTGGTTCAATTCTGGGTCTAAACAATATAGAGGAGACGATTCAGTTTGGTTCTTAAGTTAGGGGAGTGATTTACAAAAGCAATCTAAACCGAATTCTGTATTCATAAGTAATTGTTGAGGACTCTCTTTTTAGCCATACCACCCTACCCTATCAAAATACTTACTAGAAAGATATATTTAGACGAAACCCAAGCGATTAAGAGCAACTCCAGTAGTACTCTAAATTCACTCTCTATCTCTACAAATAGACAGTAAAATAGAGATAATTGCTCCAGCAATCCTCTAAATTCACTCTTTATCTCCAATTTCGGATACAAAGTGCTTTTCATTTTTACAGTAGTATCCATTAAAAAAACAATTTCTTTTCAAAAATGAAAAGCTACTGTACACTTTGTATCCATTAAAAAAACAATTTCCCACCCGTTGCACACCCGACTATTTAAGTTTTATTTTTTTTTCCTTTCTTCTCATTTGTAACGATTTTTTCTATCTCTTCCTTCTCTGTGCTCCCGTTTTCATCAAACCCAACCGGTGTGGGTCGGTCTGGTCTCGCAGTGGAGCCGTGCCGATCTCGGCCTGGAGGTGATGGAGCCGAGCTGATCTCGGCCTAGAGGAGTGGGTCTCGGCCTGGAGGTGGTGGAGCCGTGGGTCTCGGCCTGGAGGTGGTGGAGCCGTGCCGGATCTGGGTTTTTTTTTTTTTTTTTTTTTTTTTTTTCTTTTTAATTCTTTAGTTTTGAAACTTTGGAATTTGACTCTGTTTGGTTGCTGAGAAATTGATTTTGTGGTGGTTTTTGTTGGGTTTGTGGTGGTTGACAGTTGATTCACGGTGGTGGTCGCGGTGGGTTTTGGTTGCTCTGGGTTGATTTACGGTGGTGGTGGTGGTGGTGGCGGCGGCGGTGGGTGGGAAGGATTTGGTTATGGCTGTTGGTTATTTCGAGTAATTGCTGTCGGGAAATAATAATAAAGAATGAATAAAAAATATAATATTTAAATGAGATAAAAGAATAAAAAAGTATATTTAAATAGAATAAAGAGTGAATAGAGAGTACTGCTGGAGAGTTTGTTTGAAAAAATAAATAGAGAGTTGTTGAATAGTGCACATATAGAGATAAAATAGAGAGTACTGCTGGAGTTGCTCTAAGACCACATCTATTTTCTTAGAAAAGATATCGAAGTTGTGGTTTAAACTTAAAAGGAATAAAAGGGCCTTTTAGTAACTTTTCTTGGACTCTCATGAGTATCCATGCAAAGATGTTTGGAATGCTTGTAGCTCATGAGAGCCCATGACATGTGCATTGTGCAAAGAAGTTGAGTACACGGAGGAACCCATTGTTTATTGGACAAATAGGTGTCGTTTAGACTCAAATATTCCTTTAATGCCGATTCAATCACATTTAATGTACATAGTCTTGAACTCCCCAATTTAGCAACTTTAGCAAACCACCCCTTTGTTTACAATAAAATGTTGTGAAAACATTATGAATGTAGTAAAACTGGTTTAAATTTTGTTTATAACAACAAATTGGTCTAGACCAAATTAACTAACATTCCCTATTTAGCACAAAATGCAACCTACCCAGGCACGATGCTGCAAGTACTTTTTGGTTATTTTAATGCTAAATATTACAAAATGTTTGGAGTCATATATAAGACTGGGATAAAACTTAGGTACAGTTCCTTAGGTCAAGTACATTAAGTTCTTAGTTGAATTCAAATACATGGAATTTAAATATTCTTGGAAAAGATAACATTATTTGTGTTTCATTGTTAATACAACCATGTGTTTGAATTCAATTGGGGAACCTAACGTATATAACCTAATGAACTGTACCTAAGTTTTACACTGGAGGCAAGGAGAAGAAAATTGGGAGCCATTGGTATTAACTTTCCTCACCACAAGCTTCCCATGTTCATTACATTTTCTTTAATTTAACTTGTTCAAAATTAGGCTTTCATCGTTTAAAAGTATTATCTAAGTGCTATTTCTCTTCATTTCTCAGCTATCTCTTGTCATCTTCTTTACCTCATTTAATGTCTCTCAAGAAACAATTTTGAAATTATGATCATTCCTTTATTTTTCCTTCTATGAATCAATTATGTGTTAGGAAATATACCCGGCTCTTACTCTTTAGTTGCCACAAATCAAGATGTTGACATTAATTTCGCCTCTAAAAATGAGATACTTGCGTCAACATTGGCGTGACTACTACGATATTTTTCTCTTCCTTTCTATTACACTATCTTTATTTATTGTTGGACATTTTTGCCAGATACTGCTTATAATATTGAAACATTACTAGGATACAACTTTTATGCCACAACTCTAAAGTGACAAATTATGAGTAGTGCAGAAAATATGGTGGATCTAAATGAAAGTAATAGTCAACCATTAACAGTTTTCCAATCCAAAGTCGTGGCACAAAAGTTGTCCTTAGCAAAGTTGTATCATATATATTGATGACTAGGTGGACTAAGATTTATGGAATAACATTATCTTTGGGGTATAAGGCCTTTATGGGTTGGATTGTCTGTCCTCAATTGTCAAGAAAATGGTCAATTTTAAGACGTTCCAGCACCATAAACAAGTTTTTATACATCGACAATTTGGCACGATATTGCCGCAAAAGAGGGAGAATCTTTGGAAAATGTTAGACCGACGAATTTTCAAGAAGTATTAACTTTAGCTATTGGTCTTTTATTGAAATTATAATTGCCGAAGCAAAAATTGAAAAGACTAATACTTTTTTTTAGGCCGAAAAGAGTAATACTTAAAAAATTAACATCAATATTATGGGCATAATTTTCTTAGTAATAAATTGTGATTGGTATAACATTATTTTCATATAAGTTTATCACCGAATAGATTGTGAAAATATTTGTCACTCAACTTATTGAAAAATTAAAGAGAGCTTCATTTTAATAACTAAGCAGTAGAACCGAGATTTGACTTTAAACGAAAAAGGAGTAAATACTAAATTAATATAATTTAGATTTAAAATAATATAGCTATTTATTGTATTTTCAAATGTAGTAAAGCAATACTTCGATCAGTTCGATGTACTTAATAATGTCCCCCAATTCATATTAAAACATGGAAATTTTCTCAAGCCCTTTAATTTTGGCCGCATGTCTAAACAAATTTAGGATAAATTACTTTAAACCTTAGAATTTTAATAATTGGTTTTAAGGTTTTAAAAATTATTAGTTTTGGGTCTAGAATATTGAAAAAATCAATAATAATAATACACTAATAAAAATGTACTTATTTTTAATGTACTTCAGTATGAATAATATCCTACCGAAATAATGATGAAACATGAAAGAAAATCAATTTTTTCCTCCTTGTTTCATGTCTTATTTGATATTTCTGTCTTCGACCAAAACAAAGTCAACAATTTTGTTAGCTAATATCACAAGACGTTGCCAAGATGACGATAACAACTCTGTCATTTTTTGTTTGTTTCTTTGTTTAAGCATTTTAAAAGAAATATTTTATGTTCAGTTTGTTTGATATTGATTTATTTTGTTTGTATTATTTGGTAATGGATATGTCGGTAAATGAAAGTTAATGAAAATCATTTTTATAATTAATTAAAAATAAGTCAATAATAGGAAAACTGTTTTTAACATTTGCGAAGCAGAAAATGTTGGGATCCATGATTCCATTGTATTCATACCACTCCATTCTTTTGTACTACCAAGTACCAACACAAAACACCATCACAACCAACATGTTATTTTTTGCACTGCTATTACACCACGTTGTTACCTCTATTGTTATCGCCATCTCAGTTACTCTTATATTGTCCCTTTTTTTTCTTTTTTTGGTGCGCACGCTAATAATGTTATATTTCCTTAATAATATATCAAAACTAGTCGCAAATCTGTGCGATGCACAGGAAAATTATTAAAAATAAAATCTAAATTAATTTTGATTCCTTTTACTTCTTTTGTTGAATATGGTTATTTTTTTTTTTTTGTAGTTCAAAATGTTGTAGACAAGATCGATAAAGAAACTTTTATGAATCTGATTTAGGATAGATCCTACTTTTTGGTTTAAAAAAATAACTAAGAAAGTATTTAACATAGGATAATTAAAATTTAATATAATGTAATTTTTCTTTTGGCATAAGTTGCATATAGTCCAATTTTTATAAAACATGATTCATGTTTATATTTACTATATGAATCATGTTTCCATCCAAAAATAAAATAAATGATACTTAAAATAAGAAGAATGACAAATAGATACATGGGTATATGATTATATGATCAAACCTAAATAATTTTCATAACTCATTTCAAGCTCACATAGTTTCATTATAACAAATCCATCCATCTTTCTCTATTGCCAGCAATAAAATGAAATGAAATACATAAGAAAAAAAATGAGCTCTAAAAATCTTGATGAAAATTGATAATTATGATTATTATTAAAAGATATTTATATTGTGTTTATATATGGAATATATTTTAGTATTAGACATTAATTATGATTGTGTTTTATATATGGAATAATATATTCTTATATTAAAGAAAATAATGTGTTTTATATATGGAATAATATATTCTTATATTAAAGAAAATATGATGTGTTAAAATTTTAATGGAAGGTTTAATAATAGAATAAAATTTAAATTCAATTAGAAAATATATATTAAAATAATGAGGTGTAAAATTGTGAGATTTCAAAAACTTATGTGGCGCAACATGATGAAGTCAACCAAAAATCAAAAAGTTTCGATTTTACATTATAGTATAGATAAATATGTATTGTTCTCATTGATGCCATCCCCTAAATAAAATATTAATTTGTGAATCAAAGGACATAAAACATTATATCAAAAAAAAGGACATAAAACATTTTTAGGAACATCTCAAAATTGCATTGTAGCCCATTTAACATAGGCCCTGTAGCCACATGATCGGGACATGGGCTTGACTCATGTACAAATGGGTACGGCTATATGATGGTTCTTGGTTATGGGCCTTATGGCCCTGTAGCCCCACATCCGAATTAGTTTTTTTTTCACCACAATGGTTCAATTCTGGGTCTAAACATTATAGAGCAAATGATTTAGTTTACTAAAACACAAGAATGATTCTGTTTGGTATTTAAGTTAGGGAGTGATTTGCCTCAAAGATGGTCAAGCTTTTTACTCACCTCGCACAGGAAAGCAAGATAAAACTTGAGGCAAGGAGAAGAAAAATGGGGGGTCATTGGTATTAACTTTCCTCACCACAAGATTTCCATGTTCATTACATTTTCTTTTATTTAACATGTTCAAAATTAGGTTTTGATCTTTTAAAAGTACTATTTGAGTGTTTTTTCTCTTCATTTCTCAACTATCTCTTGTCATCTTCTTTATCTCATTTAATGTATCTCAAGAAACAAATTTGTATTTATGATTGTCAATAACGTGTCAGGATATGAAAACAACTCTTACTCTTAGCTGCCACGAATCAAGATGCTAACATTAATTTAGTAAATTACTGTTTAAACCTTAATTTTAATAATTAGTTTAAGGTTTTAAAATTTAGTAATTTTCTTTCTAGAATATTGAAAATCTATATAATATCTAATAGCAGAAGATATGAGCGTTAAAATCTAGAATGTCTCACACCATGACAAGTGGCATATTTATCTATTGTTTAAATTTCTGAAGTGATACGTTGGTTAGATTTCCTAAGTGGTTTATATGTCTATCTATCGTTTAAATTTCTGAAGTGATACGTTGTTTAAATTTCCTAGGTGGTTTGATTTAATAACTGACAAACACTTTTAAATAAAAATAGATAATAACAAATTCTTGATAATAAGTCTCTACTACTAAAAATATATCTTAATAAAATATCATAATAAAAATCTTTAAAATAAAAACAGATAATAACAAATTCTTTAAAATAAGTCTCCTACTACTAAAAGACATCTTAATAAAATATCATATTAAAAATCTTACAATTATGACAATCTCCTAATACTAGAAGACTTCTTAAAGATTATAAAAAAATTCATACGTTGTTTAAATTTCCTAAGTGTTTGATTTAATAACTGCCAAACACTTTTAAATAAAAATAGATAATAACAAATTCTTGATAATAAGTCTCTACTACTAAAAAGATATCTTAATAAAATATCATAATAAAAATATTTAAAATAAAAACAGATAATAACAAATTCTTTAAAATAAGTCTCCTACTACTAAAAGACATCTTAATAAAATATCATAATAAAGAGTTTAAATTGGTTTCCAACACAAAGTTATGATGGAAGTAGAAAACCCTTTCAATAATAAACACAATTAAAAATGACGTGACATTACATAATTAAAAACGGCTATGATAGATTTTATTTTTTTTTTTAAATGTTTTCGACTCTTTTTTATTTTTATTTATATTTTAAATTTGGTATATAAAAAAGAAAAATGTCAACACCAATTATTATTATTATTATAAAAAGAGTCATAAACATTTAAAAAAAATCTATCATACACATTTTATAAAAAACAAATCTTAAATAAATCTCCTACTACAAAAAGATATCTAAACAAAATATATTTCTCTTAGAGAAATTAAAACAATTATGTCAAACATGTTTTAAAAAAATTATAAAAATTTCAACACCAAATTTTCTAAAATAGGAGTCGTACAAATCTTAAAAAAAAAATCTACACCATTTTTTTTTTTTAAATAAGAGTAATAGATAAAGAATATTGTAGTGTAATTGTGTTAAAAGTACTCTTTTAGTGAAAATGTATTGATTAGTGAACAATCACTTAAGATATCATTTAGTGAACAGACATACTCCTTGATAGAAGAAAGATAAATAGAGCACGTTAAATTGAAGGTTCCTCATTCTTGCATAATCTGCTTACGTAACATCTAAACAATGATAATCTGGTACAAGTTTTGTTCTTCTACTTCTTTTTCTTTTTTATTTATTTATTTTTCTATCATGATCTATTTTTATTTTTGTGTTTTTGTATGTTTATATGACTGCAAGGGGCTTTAAACAATGGTAATCTGGTACAAGTTTTGTTCTTCCTTTTTTTTATTTATTTATTTTTTCAAACATGATTTTTTTTTTCTTTCCTTTTTTTTTTTTTGTACATTTATATGACTGTAAGGGGATCTAAGAGGCAATTGAACTAAGGTAATCTTTTATTTTTTTTCTTGATTCTAACTTATTTTCTGTTTTATCGATTAAAGCTAACCATTTTTTCTCAATTATTATACACTATCTAATTCCTTTTATTTTTCTGTTGTTGGTGCAATTCCATCTATTTGTTATTATCAGTTTTTTTTTTTTTTTTTTTTTTTTTTTTTTTTTTTTTATGGAACATATTTTCCATAAAATAATTCTGAATATATATTTTGATCATATACACATTATGTGTTTATATAGAGTTTTTTTCCATGCATTACAAAGATTATACTCTAGCTTCTTTTAATTGGGGAATGTAAATTACACCTAAAAAAATTATGCCTAAATTTTGTCCGACCACTTGATATTTAGTTGTTTAGTCTACTACATCAAGAAGTGGTACCTTGTTCAGGTTTTGGTAATCAAGTTCCCTAGCAGTCAGTACTATCAAAGAAAGCCAAATTTACTTCTATAGGAACTGGCCCCTAGTTATTAAAAGAATGAGTATGAGATAGAACATGAAAATATTGTTGCACTACAATATAAGACGTGGGGGATTATCATACTTGGTTCTGCAGCTGAGTTTGGTTCATTTATTAATACAATGAATTATTGATAAGATAAAATTATTAGGGTAAATTACATTTTAAACCTTATAGCTTGAGGATGGTAACAACTTAACCCATATCATTTCAAATGTAATTAATTACACTTTGAAGTTTTAGAAAATAACGAAATAAACTAAGGTTTACATTGTTACTTTTTATTAACTTTAAAGTTTAATTTGATACTTTAAAACTATATATCTAATTTATTACTTTTTTTTTTATTTTAACGATTTAATTTGTTATCTTTGAAATTATTCAGTTCCATATTTTATGGTTTAAATCTCTAAAGTTTTTTTGGTTGTTGCTAATCTGGTACCGTTACTTTAATTACTGAAAGTGTAGTCCTTTTGCACAAAAATCTCTGACCTTGACAAAGCAGCACAGCAGTCTAAGACCTTTGGAAAGGTACACTGAGAAAATTAGGAATCAATTCTTTCATACTGATTACTAACTAGGGAATGAGAAAAGGTAAAACTCAGACACCCATTATACATTTTTACTGCATAACACATGCAGGGAATCAAAAGATTCAAAACCCCAACTCATCAAGGGTCCCACTCAACAGAATTTAGAGGTTAAATCATCAGTGACTAGATCATTCACTCTTACTTGGACATGACTTTTCCTGAACTTTTCACTAGATTCTTTCCATACTAGAGAATGCTTCAATTTCAATAATTTGATCGGTTTTATGCAGAAAGGAGAAAAGAATAATTTTATTAGTTTTTACATGGATAGAAAACTAGTCCCAGCTCATCAGCCTCAATGAATTGCCCCAAAGCCAATGGTTCTGCTGTCTCTTGGAAAAATGGGAAAGAAAAAAATAGAGCTAGAGAATGGTTTCCTTAGTTCCTTGTGTAATTTTTATACATTCTTATGGGAAAATTTTGCAGAATGATATTATTTTAGTAATAATTATTTAAATTGGCATTGCTTTAAAGTTATTTTGGGATTTAGTCTTTTTATACGATTTTAAGAGTTAAAATTGTATTTTCAAAACTCGATTTTTCCGTTGGATTCGCATGAATGGACTGAAATCGTGTTATAGTTGAGTATTTTTCAAATTTGTATTTATGATTGTCCCTCTATTTTTCCTTCTGTGAATCAATAACGTGTCAGGATATGAAAACAACTCTTACTCTTAGCTGCCACGAATCAAGATGCTAACATTAATTTAGTAAATTACTGTTTAAACCTTAATTTTAATAATTAGTTTAAGGTTTTAAAATTTAGTAATTTTCTTTTTAGAATATTGAAAATTTCAATAATAACAATACACTAATAAAATTGTACTTATTTTTTATGCACTTCAGTATCCATAGTATCCTGTATGAAAATATGATGAAAGATGAAAGAAACTCAAATTTTCCTCCTTGTTTGATGTCTTATTTGATATGTTTGTCTCCGACCAAAACAAAGTCAACAATTTTGTTAGCTAATATCACAAGACATTGCCAAGATGACGAAAACAGTTATGTCATTTGTTTAGTTTGTTTCTTTGTTTATGCATTTTAAAAGAAATATTTTATGTTCCCTTTGTTTGATATGATTTATTTTGTTTGTATGTTTGGTAATTGATATGTCGGTAAATGAAAGTTAATGAACTACCTTTTTTATAATTAATAAAAAAAAGTCAAAAATAGGAAAATTTGTTTTCAACTTTTGCCAAGTAGAAAATATTAGGATCCATCATTTCATTGTATTCTCATCACTCCATTTTTTTGTACTACAAAATAGTAAATGTTACAAATAAATACGTAGTTTCCCACTACGAAATAATCTTTTGTTATTATTTTTTTTATGTTTTGGGAATTCCAGAAATCGAATTCACGCTCTCATAAACTTGTGGAAGCTTTTTGGAAAGGGGGATTACCGCTTGATCGAATGCCCAAGTGGCTATTACACTAGCATTACACCACTTTATTATCTCTATTATTATGGCCATCTCTATTACTCTTATATTGTCCTCATGTCTATCAAAAATATATTGTCTTTATTGATGCCATCCCCTACATAAAATATTAATTTACGAATCAAAGGACATAAAAATGTTTTTAGTAACATTTCAAAATTGCAACACAAAAAACATATCATTTTTCTGAAAAAAAAATTCATAATTTTTTTGCTTTTTAGGGAAGGAAATCAATGAGATGCGAATGAAATCCACCACACAAAAAGTGGAAAACGTTACGTATAAACTCCTTCAACCTTTTCTCCCTCGTCGTGGCCGAAACAATCAAATACCAACCGAATTGTAAAGAGGAAAAAGTAGAAATCAATAAAAAGAGACAAATGTTCACTTCCATAAAATTGACCCCAATCTGAGCTCCAAACACTCCTCCCAAAAGACACGTGGTGATCTGCCCTCTCATGTCTAAGTTCATAGTATGGTTAACATAGCCTAACTGGAATTTAAAAAAAAAGAAAAAAAAAAGGGCTAAATGTTTATAGTTTTGGACACATGTTTGGATGCAAGTATTACACAGTCTCAAAATTAACAAACCCCAACTAAGAAAGTGGTAAAAACTTATGTATAGTTCTTTAAGTTAAATACATTAGATTTTTTAATTGAATTCAAACACATAGTTATATTAACCAATGAAGTACAAATAATATTATATTTTTTAAGAATATTTAAATTCAACTAAGAACTTAATATATTTGACCTAAAAAATTGATGAGTAAAATTTAAATACTGCACCTTAGGATTTATCCAAAAAAGTCAAAGAGGGCCAAAGAAACAAGGGACTTGGACTTGTTGAGTGTACTTAGGTTTTATCCAAGAAGTCAGAGACGGCCAAAGAAACAAGCGACTTGGACTTGCTGAGTCATGAGTGTTGGTGGAATTGGAAATGAGTATGAGAATGTAAAGTGCCACGTGGGGACCCTCTGAATGTAAAGTGCCACGTGGGGACCCTCTGTATGTGATGGTATGCATTTGTTTCCATTGCTTGTGGGTGGGCCATGGCCCATGGGTGGTGCCGGAGAGTTGTATTTCCTGTAGGGTCCTCTCTCACTGCGTAGGCCCATGTCCTCACCCACGTGCCAATGCTACTTACATCAGCTTCCATGACATTGTTGTCCTTATGAGTTCCCTAGTCACTGTCCGCCAAAAAGTTCCCCTACTCCCTGCAAACCTGTCAAGTTTCTAAAGAAAACAATCTTATAAGTATTTTTTTTTTCTTTTTCTTATTAGGAACACAACTTATTTCAAAATTATTTTTATAATTTCTGTGATAAATGTGAGTAGTAGGTTTCACATTATTCTAATATTGAATTTAATTTAATTTTTGACTATTCACATTT
The DNA here is from genome assembly GCA_907173295.1 of Fagus sylvatica. Taxonomy (NCBI): domain Eukaryota; kingdom Viridiplantae; phylum Streptophyta; class Magnoliopsida; order Fagales; family Fagaceae; genus Fagus; species Fagus sylvatica. Next base: position 13,912,494 of record OU015772.1, on the reverse strand, counting down.
TTTAGTCTTAACACATGTTATAAATGTATTAGTCTTATATTGAATTGCTTATCTCTATAAAACTATATAATGTATGTAATTTTAACATTTGTTTCATATTAACATGTTACATACCTAATTATGAGTATAGATATATATATATATATATGTGATCTTAATTGTAAAAATAGATTATTTGATTAGTAGATGGATGACTACTTAAGTTTTATACTTTTTCATTTTCAAATCTTTTTATTTCTTTTCTTTATTTTATAAACACATTGTCATTACTTTGTTTTTCAAAGTACAAGATTATTTGTGTGACACTTCCAACTCACAATAAGGTTTTTAACTATTATTTTTGATAAATAGTCAAATAATCTTGAAACGGAAATAAGAATAAATTGATATAGTAATATTCCATTTCAATGGACAATATGATGTAACCAAACAGTATTCACAACCTTAATAATTAATATATTCCCCAACCATCTTCAAGCTTCGAACCCATCTCACGCGTGTCAATTGCTCTTCTCACCAGCTCAAATAGCTGGATAGCTCCCACTTGACACACTTGTTCACTTTATATAAGAACACCAACAAAGCACCGAAGTATCCCACAATTAATTTCTTCCACACTCTTTATTCTCTCTCTCCCCCAATTACTTCAACACGCCATGCAATTCTCTTTGCACTTCACCACCTTACCAAAAACCTCTACACTCAAAATATCCCAATGAAGCTCACCCACCCACAAGATCAAAAAAAGTAACCCCTTCCCCTCTTATTACATCTAAAATCCTCATTAATCCTTCTAAGAAAACACTCCCACGAAACCCACCATCGCTAAAGCCTAACCCAATAGTATCAACCCCACCAAAACCCACGTACCCACCTCATTTAAACCCTTTGCAAAAGCTAGCAGCTTCAGTTCTAGACCAAATAGAGGCTTCACTAATATTACCACTAGAAAACAATCATAACTTACCCAAGACGGTCGACCCGGCTATTCAGATATCTGGTAATTTCGCACCGGTTCGGGAGTGTCCGGTTCAGCATGGCCTTGAGGTGGTGGGTCAAATACCCGCCTGCCTACGTGGCGTTTACTTACGTAACGGCGCTAATCCTCTCTACGCGCCGTCAGGTGGTCACCACTTGTTTGATGGGGACGGAATGATACACGCCGTTACATTGGGGTCAAAGAACCAAGCCAGCTACAGCTGTAGATACACGCGCACGAGTCGGCTCGTGCAAGAAGCCGCATTTGGTAGGCCTCTGTTTCCTAAACCCATTGGAGAGCTGCATGGCCATTTGGGACTGGCTCGGCTCGCTTTGTTTTTCGCTCGAGCCGGAGCCGGATTAATAGACGGTTCAAAAGGCATGGGCGTAGCCAATGCTGGGCTTGTCTATTTCAACGGCAGATTATTAGCCATGTCAGAGGATGATCTTCCGTACCAGGTTAAGATCAACGGTGATGGTGATCTCGAAACAATCGGACGGTTCAATTTCAATACACAACTCGATTGTCCCATGATAGCCCACCCGAAATTAGACCCGGTTACCGGAGAGCTCCACGCGCTCAGCTACAACGTGGTGAAAAAACCATACCTGAAATACTTCAGGTTTGACACGTGCGGAAAAAAGTCACGTGACGTGGAGATCTCGCTTCAACAGCCTACGATGACACATGACTTTGCCATAACAGAGAATTATGTGATACTCCCAGATCACCAGGTGGTATTCAAGTTATCCGAAATGATTCGGGGCGGGTCTCCTGTAATCTACGATAAAAGCAAGACATCAAGGTTCGGGGTATTAGCGAAAAACGATTTGGAGGGGTCGGGAATCCAATGGATTGACGTACCGGATTGTTTCTGCTTTCATTTATGGAATGCTTGGGAGGAGAAAAACTCTGATACTATCGTTGTAATTGGGTCGTGCATGAGTCCACCTGACTCCGTATTCAACGAAAGCGAAGCTCCAATTCGGAGTGAGTTATCGGAAATCAGGTTAAACACGAGGAGTGGGAAGTCCACGCGCCGGGTGATCGTGTCAGGAATGAACTTGGAAGCAGGACAAGTAAACAGAAAGCTTGTTGGACAAAAGACAAGGTACGTGTATTTAGCAATAGCAGAGCCGTGGCCAAAGTGTTCAGGTATTGCTAAAGTTGATTTATGTAATGGTGGGGTTACAAAATATATGTATGGGAACGGAAGGTTCGGTGGCGAGCCGTTTTACGTGGCCAAAAATAGAAAATATAAATATAATAATGGTGATGGTGATGATGATGATGAAGGGTTTATAGTGGGGTTTGTGAGGGACGAGAAAAGAGAGAGGTCAGAGTTGGTGATAGTGGAAGCTTCAACCATGAAGCAAGTGGGTACAGTGAAACTACCTGCTAGGGTTCCTTATGGCTTTCACGGTACATTTGTTAGTGTTGAAGATTTGAAGAACCAGGCGGTACTTTAGCTTACGCACGTAACTTTTTTCTTTCAAGCAAATTATATATATGTTAAAATTACTTCCTCTTTTCCACGCTTATTTTGTGTTGTCCAAGAACTTTTTGTTTTTGTCTTTCGGGACAAAATGAAAATTCCGATGAGAAACAGAATAAGCGGAAAGTGAATGTAAATGTAAATATCTCTATAGCTAATTAATAATCCTAGGCCATGGGTAATGAATGTAAATGTAAATACCTCATTTCTACATAGATAATCAATGATTTACCTTCAGAATATAGCAAGCATACATTATTTTTTGCTTTCACCTTTTTTGTTTTTGTCTTTCGGGACAAAATGAAAATTCCGATGAGAAACAGAATAAGCGGAAAGTGAATGTAAATGTAAATATCTCTATAGCTAATTAATAATCCTGGGCCATGGGTAATGAATGTAAATGTAAATAGCTCATTTCTACACAGATAATCAATGATTTACCTTCAGAATATAGCAAGCATACATTATTTTTTGCTTTCACCTTTTTTGTTTTTGTCTTTCGGGACAAAATGAAAATTCCGATGAGAAACAGAATAAGCGGAAAGTGAATGTAAATGTAAATATCTCTATAGCTAATTAATAATCCTGGGCCATGGGTAATGAATGTAAATGTAAATAGCTCATTGCTACATAGATAATCAATGATTTACCTTCAGAATATAGCAAGCATACATTATTTTTTGCTTTCACCTTTTTTTTTTCAATGTTGTATTGAGTGTTGAAGATTTGAAGAACCAGGCGGTACTTTAGCTTACGCACGTAACTTTTTTCTTTCAAGCAAATTATATATATGTTAAAATTACTTCCTCTTTTCGACGCTTATTTTGTGTTGTCCAAGAATTTTTTGTTTTAGTCTTTCGGGACAAAATGAAAATTCCGATGAGAAACAGAATAAGCGGAAAGTGAATGTAAATGTAAATATCTCTATAGCTAATTAATAATCCTGGGACATGGGTAATGAATGTAAATGTAAATAGCTCATTGCTACATAGATAATCAATGATTTACCTTCAGAATATAGCAAGCATACATTATTTTTTGCTTTCACCTTTTTTTTTTTCTTTCAATGTTGTATTGGAAATATTATTATCTCCAATCCAGTACGTGTACAGTACGTATATATATAAATCTATTTTAATCCAACAACGATAGTGATTAATATTTTGTAATAAGTTGTTTAGCTAATTTGGCTTTGACCAGAGCGCAGACAAGAAAACAAAGGAAAAGAGTGTAAGGAACGTGTTTGAGGAAGCGTTTATATTGCATCTCTAAGCTTTGATGTTAAAAGGTTTGTTGATGTGTGTGTGTTTTCTTCTTTTTTACGGTTCAGACTTGACTCATTTGACTCACTTGAGAAACTTGAAATTCTTTGTTTCCTTAACCGAGACTGATTCTTAGTGGGTCCATCATCTGATCAATAAGTCAAGCTCGAAAACATATATGCAATAAGTCTTGAGAGAAGGAAACTATTTCCCGAGAGTATTTGAGGTACCAAGCTATTAGTTATGGATAATAAAGTGATGTCTACGTAATTGTTAACTCAATTGTTGTGAAACATTGCTGTGTATGTAACTATGGTTCTCTCTCTATCATTTCTTTAAACAAGATTTTTTATGCCATATTTACTTGGGTTATCAAGATTTTGGTTGGGTGTAACCTAGCTAGAAATAACTTCACAGGATTGATGCAGCACCTACAATTTTAGCTCAAGGTATTACAATAAGAGTAATATGTGGGATATAATATTTTTTTTATAACTGCTAACATGAGTTATTATAATTGGAGTTTTTTTTTTTTCACCTAGGTCCATTATTGATACTATGGTTTTAAAAATCGAACCAGAGAGAACCGGAAATGGAAGTGGTTCTCGTATCTCTAGTCTGATCGGGATCGGACGGTGGTCGAACCGGTGACATCATAAATAATTTAATTAATAATTTTAAAAATATATAATATAAATATAAACAATTTCAAACATTTATATAATATACATATTTTATATATATATATTTAAGCACTTTGGAATATGATCCTCTCCATTTGAAATGAAATAGAATGAGTCAATTTCATGATCTAGATTAAATATTACAGATCTAATAATGTACAGACTGTCACATTATTTAAAATTTTAAATGACGTGGTAGAATATACACTGTTAGATCTATGAGATAAAATCTGAATCATGAAATAGACAAATGGAGAGGATTCCAAATGAAGAGAATCCTATTCCTTTCTATTTGAGTTTTCATATCTTATAATATTAAGAATCTATATATAAATATAAATAAATTACCATTACAAAAATAACATTTCTTTTTTAAACTTTGTTATAAATTAATTTTTTTCCTTTTCCGTAATAAAATTCATAGTTTTTTTTTTTTTTTGTAATTAAATGCATAGTTACAAAAGATAATAAATAAATTAAAAATAGAAGAAGCAAGTTACGTTTTTTTTTTTTTTTTATTATAAGCCAAGTTTTTTGTTTTTTTTTAACTGATAATAAGCCAAGTTACGTTACATAATTTAGTTACATTACATAATAGTACTATTGTTGTTGACTTGCTGCCTCTCAAAATGGATAAATAAATGAAAGCAGATGACAAGTATGGTTAACAGCTGTAATAGATTTAGCCATATAAAAATAAAAGAAAGACAGCTGTAGTAAGAGCATTCGCATTAATATCATCAAACCGTAGAAAACCCAAAAGTTTGGAGAAAAACCCCCAAAATCCACCGGTATCAGCCTCAACAAACCGTATAAATTTTTTGGCTTTGTTACAGTAGTTTGCTCATTTGGAGGAGTCACTGTTCATCAACAAACCAAACCGTGGGAGTATTGTATTATTTTCTTTCTTTCTCAACTTCGCACCAGATCTAGAAGAAACTTGCTTAGGATGGTCATGGCAAAGCCAATTGAAGTCGATCTGGAGCAAACTCGTGGGTTTTGAATGTGTTTTGATGTTGATCTGGTGCTGTGGAGGCTGTGGGTTGTGATCTAGTGCCATGGGTGTGGTGTTGTTTTGGGGAGCCGTGGGTGTTGGGTTGAGTTTTGGTCGTCGTGGGTGAGTGGGTTGAGTTTTGGTTGCCGTGGGTTGAGTTTTGGTCGCTGTGGGTGAGTGGGTTGAGTTTTGGTTGCTGGAGGAGCCGTGGGTGTTGGAGGTTTGTTTCTTTGAGGACTGTTAGGAGAATTGGGAAAGTTGGGGGAAGAAAAGAAAAGAAAAAACGAATGGAGAGGAGAGAGAAAATAATAATATTTTAATGAAATGGAGAAAAAATTAAAAAGGTTGATGTAGTATAAATAGAAAAAGATGATGTTTTTTGTGCCAAATTGGCTGAATTTATATTAATACTAATGCGAATGCTCTTAAAGTCAAAAGAAAAAATTAGTAACCCAACCTAGAAGTGGAACGGACAAGGTGGTAAAGAGTAAAGACTAAAGAAACAAAATAAAAAACAGAGACATGGAGGTTGAAGCTATGTGTGTGAAGTGTGAATGCCGAGAGAAGAGCAAGCCAAACACGGAGACAAGAGCAATCCATCGGCGAGCCAAGTCTGGATCAACAATTGGGATGGTCTGATCGAAATCAGGACCGTTTAGCAACTTATAAAGGTACATTCTGGACCAGATCAGTACCTCCTGACGAGCCAAGTTTGGGTCAAAATTGATGTGTCGATTCTTTGTTACCGGTGCTGTCATCGCCGACGTCGACTTGAAATTTTTTTTTTTGCATTTTTCTTGTATTGTAGCAAAATTGGTTTAGCTGTTCCGGTTCCCGGTTTTGGCGGTTTCCGATTTTGTATGCTTTTTTCTTATTTTCCGGCTTCTAAAGAGAATCGGACCGGATTAGATTCCGGTCCACGGTTGAACCGGCAAGTCCGATCCGATTTTTAAAGCCATGAATCCATTATTGATACTACTAATTTTATTATGCACTAATTATAACAAGTTATATCAGCAATTGAGAAAAAATGCTTGTATCCTAAACTTATTTGTTATAGCAATAAATCAATGTAGTCACGAGAAAATAAATAAAGGAAATTATGTAAATTAAAATGTTGTAGCTATCAGCCCTCTTAAATATAAGATTGAGTGAGGTTGATGCCAATTATTTCATTTAGGTCACGTCTGGAATACCTTATAAATTGACTTATATTTTTTAAAATGAGCTGATGTATAGTTTTTCAAAGTTACACCTTTTCGGCTAGTTAAAATGTATTTATAATTACTCAACTTTTATTTTAAGTAAAATGAATGTATACGTAATCAACTAAATAATTTTAATTGACAATACCCCTTTCTCCGTTTTTAGTCAAGATAATAAATTGTAGAATAACTTTCTTATGTAGTGTATTTTCATGTGTACAACTCCCATACAAAATTAGAAGTTAGCGATGAGATTCGTATCTCTGCCTCTGCAGTAGCAATACAACAAAGATATCAGAGTTTCACTTTAGCCTTCGAAAATCTTTTATCACAAAATAGTTAGCTTAAATTGTTGCAAAACCTACATATATAAAGCTATATAATTACAATGGATAATTAAAAGCGATGTTACATAATGCTAATGTCATGATTTATATTAATTTAGAATCTGAACCAACTGACGCATTGATATCGAAAGATGGTTCTAGAGTGCATAATATCTCCTTTGAGAATGACAGGAAATAAGAAAAGAATCAAATTAGAGCAGAGATCAGAGATGTATTGTCCCCTCTTGGAATATATGCATACACGATGTCAATCTATCTGCAAAATATCATATTCAAGAGAAGACAAGAATGCCAAATTTTACAAAATATTTGTCAAGTTGTGAATGGTATATCATTATTACAAAAAAAAAAAAAAAAAAAATTGTTGTGGTACTTTTATATGTTAAATGATCTTAACTTCTTTTCTTAGCCGGCCTTCTTTCTCGTTATTTATTTTCTTCTCATTTATGTCTGCGTGCATGAGCCTTTCAAGATAGCTATCAACATCACAAATACAACAATGGAAAAAAGCTATCATACTTCAGAGATATAAATTATAATAAACCAAAGTGGAAAAAATTATCATGCACACGAAACATAAGATAGCTAGGAAATGATTCTTAGCACCTTTTAGGCTCCTTATTGGAATTTACCCAAGAACCAATTGGCTACGCAGGTCCATGGTCCAAAAATTTCAGGCATATATAATTATAAATGATGGATATTTTACGTCATGGCATGCGTCAGCTAGATCATAAGAGGGAGGGTATGTCGGCAATTATGCCGCGTTAATTTGCCAACCTAATTATTATTATTATTATTATTTTTTTCATTTGAGTTGGGGATAAAAAGTAACTTAGTTTAGTATACAATATATAAATTAAATATAGAATCTTATAAGAAAATTTAGAGAATGATGTACATGCAAGTTCAATACACGAGTCAAACTGTCCACGGTACATCTTAATTAAAAAGGATTTTGTAAGAAAATTCGTTAGATTCTTTTGTAAAAAGAAAAAAAGAAAAAAAGAAAAAGAAAAAGAAAAGGAAAATATCATATGAAAAGTGAAAGAGATCGAGTGGCAACTGGCAAGACTTATTGCCCCATTTTATTTAAGTGTTAAATGGCTGACCAATGAAAACACTAATATAATAGGTTGACTAATACGAAGACAAAATTAATAAAATACTCATCTCACTAAAGTCTAAGCATTAGACCTTTTGACAAAATATTGAAAAAGTAAAACAAAATCGACAACGACAACCATTATGAGGGAACTGGAAATGCTTCAACGCGTTTGAACTTTTACTTTCACATACTTAACTCTAATTAATTTCTTCCATCTAACTGGTTAGTCATGTATGTTAGGAATAAATCCCTTTTCCTAGAACATGTGAGATTAGAAAAATAGAGAAAAACATACAAAGAAACAATTGCATGACACAAAGAATTTATGTGGTTCACGATTAGGACTACATACACGGAGTTGCAATAACTTTACTATATTTGAGAAAATATATAGGGTGTAGCTACAATAATTATCAAACCCTAATACTGCAGTGACAATGTATATATTATAAACGGGTCGAAGCATCCGCTCTATGGACTAAGCCTCAACATCGTCATGCTTCTAAGTCGAGTCGGGTCCAAATGGGATCAAACAAAACCAGGCTTCACATGGCCTAACACTATATTCCATTGTGGGGTGTTCCAAACTTAAGTCATGTTTCTAAATTCAAAAGTCTCTTGCTTACTAACATTCTTAATATGTCCATACTTTATTTCTTGGATCCTTTAAAAAAGAAAGAAAAAAGAAAGCAATAAAGGCCTAAAAATATAAAAAATGAGGTAATTTTGGATATTTTTATCTATTTTTATTGTAGAGACAAGACATTAAATGATATTCTCTTATATAATTGAATTTTCGAAACATGACTAGCAATTTGGAATGGAAGAAATAATTTACTTTGATTCGTTGAATACTATTTAGTATCACAAAAATTTCAAACTTAGTCCAATTCTTTTTAACGGAGAAGAATATCTTAACCTTTCATAGGGAGGCCAAAATTAATCCAATCCAATGTGATGGGGGGAGGATTTTTTTATTTTTTTAAAAAGTAATTATCACTTTGTCCCAGAATAAGACAAATGAAACCAATTCCTATAAAACTCGTTTAATCCTTCAACTTGATACACCCTCGTCTTTAATCATTATCTTTTACCGGAACTCTATGGTATACCAATATGCTTGGCAGCCCATCTGATGGTGATGGTTTCAAGTTTGTTTTATAATTTTACACTATTAGGAACACGATTGATTAAAGATGTAGATTTTAAACTTTAATTAGATTTATAAATCTAAACCATAAAATAGATTTATTTTAAACGGAGATAATCATTTTCTATACCATTAAGCCTTGCTAAAAAGAAATGTCCAAGCCACGTTTATTTGTTTTGTTAATGTATTTTAGGAGCCCTGTGGGATTTAAATTCATGACAACTACAAGTAAAGGGTACATATGATGTTGTAAAATGGTAGTTTATAGTGATATAGAAGTGGGGGCTTATACACTTGTCCCACATTGAAAGCACTTGGCACGTGCGTGTGTGATTAAGATCAAACCGTCATCTTTTAATTTATTTAAAATTAAATGAGATGCACTGGATCATAACCCATAAAAGTTATTTCTGTGTATAGAAATAACTGTTTATGGCAGTTATTAATTGTTTTGAACAGGTATATTGTTCTGGAACAATGCCAATTAATGACTATAAATTAAGGAGCCTAATTAACTGTCAAATACACAGTTTCGTTTTGAATACTCTTTAAGAGATTACCGAAATTTGCTTTCTGTAATTGGTGACTTTGTTGTATCCTGGAGGTGAATTGTCTTAACCCGGAAGCAAAACTCATTTAGAGTGGGGGCAATTATCACCTTAAAGATAGTATTATCACGCCTCAAAGTCACATCATTTTTTCTAATCTTCTCAAAATCTTCAACATATGATACATATGAGTCTTTGCCAGATCACTCACCACAACCTTCACAGAAAATATTCCACACAATTATATGCAGCATTTCAACACCGTTTAATTTTTGGGGGGACAAGATAGGGGATAGAGACATGATAATTAATCAAAGGCTGAGTAATTGCTATGCCTTCATAATGGGTAACATTCAGGATAGGATTAGCCACTAATCTTTCTTGCTGGTATTCCCTTTTCATTTGTGCTCGTCTTGGCAGAGTCATAGAGGAGACAATTGGATGGATCGATGGGAAATGGCGGCAAATTGTATGTTTGGAATTGAAGAGGAATAATATACTTTTTTGTTGATCAAAAGTAAGTTGACTAGGCCAACAAAAGTAATGTAATAGTAAAATTTATAGCTGCCTCTCACTTAGCTAATACTTTATGGATAAAACTTAGATACAGTTCCTTAGATCAAGTACATTAGGTTCCTAGTTGAATTCAAATACATTGAATTTAAATATTCTTGAAAAAGATAATATTGTTTGTGTTTCATTGGTTAATACAACCATGTGTTTGAATTCAATTGGGGAACCTAATATACTTAACCTAAGGAACTGTACCTAAGTTTTATCTATAATTTACCAAGAAATATAGCATAGAGCTAGACTGTATGTGTCCATGGTCAAAAGTTAGTTGACTAGGCCAACAAAAGTAACATATATAGCTGCCTCTCACTAAGCTAATAATTCATACTTTATAATGAATTTATCAAGAGAGGCCATAGATTATGTTCATGAAATTAGTTGGGACAAAATTTTATAATAAATTTACTAAGAGACAGCATAGAGTACGTGTGTGTGTCCATGAAATTAGTTGGGACAAAATTTTAGATATCTATGTTATTATAAAAAATATAATAATAATAAAAAATCTTGACAAAGTCATGCCAAAAGAGAAACTTCTTTATGCAAGTTTTGATAGAAAATCTGTCCGTTTTAAAAAGGTGGTTCAACTTCAATCATAAATATTGGGCAAACACAGGGGCGTAGCTAGGAATTATCATATGGGGGGGCTAATTATCATAACTGAAATGTTAAGTTAATTTGTGATACCCACTCTCCAGTCTCTTCATCCTCAAAATGGACAATAAGAAATCAACACAACCGTTTGAACTTTAAAGCCTAAAACCAAAATTTTTACAAATAACTAAATAAGAACAATGGAAAAAAAAAAAAAAAAAAAAAATGATAATGATTGATGAGGAAAAAAAACTCACCACAATATCACTCTCAAAAACACCCAACCACGAGAGGTCCTCACCCTCACACCATTGCAAATTCTGAAATTCACACTAACTCAGTAAGCAAGGGCGGCACTTAGGAAGAGGAGAGATTTTGATGAGTTTATTTGTTGTGTTGACAAAATGAGAAGAGAAAGAAACATAGGGAAAAGAAAAAGTAAGTTTATACTTTGTACAATTTTGGGAAATGAGAAAGAAGAAGAGACTAGGGAGAGCCAATGGGCAAAAATGCTGCAGTTGACAAAATGAGAAGAGAAAGAAAGATAGGGAAAAGAAAAAGAAGTCAGAAAAGTAAGTAATTTGTAATTGGAAAATGAGAAAGAAGAAGTACAACTATAGAGAAAGTATAGAAAGAAATTAATGGGTAAGTGGCAGTCTATAGAGAAAGTATAGAAAGAAATTAATGGGTAAGTAAGGGTCAAAATAAGCCGAATGGGTATGCAGTAAGGGTAGCCGATGTGCAGTCAGTCAAAAAACAACACTGCAATAGTTTAAAATTTGCAATTCTCAGAAAGGAAATAAAAGAAAAAGTTAAATGTTGTTTTAAAGACCGTTCTTTTTATGCTATTTGGGGACAAAACTCAAAAGGGGGGGCTGGTTATTATTTTTTGGAGGGGCTAAACTTGAATTGCCATATACTTTCTTAAGAAAAATTAAAATTTTGGGGGGGCAAGGAGCAACGTAGCTCTGCCCCTGGGCAAACATAAGTTCCTCTTAAGAAAGTTTTACCACAAGGTTATAGCAAATTATTTGGAAATTATTCTCCTACTCACAGTCATGTTATCTAGGAAAGTGATCATGTTTAAGTCAATGGATACCTGGAGAGAAAGATTTGCCACAAAGCCCCAGATTTCGACTTATATTGCGCTTGAATTTAGTCAGTTAAGGGAATGTCTAGTTCGAGGTTGGACTTCAATTTGAAAGTGCAGTCTGGATGGTTGGTGTCCAACTGTCCATATGGGTTTGGGAAGCTTTGCAAATTCTCATTTTGTTCGTTGACAAACGTCATGGTAGATGGTGAAATGATAAACCTTTAATAATTAGTGGGAAAAATCAATCTTATCAAATTGTCATTAATCACTAATCAAGGCACTATTGAGCACAACTCCTTCAACTTGGCTGGTTTTACCCTACATCAAAAAAAAAATATCACCAACCTGGGTTGCACAATTTTAATTGGTCCCAATCAACACATGGAAGAACAGCTTGAAGACATAGGAAATGGTGGGTTTGACTTGGTTCTTTAATGCGATTAAAATGTGTGATGACACTTTTATCAATAAATATTTAAAAAGTTAATAAAAAAAAAAAAAAAACACTTTTCTCAAAGATAGTGACACGGTAAAAGACCTCTTCAATCTTTCCCCACCGTAGTTCATACTAGAACTTTTTTACCCTACATCAAAATTTTATTCCGGGAGAGAAAAAAAAAAATTTTTTTGGCTAAAACGGGTGATCTTTGTTCCCTTAACATACCCTTGAAGTTTTTTTTTTTTTTTAATTATTTATTGTTTATTTTTAAAGACGTTTTCCCACCTAAACAAAGGTCCAATCAAAGTCATCCAATTAAAGGGTCAATCTCATTCAAGGAATGAGATGCAAATATACATGGGTGAGCCAACCTATGGGCTATGGGAATGTTTTAAATGGGGTATTACATGCAAGTGAAGGGTAGGCAGCTTAGGATCACCCATGAGGTAAGACATTATACATCTCAATTAATTTGTGAACCAAAGAGCCCCGCGTTAGTCCAAACGGTCAGATTTTTCCTTTCAATTTACCTATTTTGTTGTTCTTGATTGCATGTTCATACCAAAAATGACATCTATTGAAAGAAAATAAACAACCAAGAGCAAATAATACGAGATTTTGTCTAGCCAATAAGTCCTAACTGGAGCCTAGCTCTCAATATTACAGTGGAGTCACCACTGTGTGAACCATGATCGAGGAAGTTGGGAATATTAATTCAAATATCCCATTGGATATCGAGTTTCACAATAAAAGCTCAACTAACTATGTTTATTCCCCTAGATCGAGGGATTGACAATGAAGTCTCTACTTGAAAATTTATGGACAAAATTAAGAAAAAAAGAAGAAGCATTTTTAGTGAAAATCAAACTTAAGATTACATTGTTTTCATAAAAAATGAGAAAATTAAAATTACATGACTTTTTTCCCCTAGTTATAAACAAAAGAAAATGTTACATTGCTTTCGTTCCTAGTTACAATGTAAGAAAAATAAAATTACATGGGAAGATCATTAATCTAGAACACTTTTTTATGATCTAAGCTTGGAGACTAGCTAAGTTACGAGATGAGAATGTGTTAGCATTCATCTTGCTTGGTCCAAAATATTGGTCTCCTAAGAATTAATGGTAAGATTTTCTCAGCACACAATCAATCATATTCATAAATGTCATACACAACATAATCAAAATACAAAAATAATAAAAGTAATATGCAAAATGGAATCAAAATAAAAACGTGAAATCCACATAAAAACATGTTAGTTCAAATAATGGGAAATGAAATTCAAAAATTAAAGAGTAATTATTCAGTACTCCCAGAGTACAATGAATGTGTTATCCCTACTCTTAAATGAATGGTGAATCTTATTAATTAATTTAATGGTATGATCCATCATCCATGTGAGAGGAGGGAGTATATATTTATTGAGTTCTAGGAGTATTGAATAATTTTTCCGATTATAAATATGCAGATCTAACTCATAATGACAAACAAAGATGAAGATTAATGCATTATTCTCTTAAACAAAACTCATAAATTACTTGAGAAAAACCGAATCTACTTTTGAATTGCCAGATTTCAATTTACGTAATCATCCTTTTAATAATCATCAACTATAAATCCTGAGAGGTAGCTCAACTGGTTCGGCCTTGGATGTGCTCCTTAATGGTCACTAGTTCAAGTCTTCTCAGAGCCACCTACCTAAGGCAAAGCCAACGAGTCTTCTCCCTAGATGGAATGGAGTAGATGTGACGTTTGGTGCCTGATGTCAGTAAAAAATACGCGGTACTAGCATTACAGTTTAGGAAATGTAGGAAATGTCGATTCTCATGAAAAAGTAAAAACAACAAACACTTTGATTGAGAGATAAATATTGGGAAAATTTTGGAAATAAGTTTTGAATTATTTTGAGAAAATTCAATAATTTAGAATGCCAAAGTGTCATGGTTAATTCTTTCTTTTAATAAAGTAATATTAATTTAATTACTCAATTGGTGATTTCACATCCCAAATTCCCAATTAAAAATATATATGGGAATAATACTCTGATAAAAAGTTTGAAATCAATTTCCCATTGATTGCTCAATTAGGTTTAAGAACAAAAATTATAACTTTACCAGAAAGAGTAATGCTACAAACATAATATTTTCATATCAATACTGAGTTGGCAAGTTTTCATTAGTTCTCATCTGGAAACACAACATATTATATTTTATTATTTACTATTCATAGCTTAACACCTCAGTATTATTGTGAATTTGTTGTGAAAATATTGTGTCTGTTATTATAACAGAAAAGCCTAATAACGATTCCGTACCCTCAAGCATAGTGCAATAGAAGATAATGTCCAATAAGATTAAAGATCTTCTTTTTGAAAAATCAGAAGTTATTGCAAAACTATGAGAAAAGTATGACTAAACTCACGAATTGGTTTAAACCCTAGAAATTCAAATCAAAGAAATAATAATAATAGAAGATGAACAATCAAAGAGAAATTATAAACATTGAAAGCACAACAATGGATTGAATATAATTAATAATAGAGTTAAATACACTATCGATCCCTAACATTTATACAAGTTACACGTTTGATCATAAATATTGAATCGCACATAATTAATCCTTAACGTTTCAAAAACGTCAATTATTGGCAACCACTTGGGTAAGAATATGATTTAAAAAGCGTACATGACCTTGGCTCTCCCGTCCCTTTATTACTTCTTGTTAGAGGCTGATTTTTCACAACCAAAACATATATTAAAGGGAAAAAAAAGAAAAAACCAGCAATAGAAACTTCATATATTTGGGCCCAAGCCCTCAAAGTCAAAGAAGGGTATAGCTAGGCATCCGACACAAGCAATTTATTTTGGCCCAACTAAATGCACTAGGCCCACGTTTGAATAATAGCCAGCAAATAAGGAGGGGTATAAGAATCTTTTCCTCAATTGGCTTTGGGCTCAATAAAGCCACGCATGGGCTGGGAATGAGCATAGGACATGTAAGCCCTCAAGATGGTTTAATGTGTAAAAGTCAGCCATTATTATCAAATCTTAAATATCTACTGGATGAACTACTTTGACCGACAAACAACCTCAATCCATAAATCCTTGTCCAAAATCAGCACTGAATACCTATTTTCATGGCTCATGGATCTAGCAGCTCCATGGGTAGGTATTCCCTTTGGGGAAGTCAACATATTGGCTTTAATTAATTAACTTAGGCCACATGTTTTGACAAAAATCTGGTTTATTATAGTTCCCAAATAGAGTTCATTGTACAACGGTAATTGATGCCATGAACTAATGGATATAATCGGTCTTAAGGATATTTCTACAGCTTAATCTACACTATAAAGACAAGGGGAAGTCCAACGTGAAGACAACAAGATTCAACCATACAAAAGCTTATGAGAAAAAATCTCTATGGTTAGAAAAACTCATTTAGCAGATATATAAACCACTTTTGTAATGGTTGAATACATAAATGAGAATATTTTTTTCTCCTTCATTATTTCTCTCTTAATTTTCTCACTTCTGCAATTCATTTTCATATGTTCTTATTAAAACATATTATTTGGAGAATCACGTTCATATTTTATTTTTGCAAAGTCGTTAGATTCACTTAAAATGCACAGTTAGCTTTCGTCATAACCATGGTGAAGCGAGTAGCGGACTCAACTTCCCAAACTTGAACCCGGGTCAATAAAGATGCCCAAGCGGACCTCGAAGCATGGCAAGTCCAAAAAATGACCCCTAAACTTGTTAATAGTGTTTATGAAACAATCTATTTTCTTATTGAAAAAGAAAATTATGTGACAAAATTCTATTAAGGTTGTGAATAGGAGCTCTTTAAGGAATTCCTATAAAAGTTAAATCCATAAACTAACTTGACCTATAGATGTTTATGGTGAGGGAAACAAAAACAAAATTCAAATCTCGTCTTCTTTACTCTTTCATGGGCAGGGAGAAGCACTTTAATTAAATTAGTTGCTCAGGCCATGCCTTCATACACCATGTCTACATTTGAGGTTCTTAAAAAAATTTGTGATAGCATTGATGCTTTGACAAGAAGGTTTTGGTGGAACCCATCAAAATCATGTGGGAAGTACCTAGCTGTTAAGTCCTGGTCAAGCTTATGCAGATTAAAGAGAGAATGTGGCCTTGGATTTAGAAGGAGCAAAGACTTCAACTCTGCTCTTCTGTCCAAATTGGCATGGATGGTTGCCTCAGGTAGGGAAAGCTTATGTATGAGTATCTTAAAAAGCAAGTATAAGGTGAGAAAAGATTGGCTAAGGAGGGAACCAAGGAAAAGCGCCTCCCCTATTTGGAGAGCAATTGAAAATGCAAAATCACTTCAATCTCCTGGAGCTTGCTATACAGTAAGAGGGGGTAGAGATATTAATATCTGGCTTGACCCCTAGGTCCCTTGAATTGAAGGCTTTAAACCCAAGCCCAAAGACTCATCCGTAGCCCAAAATCCGAGGATGGTAGAAAGCTTGATCAATCCCACAACCAAAGAATGGGACCAGGAATTTTTGCAGCACCTTTTTGATCCAGAGTCAATTGCAGGGATAAACAAAATTGTAATTCCAATGAGTACACAAGATAAACTTATTTGGATGAAAGATCCCAAAGGGCAATTCACTGTCAAATCATCCTACAGAGCAAACCATGTATCTCACTTGAATGTATCTAATGCAGGTGTTTGGCATAACCTATGGAAATTGAAACTACATGAAAGACTCAAAGTATTTCTATGGAGAATTGGCTCGGGTGCTTTACCAACTAAGAAATTATTGGCCTCCAGAATGGGTTCCCATGACACACACTGCCATTTATGTGGAGCAGCTGAGGAAACAGACATTCACCTGTTCTTTGAATGCCCAGTTTCTAGAGCTATTTGGTTTGGTTGTAGCTGGAGCTTAAGAGTAGACTGCCTTAACTTGAGCAGCAGGGAGGACATCCTAAAATTTGCATTTGATCCTCTTCCTTGCAATCTTTTGCAGGTTCATAATAAGAAGGATTTGGATATGAGATGCACTATACAAGTGGCGCTTACCTTGGAAGCTATCTGGAACCTAAGGAACTTGGTTGCCCATGGGAATGCAGACATAAATATTCTGACCACCCTCAAAGGCTTAGAACTGAAAGCTCAAGAGCACGTGAAGAACCTATGCATTGAAGAGAAGGTAAATTCTAGAGAACCCAGTTGTTGGAGTCTTCCTCCTTTTGGGACAATCAAATTAAATGTTGATGCTGCTGTTTATAATGAATGCACAAAACTAGCTGTGGTCGCTTGAAGTGACAATGGCCAGGTTTTAAAAGCTTGGGCGAAAGAGCATATCCTCTATGAACCACTGCAGGCAGAGGCATCTGCCATTTTTTGGGCTTTGAAACTGGCAGATTAGGAAAAGTTCCAGTGTATCATTGTTGAAAGAGACTCCAAAATCTGTTTTGATGCTTTGAATAAGGTGTCTTCATGTAAACTAGAATGTTTCCGGTATTATAAGCAACATTTCTTCCCTCAGTAGGTCTTTTCTTTCTTGTTCTTTCAACTGGGTTAGGAGGGAGGTTAATGAGGTTCCTCATTCTTTAGCCAAATATGTTCCCCATGGTTTTGTTGTTTTGCTGTAACTTCAACTCTCTCCCAAGGTCTTTCTGGGAAGCTTGGACTATGTACCAGCTTGCTGGTGTTTAGTTAATGAAAGTTCTCAAATTAGCAAAAAAAAAAAAAAAATTCCAGGGTAGAGAATAGCAAAAAGCCCTATGCAATGAACCATTTCGTGATACATAATGTATTAAGAAGATCAACCGGACAAGTTTGTTGGAGCAAATAATCCCCAAGTTATCACCATTGGACGGATTAGAAAATATTTTGGCAACACTTATTTTCTACTAGCTTACTTATTTAAAGGTGAGATAAAGTAACTCAGTTTGACTTATTTTTTTTAAAGCCAACTTATTTGTTTAAAGGTACTTTTTATCTCACTTTTAAACAAATACAAATTACAAACTATATATATAGGTTTGGCTAAGAGCAGAAAGCTTTCACTAATTCTAGTATGAGTGTGGGCTGACTTAAATTTTTTTTGTTTTTTTTGTTTTTCACATATATTTAGTATGGTTCACCTTAGCAGTCATTGATTGGGTTCTTTTTAGTTTTCTTTTTTCCCAGAAAGCATTTGAACTCTAAGAACAAACAAAACACTGCACATGTGTATACAATTTGAGTTACGTGAATCGAAATTCCAAACCAACCTATTCCATGAAGAATTTTAAATTGGACTAAAATCGCTTATTTGAAACTTCAGAGATTAACAATGCTAAACATATACACTTCAGGGGCCAACAATATAATTCGGCCCAACAATAAAGAAAAGAATTAAGTAGACATACTACTCATATTCTACAGCCCCCACAAGTGCTTTTCCACGTCAAATACTATATAATCAGTATTTGAACCGTAAGGTGCATAGAGAGGCAAAAAGTTGGTCAATTGCACCACTGTATAAGTTGACATAAGGAATAATTGAATATCAGTTCCCAACTGTTGAAGGGTTTGATGCTCGTCAAGTGGACTGTCGACATACCTCACAAGAGATGTTTTCTCACAATAGAGCTCTCAACTAACACAAAACTAAAATCAGAACTCTGAACTTCAATATTGATAAGAATCAGCAAGAGAAGTGGAAAATTGGAGGAGTTTCCGTCCTCTATAGCAACTTGTCTTCTATGCAAGAATTCTCTCACTCCAAATGCAGCCCTATAACAGCTCCATAAGCCATGCACTTCCATCATTTTCTCTAAGAAATTAAATGAATTTTACAAAGAACTCTGACATTTCAAATATTATTTTTACCTTGTATGAAAAGTTTCATGTTTTTTGAACTCAATGAAGTAAACATCTAGAAAAGTACAAAGAACATATTGATCCCATTTGTACTTTCAATCTACACGTTGAATGGCTTTTATGAAGATACTTTACAGTTTACAGACTCTGTGCATGAAATAAAAACCTTGGTTTATCTAATTGCAGGACTATGTCGCTTTTTCTGGAGTGCAATTGACATTTCCTGTAGCCTATTTGTTATCTCGGTGAATGATGGCCTGCCTGTAGGATCAGGAGACCAGCACTCTTCCATTAACTTTCTCCACTTAGAATCACAACGTTTTGGAATTGGAGGCCTGAGCGTGTTATTTACAATTCCTCCTGCATACAAAGTTCACAACACAAAATGGTCATCAACATTTTAATATAGCTGCACTAAAAGCACAGAATGATGGCTAGTAAAGATAGTGGCAGAACATTAACAAATTAATGCAGGGAATGTTCAAGAAATATGACAGAATCATTTACATTTATTTACAAGAAAAATCAAATGTTTGGAAAAATAAGCTAGCTGTTTGCAATTGACAGATAAATTTTGTATACTCTATGTGGTTTGGAAATCAAGTCCTCTAAGACATTGGTTATCTAAAAATTTCAAAAAAGCTTTCATCCATTTTCACATTTAAAGGTCAATATTTCAAAGGAAGGAGCGTAATAGCAGAACCTTTGAAGATGTTTTATGCTCTACAGATCAGATCCTGGAGAAGTTTGTTAACTCTTTATTTGATTGGTCTCGGGTGTGGGGTCTTATCTACAGCTGCTATTGTCCCTGATTTTATTGTTTCATTAAATACTGTTTCTGTTTCTGCTTCTACTATGTAACTGTTTTGGCCCGTGTGCATGCTTTGTGCACACATTGGCTGTTTTCTAATAAAATTCCTTTTACCTATCAAAAAAAAAAATCAAAGGAAGGCTAAACCATTATTTATTTTATTTCTTACAGTAACCAAAAACAATGTTGAGCCAAAATTCCGAAATGCTGCTCAAGATAACCATGGCACAAAATGTATTCAAATAATTTTTTTTCAATGAACATCACCGAGAGAGGGATTAGAGCTGGATATAGGAAGAATTTTGAACAATTAATGGTTCGGCCAAAGCAGGATACCGTGTGGGCAGGGGGAAGGATGGGGAGAAGAAACTACTGTCCTAATGTTTTGACATTATCGCATGAAGTGACCGTTCTCACAAACTGAACCTGCAAACTTTTGCTTGATATGATAGTGTGAGATTTATACCAATGCACTAGATGGTAGCCCATCAGAAGAACTTATGAACTTTATGTCATGTTATTAATGGGTAAAAGTCATCGGTAGGAAATTAATGTACTTCACTTGTTGTACAATGTTAAAGTGGATTCCAAAAGAGGTGGGTAACGCTGAAAAACTCCAGGAGAACCTTTATGCAAGTTAAATGGTCAAGAGTGGTTCTTTTAGCCTGTGTATATGGGATCTCCAAAAAGGACCACTAAAAGTCATCCTAAATGTTACTCCTGAGGATTGCCGTCAAGGACACCCTTATAATCATAAGGTGAAAAATAACACCATAAGTGGAGTTCTGAACATATTTAAACATCAGTGACCACCTCTTTGCCCATTAAAAAAAAAAAAGTGAAGCAACTCAACAAATGAATACGAAGGTATAAACCATGCAATTCATAGTAGGTTGAATAAAGCCCCATTGAGATGTTATGAAAACAAAACTTCGATGGAAAAATTATGCATATTAATTACTGCAATAGGTCAGAGCTTACCTATGATAGCACCGCAATGCATGTTAGCATATGGCTCCTCACTGGTCAAAATCTCCCACATCGCAATACCAAATGAGAAAACATCAACCTGTGAAAGAAAGGAATGCAAATAATCTTGTTATTACATTGTTCGAGACATAATTTGTTCTGATTCAGCAGATAGAATCAATTGTGGAAGATACTAGGTGTTATCCCAAGTTCCAAAACCTTCTCAGAGACTCGGCTGCTGCTACCATTTAATAATTCTGGTGCCATCCATGGAAGAGTTCCTCGAACACCACCAGAGACAAGTGTGTTGCGTTTGATTTTTGACAACCCAAAATCTCCAACCTACAAAGCAGGTAACAACCACAGGTGAGTTGTAGAATGTTTCTTTATATCATAAAATGCATTTCTAACTTGTCGGAAATATATATATCATGCAGGAAAAACAAATTACTGAACACCTCAAAGAATATAGAAAAAGCTAGTAATTAATGAGTGGATCCACAATGAAATCAAATACAGAAGACGATTGGGTTAATCAAAATGTTGTTCCACTATTAAGTACCTTGCAAATGGGTCTTTCAGGATCCCTCAAATTTACTAGCAAATTGTCGCACTTTAAATCAAAATGGACAATATTTTTCAAATGTAAATACTCCATGCCAAAAGCTGCATCCATTGCAATCATAAGCCTTTTTCGACGATCAAGCACCCTGCAGGAAGAATTATGAGGATTCCATAAACCTATTTAAAGGGTGAAAGGGGTGAAAAAGGTATGAATAAACTCACCTATCCTTCCTTACTAGCACATTCCTCAATGATCCATTTACCATATATTCAGTTACAGTTGCCAATGTTCCGCCAGGCCCATCAGGGACAACCCCATAGAATGCTACAACATTTGGATGGTGAAGAGTTGACAGTATCCGTGCCTCTCTCCAGAAGTCTTTAATCTGAACAAGGTGGAGTTGAAATTTTAATCCAAAAAAATTCAGAAACCCAAATTTTATAATGTAGACAATATATATTTAAAGTAAGTGATGCCATATATCCTTCAATTCATGGACACACTACATAGGAGAAATTGTATGAAAATTATACCAGTCGCTCCTGCTCTGATGTGTTGCCTGAAAAGCAACTCTTTTTTATTCTCTTAATAGCAACATCTGTTCCCCTCCACTTTCCATGATATACAGTTCCAAATGTACCAGATCCTAACTCCTGCAGTTCTTCAAGATCAGTGTTCTTTATAATCTGCATATCAGCAAATGAAAGCATTCAGTTAAACACACTCTAAATTTACTTTTTCTTTTTTCTAAAAGCAAAGCATAAAAGTGGCAAGAAGAAGAAGAAAGCACGATAGAAACATGAGAAGGGAGTGAATCTTAAAATACAGGGTTGTTACTTCAGAAAATCTTAAAATACAGGTGGTTTTAGGAAAATCTGAATTTGCTTGCCTACCATGACCACTGAAAACCTTATACAGTGAAGAAAACTATGAAAATGAAACAAAATCAGTAGTTCTAAAATATGTAATCATATCATAAATTTTTTCCTTACATGACTATTTCTTTTATAAGCACAGGCAAAATTGTGTTCATAGACAATATCTTAAAGGTGCATAGTTAAACGAGAAAAAGATAAAATAATGAAGAAACAAATGAAAGCAACGTTACTTGGCTCTCATATTGCTTCATGAACATTTCATTCTCTTACGACTTTGAGAAAGACAACTATTTATTAGATGCCATTATTTTTCTTACAGAAACAGACTTACAAGCAGTTGCTTCAATTTTCTTCACAAAATGACACCAACCACTACGAGCCAGATGGTCATGAGTTCAATTCTGAATCTATGAAGGCCACGCATTGTGAGCCATATGTATACTGAAACTCAGCATAGCCTACTTAAAAATCCATGGAAAAATAGAAAATCTGGGGGGAAGCAGCACCTTTTTGGAAACTCTCATGGTAACTCATTAGTAGTGTATTAACAAATGTACAGATTATGCCCATAAGAGAGCAGTTTCATTCCAGCACACATTTTACTCTCCTTTTGTGTACTAGGATCACTTCAAATACTGAACAAAATACTAGCTTTCCAATCCAACCTTTCATGAGAAAAAAGAAGAAGAAGAAGAAGATAGAGACACTTTCTAAAAAGTTGTAAATTTTGGATAAAATAAGATAATTCAAAGCCAATTGCACTCCTCATCCACATGATGTTAGAGGGTTGAAGTAAGCACAAATCACTTTCTCTGAAAGAGCCACTGAATTAGAAAAAAAAAAAAAAAAAACATTTGCTTAAGTGTCCAGGCATCGTAACTAAAGAAATCCAGCTATCATGATAGGAAAGGGGACCAATATTATATTATGCATAAATCAATAACATAGCAATTCTGAACCTGCAAACCATAGATGCCCGCTTCCATTTCAGCTATCGCAGAATCACTGATAGAGTCATCCATATCTCTGACATCACCTTTCTCACCCTGTGAATACGGGGGTAGAAGCTCAAATTAATCACTAAAAACATTTTCATAAAACATGAACTCTAGGTCAATAGGAAACATGTTTACCTCGCATTCAGATTCTGGAGTGGCACTCTCTGCTTCTGTTTTCCTAGGGGATGGCAAGTAATCACTGTCCTCATCTTCTATACATGGGACAACTTTTGAGCACACAGGGATGCCAGGAGGTGTACAATCCGTTACATCTTCAACAATAACCTCTGGTTCCAGCACCTTATTGTCAGGAGGCATATCTGATGGCTGTGATTGGACACAGATTCCATCTCCAACTGTCACTTCATCATAAGATTGTGTGCTAAATCCCACCAATTCAACCTTATAGACAGGAGCCTCTCTACTCAAAACAGCACTTGTGGTTGAGTTCTGTAATACGGCATACATGGAGAGCATTATTCTCATAAAACCATAATTTTGGATATAAATTCATTTTCGCAAAGGGTGATACTTACAGAGCTCGGGACCATGGATTCTTGGTCATCCATTTCCTTAGCAGCAACAGGTAGTATTCCAGGGTACCAATCAGAAACAGCTTGACCACTTAATGTCTCATTTGTAGTACACTGCTTATCCTCATTAGGATTTTGGCTCATAATTAAAACCTTGGGAGCAGTTGCATCTAAATGGTAACCATGGGAGCATTTGCTCATGCTATCAGCAGAACTTTCTGAAGGAATGACCGGTGAAACAGAAATCACTTCTCCAAGGTTCTGTGGCTCTTGTGAGGATAGACAAACACTGGGGAGACAGTTAAGGTCTGGTAACTTCTTAAGATCCATGGCATTATCATGTGATGTAACTTCAACATGTCCTTCAAATTGTTGTTGGTTTGGATCAGAACAAGGGGTAATCCTGTCTGTCCAGCTGAACATCTCTTGACCCAGTTCAAAATTTTCCTTGCAATCTTTAGGTGTCTTGAAACTAGGCTGATTCTCATATTTAGCGATTTGGTGTTTATCATCAATTATCTCTTTGCGTTGTATTGGACATTCCTCTGCGCAATTTGAGATTGCAAATGTAAGTGATTTTTCTCTCCCAAAACTCAATGAGGACATCAGGAAGGGGCATTTGGACCTCTCATCATGTTTCTGCAACTGTGAGTCAGAGAATACATGCATTATTTTGCGATGAGAACCATCTGTACCATTAGACCCTGACCATAAGCTTCGTTGGATCATCAGGGTGAGAAGAAACCTTGTCTGAATGGAATGACCTATCCTTATGCATTGGTCTCTCATATTTCATCTCACTTTGACCATATGATGGAGAATGCACGTCTTTACTGGGGATACAGTAGTGAAAGTGTCTGTCATGGGATATGTTAGCCTGGTCAGTTTCTACCAAATATTTATAAGGATGATGGTAATTCATCAATGGAGGTGCATGAAGTATATTATGATAATAACCCATGGCATCCACATAATAGGGATTGTTAGGATCTCTATGCTGAACTGGAGATATAGGTGGCGATTGATTGAATGACTTGCTTGGTATCTGAAGGGCAGCTAAAAACTGAGAAGCAGGGTTTGAGAACATTCCCGCCTTATTTAAGGAACTTGGACTACAATCCTGAATCTCCAAAGCATATGGAGATGTAGGAGAGTCTCTAGGAAAAGTTGGACTATAATCTGAGGTGTTTCCAAACTGACTGGTCTGGCTTGTCAAACTCTGTGGACTTTTGTCCACCATGCCATTAACAGCAATGACATACTGATAGTCAACATCACTTGGCTGGGCACCCCTTCCTTCCACAGAACTTGGGCTCTCAGGGTCATTTGAAGATATGAGAAATATCCGCAGTCTTTGAGAACCCTCAATTCTTTCCGGCTCTTGATATTCCTCTAACATATGATGAAGATCCTCATCTGAACAAACAGATATAAGCGCATCAAGATCCTCCCCAGGAAGCTGGTATTTGATAGTGTGAGGTTGATTACAAATTGCATAAGTCTTCTTCATAAGTTCCTCCCAAGTGATGTTCTTCCTGATGGATACAATCCGTGTCTCTCCACCCACATATCTAAGCTTACTGTCGGTTGGCCTTGGTAATATTCTTCCCCCAAAGCTGCAGAGAAATTTCATCTTTCCAGTGAAAGAGCCTTCTGAAAATCCTGGCCCATAAGTATAGTGTGACTGAGGGGACTCCACTACATACAGGGGTGGAGCAATTGGTCCTGAAATGCCTCGATCAGGATTACTCTCATCTGTAAAGTTACCTGGTACTTGCCCAGTTGCAACATATTCCCGATAGTATCTGTTCATATTATCAGCATAAGCCTTTTTCTCCACCTCAGCCCCATATCTGGTCCCTGGGACAAACTCTGTGACACCTGAGTCACAATCAGAATTACTTCCTTGTAGCCCAACAACACCAATGGGATCCTCATGAACCAGCTGATGATTCTGATTAAAATTGAAACCCACCCTCTTTTGCGGATGTGGTAATCTTCTCAGAGCAACACGATCCTGCAGAAACTCAGTAGCAAATTCTTCACCTGTCTGGATACAGATATTATTTTCATTTCCCCCTGCAGTGGTTCTGTCACTTGACAGAACATGTGCTGTATCTTTGTTGAACTGTTGGCCTGAAGTAGTAGGAGCCTCACCAGTCATAATCTTTGTAGAACTCTCACTTTTTTTTTCTTTTTTTTTATAGCTTCATATTAACATTCTATGGCCTTTTAAGCCTTATTTCCTCTATGCCTCTAAAAAATTTCTCCAACTTCCAACAAATAATCCCCAAACAATCTGTTCATATATACAGACTCAACCTTGAAACTGAACCAATGGACTTATCAACACCTATAGCATCAAAGGCTTACTCTCACAATAAACTTGCACCAAGAATAGTGATTGAATGTTAGATACTGTACAGTTTCTTTAAAGGGTCGTGTGCATAATCTCCAAATCTTCAAAATTAGATTAACATTCAATGCATCTCCCTATAGCTTCAAAACTTTCAACACAACGTAATTAAAGTCTTCGACCAATATGCTTGTACACTCAACAAATTGAAACAATTTCAAACACACATTCCGCCCCATTTCGCATATTTACTCCATCATAAATAAACTAGAAGCAAAATTCATACATGAAGCAATGAATACATCACACGGGTTTTCGCCTTAATTCCATAAAGGAACTTACAAATCCAACTGTGCAAGAAATAGCATAACATCAATGATCAACTCATCAAAACAATGGAATAATCAAAAGAAAGAAACCCAATAACGCAACATCATATATGAACCAATGATAAAAAGAAAAAAGAAAAAAAAAAGGAGGGTATGTGAGAATTGAAATTAAAAAGCTTATGTTTGATTAAAAATAAAAGAATACCCAGATTGAATTATACATTCAAGAGAGAGAATGGTACCTGCTTGTTTGGGAAAACGTTGTTAGTGTACATGTAATGGAATTAAGCTCCAAAGGTTGTTGCATTGGAATTGGAATTTGAATGAATCAATATTGTTTTTATTATTTAAAACCAAAAAAACAAAAAGAATAAAATGGAGTTTGGGTTTGGTTTTTTGTATTTGTTTGTGGGGTGCGGATTGAGAGAGAGAGAGAAGAGGCCGTTGCATAAGGGTCGGGAGTTGAAAGAAGGGAGCGTGAGAGAGACAGCGATATTTTGCTTAAAATAACGCGGCATGAATTCGAAGGGAACATTGTTTTAGATTTGGAGGGCCTAACTGTAAACTAACTTATGAATTCTCTCTCTCTCTCTCTCTCTCAACAGTTTTTATTTATTTAAGTTTAAAACCTTAAAATAGTGTGGTCTGGCTTGGCATTGGACCATTAGACGTTTTTTGTGCCATAAATTGGGTTGCCCAATTCTAAATAAATAAATATTTTATGTCATAGGTCTACAGACCATATTTCTCATTCTCCTTGCTGCTTTCCTTCCAAAGGAGCATATCAGCTGTACTTTTTTTTTGCTAAGTATACAATAAGTACACATGAACTAATTATGAACAACCCATTAATTAAAAAAAATAACACATTAATGCCAATTCCGCAATATGATATCCCAAAACATATGTCACCTTTATCTCAAAATAAAAAATGTCACCTTCTTTCTTATAGCCAAACAGCCCCCAACTCCAGCAACCCTGCATCACTATTACCACCCGCCATCCTTTATTTTTTGTCTTTCCTCCTTATTCCTCACCAATCCCCTTCTCTTTTCTCCTCCAACTTCAAAGATGCTTGCGTCACCATTTATTGGAGCGTTTGCACACCTCACACATGCCCATGGACACTCCTGCCACATACACCTCGTAATTACAAGGAGTAATTCTTTGGGAGCGACCTCAAGATGTTGGCTAGAGATTTCGAACCCAATACCTCATGGATCTCATGAAGGTGTTAGAAACTATTATACCAATCCTTGGAGTTAAAATTTATGTATATTTATAGGAATTTTTCAATATCCATCCTCTAAAACTACTCTGGTCTTCTTTATTTTACCCAAAACAATGTTAATATTGAAAACTATTATCACAAAGGGCTTTGCATTTTGTTTGAAACCTCAAGTTTAATAAAAATAGTTCCATTGCAAATGTTACCCTATATGTGAGAACCATTTTAATTAAAAAAAGAAAAAGGTAATAAATGTAACACTAAAAAATTTAGAAACCAATAAAACCATGAAATGGAATGGATTCAAAGATTTTTTTTTTTTTTTTTTAGGGAAAAACTTACATGCAATACTTTAGCTTCGGTACATTAGGTACCTTTACTGAAATTTTGACATGTGACCACTTAACATTTTACACTAAAGGTGTTATTGATTTTTTTATTTTTGCCCGTAGCTCTCTCATCTCAGTAGTCAAGTGCAGCCTACAATATATCAAGTTGCAACCACATATTGTAGCATCCTTGATCCTCTTCTTCTTATCTTTGAAACAAGCTTTGATTTCAATTATAAACAATAGTTGTTTCCTCTTCGTTGGTACTAATTCACTTATTGATTGCAGCCACTTTGGGATTCAATTGTGGCGGTTTTTGAACATCAAGAGATCCACTTCTTAGTGCATGTAGGTATAAACAAATTCTACACAGAACTTTATATACTAGTATGTTTGATATGATATTTTCTGTGAATAACATGATGATCACGACAACATGAAAACTCATATGCAAATGACTTAACAAAAACATGAACCATTAAAATCGGGTTTTTGATGCAAACAATGTTTTCTTTGATACATTGACATAACATGATTTTTTTGCCAAGTTTATTCTAGAAGACCAACTTAGGTCGGGTAAAATGGTGTGCCTAACACCTTCCCATTTTATAATAGCCGCCTAGCCTAGAATTAAAGGTTCTTCTTAGATTATGTCTTTATTTTATGTAAATTTCTGTTATTAGAATGTAACTAGGAAATCATCGAATGTATTATTTTCTAGATTGTATCTAGGAAACAATTTCCATGTATTTTTTTTTGTTTTGAATATTCTTTTGTAATCTTACAAATTCAATTGAATAAAAGGAGGAAATACATTTTGAAGAAATTTCTTATTTTTTCTTTCTATAAAATAAAATAAGTAAGCGACTCAATTTGCATGTAACATCAGCCTTCAAATCTAAAGGGTTAGTCATTGTCATAGGTCATCATTTTGAGGCCCAACTTGACCTTCGGGTCGTGGTTCTCACATTTGAAAAAAAAAAAAACAATTCCTACAAAACAACTATGAAAAGTATTATAAGTAAAATTATAGAACATTTTCTTGAATTGCAATTTCATTTTTCATTTAGAAACCTTTGTTTCTTCATGGTTTGGTTTTTGGTTGCATGTATACTTTGGTGTTTGGGGATAAAAAAAAAAAATGATGGGCATGCAGGTTTGTGATTTTGTGAGTAAAGTTTGTTCAGATTGAGCTGGTTTTCCATGAATTATAGGATAGATTTTATTTCGGTTGCTATTATTTTTCAATAGCTTAGTTATATGAAGGAAGTAACATTAATCGCCACTAAAGTTTGATGATTTTATCTGCGTTTTGTTATCTTTTGAAGATTATGGTTTTGACGTGACAATTTTAATGAATTCGGTATTCAGGTTATCGACAAGACTGGTAATTCGCATTGAACAAGTGGGGAATAACATCAGTTTGCAGGAAATTTCTTGGGTTCGTGAACTGCTATTGTTGTTGTTATTGTTGATTGTGGTTTTGACCTGGAGTTGTTGAGTTTGAAAGGTGGGTTTCTGATATGGTTGTTGAAGATGAAAAACAGAATAGAGATAGAGAGTTTACATGTATGTGAATAGTAAGATAGAAATAGAAATAGTGGGACATTTAGACTAACTAAAGCTCTAAGAGAATTCTCAGGTATACCAAACATTTTGCTACAATATAGCTATAAACTCACAAAACCCTTCTGCATCAAAGATGGTTTTTGTACAGTAGCTCGCCCCAAACCTTGATCTACTATAGATCAATAAACCATATTTTTTGAGTTTTATATTTGCTTTCTCTTTCCTCAAGTCAGAGTTGTCTCTCTCTCGAGCTCGCGACGAGGAGCAGAATCACTGGTTGTCCAAGTACAGCGCTGGTCTTCACCGATGAGAAAAAGAGAGAAGCAAACAGAGCCGATTGATATCCATTTCGACCGATCTTCACCTCACCCCGTCGTTAGAAACCCTCGTTGCCGATTGAAGCCACGCCTTCAAGCACTAACCTTGTGGACGACGCTACCACCATGTTGGGGGATTGCAGCAATGGGTTTTGGATATGGGTTGTGGTTGATTTTGGGTGAATTTGTGGATGATATGTGGTTGATATTGGTTGATTTGTGGCTGATTGTGGTTGATATATTGCTGATCGTGAAATTATGAATGATTTATGGTTGATCTATGGATGATCTTGTTTATGTTTTTGTTCCTTCTCCTTTGGTTTGATTAATTGTGAAGAAAATTGTGGTTGATTGTGATTATTTGGGATTGAAATCGTGGACTGTGAGATTGGTTTGCTGTCTGTGATGGTTGAGTATTGTGGTTGGTCTATTGATTTGTTGTACGATGGGTTGTCGTTTGGTAAAACTTGTGGTTAATTTGCTCTGCAATGGGTTTGCTGTATGTGTGCGATGAAAGGGAAAGTGGGGGAAGAAATAATAAAAATATTTATGTATTTTGGAGAGAAAAAATAATAAATAAATAAAATGAAGTAAGAAAGAAAGAGTCTACTGTAGATGTACGTGAATAGGAAGTTGGCTAAAATAGAAAAAAAGGTGTTTTATTTAGAGTTTGGCGTCAAGGATGATGAGGATGCTCTACAAAGCATGATGCGGATGCTCTAATTTAATCTTGTACTTCGCTTGACATTGTAGCTCATTGCCGTTTCGGCTAACATGGAGCTAGCCCAAAATTTGAGGCAGTCGTTATTTCGTACTCAACAGGTTGAAATAAGCCGAAAGGCAAACTTTAGAGCATTCCATTAGACCCATCAAAGATCAAACCATATATTCGGTAAAATAAATAGCTAAAACCCACAAAAACACTACAACTCCAGCTTCCTCAAACTTCAAATGGGCGAGCTATTGTTCATCAACAAACCAAACAGATCCCATTTTTTATTATTTTCTCTCGATTCTCACTTCACCTCTCCCTATCAACTTCGCGCTAGATCCAACTGTAGAAGAACAAACCATAACAAGATTTCCAGTATACCAAACCTCAACTACCTTAAGCAAACTCATCATCAATAAACCAACACAACAAGAAACAATAACTATACGAGGTGGGTTTTATTTCTTGCTACTTCTAGCGTGTGAGAGAGAAAGAGAGAGAGACCCATAAAAAAATAAATTAGACTTGGAAGAAGTTTAAGGAAGAAGAACGAAGTCACCATCGGCGTTCTCCATCGACGTCTTCGGTGGAGTAATTGTCAGGCGATGGCTGAGAAGGACCACAGCGAGACCAGATTGGACTTGAAGGAGCCGAGAAGGACCACGACGAGAAAACAGAGAAAGTATGTGATGCTGAGAACAACCAATTAGATCCAACAATGGTTTTGTGGGTGAGTGGGTTTTGTTTCTGGGTTTGGCTGTGGTTGTGATTTGATTTGTAGATTTATGGGTTTGATTTATTTTTCTCTAAGTTTGTCTATATTGAGGAGCAAGTTTGGGAAGGTTGTGAAAGAAAGAAAACTGGGGGGAAAAAAAAAATGATGAGGCTGATATAGTTGCGTGTGAATAGGAAATTTACTCAAATAGAAAATGGTGGTGTTTTAGGAACATATTGACTAAAATTATGGTGAATCTAATGAGAATGCTTTTATGTTAGAAAAAAAAAAAAAACCCAACCGACCCTCTGAACCCATCTGACCCATTTTCTGCTCCGTTCAGGGCTGCTCGGCTGCCCTTCACCTCTGTGTGAGAGAGATCGCGACCAGAGATGGTCTGATTGCGGTAGCGTGGCCCTTTACCTTTTCGCCTTCCTCTTTTGTTTTTCTCTTCTTTCTTATTTTGGTACTCAGATCGGCACGGCTTGGCTGTTCCAGTAGGAGTCGAGATCTTCTCCAACTGTGGATGTCTGGTGGGCATCGGGTTTGGGTATTTATTCCAGTTCGAGTTTCCTTCGATTACCCTAATCTTGAGGTAGACTATTCAAAACTCTTCTTTGTGAAGAGCCCCTGCCACACCCGAATCGTTTGGCAAATTCGATTCGACCTCTCAGTGGCTTGCTTGGCTGGGATCAAGGATCCAAATCTTCTGCGTTTCCAGACATTGGTTACGGTGGTTGTTCTTGAAATCTACTGGATTGGGATCAAGTTTTGTGTTGTTTGATATTATGTATTTTGGGTTGTTTGTTGTTGTTAGAATGTTTCTGTTGTAAATTATGTTGTTGGCTTTTTTCTTTTCCTGTTCTATTTTGCCGCCCTCTGTGTAGGGTCTTTTGCCGCCCTTTGCGTAGGGTCTTTTGCCGTGACGAATGTTACTTTTTCTGCCCTCTTTGTAGGTTCTGTGATTCTGTCTCCCTCCTAATAGAGTTGTGTAATGTGTTTTTACTTTTAATAAAAAAAATTTATTTATCAAAAAGATATATCAAAAAATGTTAATGGAGCAAGTTCAAGATCCAAATCGGAGACCCAATTAAGATTTTGATTAATAACAAGTCAGCTCCGATGGTCAGAATTCAACTCTGTTTTCTAAGATTCAAATTGTAATTAAATGGATCTGGTACAGATAATTAGTTTTGCAAATAAACGAAAAAGACTGGTAAAATCATTTGGATAACATAATGTTCAGGCTCAAGACCCATTCAAACTTAATTTCATTCAATATAATTCAGATTCACATTATATAAACGAAATCTCCCATCAGGTCTAACATTAGAAAGCCCGAGTCACCAGAAAGGGTGAAAAAATTACTGGACTTGAGTCTTGCCAGAAAGAATTGGCAACAGGTGTGAAAGATGATAAGGCCGTCACACAAGGCACAATGTTAAAACCAAACAGGAAGAGAAGGGAAAACCATTGACGAATTACGATGTAGCCATGCAAAGACTGCTTCACTAGGCCATTGCTGGATTCGTATCCAAGCTCCAGTACCCTACAGCCCAGTAAAACCATAGAGCATTTCTATGTATTGAATCAGATCCACTCATTTTTGTTCCAAAAAAGAAAAGAAAAGAAGACTTCAAGATGAACTGCCCGCACTGGAACATTTTTACTATTTTTGTTATCTTAGTAAAATGTTAAGAGAACTTACTACGCTAACCTGAATCTATGATTATTTACTTACGATTATCTGATTCTCTTGCTAAATTCCTTTCTCTGGATGGCAAACTAGAACTTCAAGAAGTGCATCCAAAAGGGTGTCCACCTCCAACATCCAGACCAGAAGGTCCAGAACATAAGCATACAAGTCGAGAAGGGAAAACACTTTGAGGTAATTTAAAGGCAAATAACATATGACAATGCTGTAATCAGTCCAATAGCAATCCATAGCCACTAAACAATCAAGTAGATGCTTTGAACATCATCTCACCATCTCCCCCCACCCCCAAAACAAGAAAACAAGAGGGGGAAAAAACAAAGACCAAGTACATAATGAAATCCTACGAGTAGTTCCAAGAAAAGAAACAAGAAATTAATTAAGCATCAGCCAATAACAGCTAATGAGGTATGGGAATGTATTCCAGTACAATGGAACAATGGAGTTTGCTGTGGAATGCGCAATATACATGGGAGCTGATGAATATATTGCTTCACCTATATGAATCGGGACGCTTTGGCTTGCTTTGAACTACAGCCTCAATCTTGTCCATGACAGCAGGAGTCAGTAGTGGGATGACATCAATAGCTTTCATGTTTTCTTGAATCTACATAGAGGAAAACAGCTCTTTAATTGATTATGAAAAGAGAGAACAAGATGGCAAGCATTATGGGTTATATCATTTTCAGATTTTAGACACGCTTTCTTCTAGCTTCTTATTCTTACACCTTCAAAAAAAAAAAAAAAAAAAAAAAGGGCTATATATGCATTTTCAATAAAGCTATTACTTCATAAATCTAACCATAGATTGAACAGGGAAATGAAGTTTGTAACTTTGTATCAATAGAGAAAAAGAAAAGTACAATAAAACATAAATAAACAGTTGATAGTCAAGTTTGAGGGGAAAACTGACAAAAAAAGAAAAAAAGAAAGTAAAATAAAGATATAAATTTGAGGGGGAAACCTCAAAGAATGAACTTTAACATCACAGACCCATTTTTAAAATTCATTCACAGGGAAATATGAAGCGAAGATATGCCCCAATAAAGGATCTTTGGCAACATGTATCAGACATGAATCCAACTCAGACACTATGAAGTACATTTGTTAAATTCCATGTTAGACACATAGCACCTAATGAATTTTCAGTCTACTTAAATAAAGTTCAACGATAAGCTAACACAAATTGTGTAAAAAAAAAAATGCAGCACATCAAGCAAATGTGAATATGTTTGAAGATGTGATATGTTTGGAGCTAACCTGAGACTCCTTTGTTGCTCCAGTAATAACAGAAGAGACATTAGGATTGGCAGCACACCATGCAATTGCAAGTTGAGATAAAGGCACACCGAGCTCATCTGCAATTGGTTTCAGTCCTTCAACTTTTTTGAGCACATCATCGACCAATGACCGATTAGCAAGATTCTACAACACAAAAATAACAGTTTCAACATTCTCTACCCTCTACAAAAATAACGATTTAACATTCTACCTTGTTTTAAATTTTAAAAAATTGATAGTCAAGTTTTCCTATTAGACACCACAAAATTTTAACATTTACTTAAATTAAGCTAAACAGAACACCATTGCTCTGTGTGTGTTGTATTGGTCCTCAAACCGTGGACCTTTTGGTTTGAATTCAACACACAAAGCCAACAGGTCACAACTCACAGGTACAACAATATTTAAGCAAAACACCAAATAAAAAGAAATGGCATCATTAATTGTAAAAGAACTCCTACATTAAAAACCAATTGTACAGGGATCAACATCCCACTGAACTTGTGGGCATTGTACAGTATGGAACTCAAAATGGGCTACTTCACATAGATAAATACCAAGTAACTAAACCAACTAAAAAAGAAAAGAAAAGGTCTCAGTCTTGTAAACTCCATATTTAGCATTTCAGAACATGCGGATGGTGGAACACTACCCCAATATAATGCAATTTGTTTCAGCCAACAAGAAACAGCCAGAGACTTATTCAAAAAGTGAAATTAACATTCAATAATGAGACTTAAAAGCAACATAAAAGTACAGCAGCAGTAGTAGTTAGTTTGTACAAGTCAACAATAAATGTTGATGAGAAGATAGAATACCAAGTGATTATAGAGATCAGAACAATACAACCCAGGAAACACTTACTTTGTAATTTTCCAATGCAAATCGGCTATCAGACGGTACAACTTTCTTGTTGTATTTTCCAGTGAGCACTCCAGACGCAAGTGGGCTCCATGTGGTAAGACCCAGGCCATATGTTGTATAGAGAGGAATGTACTCAGCCTCAACCTGCATCCATTAAGAATATAATCATACACAAACCTACAAGTATATATATGTGCAACTATTTTTCATCGCTCATGACCTACAACTGCAATTGTTCCATAAGGAAAAGCAAAGTATATAAACATCACAATATCATGTGTCCTATTCAAGCAGACAACTTTAATGTAATTCACAGAATGCAATGTAGTGTATAAACAATATATTCATAGAGAGATATTTGATATAAAGAGACAATAAGAAGTTAAATAGACCCACAAAAGTTTGAAAATTCATATTTAACCAACGAATTAACTAATCAACAATGCTGCGAAAACCCATGGCATCAAATGGCTGATTGATTGTGTTGAGCATGGATGTGATAATTGAGATAGATCGATCGAGTCATTGAAGGCTGATTACAGACAAAACTTGGCTGAATCCGTATTGGGTTTGAAAAAAACAAAGAAAGTAGCATAAATAGTTGTTAGCAAGAATATATGAAGCATCTATGAATGTGACAGTGAGAAGCCCCTAAAACAGAGACAGACCTTGTGGCGAGAAAGCAAATTATACTCAGGCTGCTCAACGATGGGGCCCACAAGGTCCAATCTCTGAGCCACACCCCAAGCCTCAGTGATCTGCTGGGCAGACCATTCGCTGGTGCCCCAATAGAAAGCCCAACCCTTGTCAATCACATAATTCATGGCCCTCACGGTCTCTTCAATGGGCGTCTGAATATCCGGGCGGTGACAGTAGATGAGATCAACGTATTCCATATCGAGACGTTTGAGCGAGGCTTTGGTTCCCTCCACGATGTGCTTTCTAGAGAGACCCTTGTCGTTTGGACCGGAACCACCCCAGAAGATCTTGGTGGAAATCACGAGGTCGGAACGTTTCCAGCCGAGCTCACGGATGGCTTGACCCATGATCTCCTCGGCACGGCCGTTGGCGTAGACCTCGGCGTTGTCGAAGAAGTTGACGCCGTGGTCTTTGCAGCATTGAAGCAAGGACTTGGCTTCTTTGACGTCCAGCTGGTTCCCGAAGCTCACCCATGCTCCGTAAGACAGCTGGCTCACCCTCAGCCCTGACTTCCCCACGTTCTTGTACTGCATCTTTCTTCTTATTAATCTCTCTTTTTCTTTTTTCCTTTTACAAACAAACACTCACTGTGTGAGAATGAGACTCTTTTTCTTCTTATGAGAGAGAGTGAACTGTGGAGGAGAAGGGGTGACTGGTGAGGGGGGGTTTGGGTACGGTGACCACTGTCATGGACTGATTACGATTGGCACGTGGGAATTGACATTTTTTGACACGTGTCCCACCTATTTCTGAAATTGTATGCTTGTGCAGCAAGCAGCTATGGACGGTAGTCATTCACAGCTCAAAAAATATCTGACGGTTATGGCTATGATGGTTGCGTTGCGTCTAGATCTAGTCATCGGACGGTCAGAACGTCACTGCTGGTGTCAATGTGAATGTTACCGACGCGACACGTGATGTGTGCTCTTCTATTGACTAGTCAACCTTTTTTGTTTTGTTTTATTTATTTTTTTTTTTTCTTCCTCCAATTGTCTTGGGTTTGATGGGTCTTAAAACAATTCCAACAACTCTCTGTTTGGTTTTCTATTTGAAAATATGGATAGCCAAAATAAAAAAAAATAATACTCCAACAACTCTTTATTTTATTTTTCATATTACTCGTAAATCCATGCGATGCACGAAAAACTATTAAATTATTAAAAATAAAATCTAAAGAAATCATGTCTTCTTTATATTTTTTGATTGGATACGTTTTATTTATTTATTTATTATTATTATTTGTAGTTGGAAATCATCATGTTAATATATTTTAATAAGAAAATTTTGCAAAAATACATAATTTACTTAGAAACTGTAAATAAAGTTAATAATATACTAATTATAGTCAATTTGCAACATATCATTTAAATTATAAAATTGAACAATCATATAATAAAAAAATATAAAATACTGTACTATCCAAGAGATATTATAATTATGCTAGTAAATAACCTTAAAAGAGCATGTAATATGATTCTATAATGACTGCATAGAAGGAAGAACATTGTTAAGAAGAGCAAACTTCTTTGTGAAGCACCAAAAAAAGGTAATTACAAATCCAATTCAATATCAATAGGTAAATTTTATGTAATCAAAATGTGTACAATGATGATAGTCATTAGAAAACGTCATAGTAAGAAGGAAAAGAGAAAAGTCATGAAAAACAATTCATTTGTATTATCGTCCAAAGAAGCCAATTGCAATTAAAGGTAGATTAATAAAACTGTTATTCAAAAGGCAAGCACATAGGAGCCATATCTGCTTTAATGTTAAAGGCTTGTTTGCTTACGTTGGAATATAGAGCCAATTAATTGCATGGTCGCCAAGGTTTTAGGAGGATCATTGGCATCCTTACCAAGCAATTTATTAGATAATGAAACTATTAGTAGATTAATAAACACATTCCCACCTCCCAAAAAGACTTTAATATGTCTTAACTTACGGTAGTGTTATATGGATAGTAATCTTTCAAAAAATAAATGGAAAACCATATAAAGCTAAGTAATAGTGCCATATACAAATAAAAGAGAAACCACCATACCTATCGATCAAAATATTTTCTTTCATCTTCCAACGTATACTGAGAAAGTAGTTAGAAATATAATTAGCATAGATTTAGATGGGATTAAAAGATAATTAGCTATAATTTATGTAGTAAACAACTAGGAAAAAAAAATAACAAACCTATTCAGAAAATAATACAAACATATGGGAGGCAAATGACCATATATACAAAAAGCATAAAAATCATACCAAGCCTTTAGACATAAACAATTTGAATAAGTAAAAGGCAATTATGAAAAAGAAGAAAGAAAAGGGAAAACATGAATAAGAAGGCGGCAAATTTTGATTCATTGGATTACTTTGTGTGCTTCTTGCAATCTTCAATTGTTGTTGTTGTTGTCATGGTCTGCTTTAGCCATTAAAAGGCCAATTCTCTTATTTAGGTTTTAGGGTTTAAATTAATAAGGAAATAATATATTTAAAAATAACCTTGTCTTAATGCTTCCAAGGCAGGTCTGACATTCATTCCCCACCCTTGAAAAAATGTCAACCAAGATATCATCGGGAAGATTCCTTATAGGTCTCATTTCCTATGAAAGACATAAAAAGGAAAAATTGTATTAACAATAAATTTAAAATAGATAATTTCTGGAAAAAGTAAACTCTACATGTATGGGAAGAAATCTAACTATTTAAGAAAACATACACACATAATTATAGCAATTAGTATATTGGAAATTTGATTGCTTACTAAAAATACATTTCTTTAGAAAAGTTCCCCAAATAGGACCTGTGGAATCGAAATATTAGGAATTAGATTTGAAAACAAATTAACATAGCTAAGGAAATATACCTGTTGTAGTGTGAGAAACAAACTTGAAATACCAAACTGATGGGTTAGAAAGCGAAGAGACAAACTTCTTTTTTTTTTTTTTTTTAAGAAAAATTAGTTTTTTTTTTTTAATAGTTTCAATATGTCTTAGTTAAATGGAGGGGTAAATGCAATTTTGGAAT
This sequence comes from Fagus sylvatica, assembly GCA_907173295.1. Classification (NCBI taxonomy): domain Eukaryota; kingdom Viridiplantae; phylum Streptophyta; class Magnoliopsida; order Fagales; family Fagaceae; genus Fagus; species Fagus sylvatica. Next base: position 13,873,293 of record OU015772.1, on the reverse strand, counting down.
CTATATATAAATTAATTAGCTGTAATTTAATTTAATTTTGATTTTCTTTTTTGGACGGTTTAAGAATGTACCAATAAAAAACATAACAAACATGGTGTTTTTAATAAAAAAGAAAAAAGAAAAAAAAAAGGCTATAATTGTCAAAACGACGTCGTTTTGGGACATGCCTTGTATAACCATATTTACTGAGAAGAAAAATGCCAAAAGTAATCATTGATTAAATTAAATTAGTAAGGTCTTAATGTCGAGAAATTATTTAGTCTACCTGGTGAACCATGTCATTCATCCAACCAACCCATTAATTAAATGACACGTGTATTATTTTAATGAGTAAGACATATTCACACAACTAACTAATAAGGAAAAGACGGAAATAACCCCCCTCAATCAGATCTGAATTCCAGTAGGCAGTCACCGGAAACCAAACCAGCAACCTTACTCCTTTGTCCTTTCTTCCTCTTTCTCCCTCTCTCCATAGCTCCACCGCTTTTTCTCTCACCAAACCTAGTTAATATCATCCTCACTTCCTTCACTTTCTTGGCCTTTCTCAACTACTTTCCCTTGACCCATACACTCCCTCAAGGTCCTAGCCATGGCTGAACCACCATCATGACCCATTTTTTGTCATCTACAAAAACTTAGTGAAAATGCAAATATAGACGAAATCGTCGAAATGCATCTGTCAAAAATGTTATTGCTAGACATAATTAGTTCCAATTTAAATCCTAGATCCTAAGAAAATACGCAAATGTCCTGGTTTGGTTAAAACAAAATCCATACAAAGCGCAATCAAGTCCCAAAATCCAAGAATGAATCCCAACACCTCAGTTAAAACAAAATCAAGAATATATTTCACATTTCACAAAAGCCAGCACCCATTTCCAAAATTTAGCTTTTCAACATCAAACATTTTTTTCTTTCTTTTTTCGAAATTAAATTGTCGATACCTTTGGAACATCCACTGGGAAATTATGGATTTCATCCATCCAAGGTTCTTCTCCTTGCTTGATTTATGCTTCTCTCGTTCAACCAAACATGGGTCTCGTTGGTGGTTCAACCATGGCCAGGACCTTGAGGGAGTGAATGGGTCGAGGAAAGTGAGGATGATATTAGCTTGGTTTGGTGAGAGAAAAAGCGGTGGAGCCGTGGAGAGAGGGAGAAATGAGTTGTGAGCTTAGAACTCAGTTCTGGTTTGGTTCCGGTGACTGCCTGGTGGTATTCAGATATGATGGAGGGGAGGGTATTTCAGTCTTTTTCTTTATTAGTAAGTAGTGTGAATATATCTTACTCATTAAATAATACACGTGTCATTTGATTAATGGATTGGTGGACAGATGACATGGTTCACCTAGTGGACTGAATAATTTCTCCTTAATGTCAAGCCCCTTAAATTAGTCGCCATAAATCAGACGTTTTGTTTTTAGAAAAAGATGTTAGAAAATTCTGAGTGTATGCATAAGATTAAAGTCGTATTTAACATGTACCAAATTTGTAATGATTATTTTTAATGCATCCTTGAATTGCTCCTAGGAAATATGCTATTAATTGTGGACCAATCTCACAACCACGGAAATTCAATGGGCTATAGGTTTATGGAATCGTTGAATTACTCTTATTTTTAATTAATGCTTATAATCATAGTAATTATATCTATTCCTAAGTGAAAACAGAAAATGAAAAGGCATCAAATTTTTTTTCCTTGTTTTGGATGTTTGAATTCCTATTAATGCTAACATTTAAATTCCTATTAATATAATTCATGAGTAATTTAAGAATGCCATAAAGCATTTCATACTTCACCAATAAAATTCTGTTGTCTAAGTAAGATGACACATGTTGATCCGCGTAGTGTTATTTGTCCAAGTCAGATAACACGTGTTCACCTGAAGACATTGCCATCTATGCCACATGACAGAGAAATGGCAATGTCTTCTGGTTTAATATATATATATATATATATATATATATATATATATATAGATTACCAAAGTGCTATAAAAAACTACTATAACTCTTCATTGAATAAAAAAATCTTAATTGGCCTATTTTTTAAACTTTTTTTTTTCTTCTCTCCATTTTCACGACAGCTTTCTCTCTCCCCTTTTTTCCTTTCTCTTTTCTCCCATTTTCTCCAGCCCTCTCTCCTCTCTTCTTTGTTGAAGCTCAGGCAGCTGCTCCCTTCCTTTCCCAAATCGTTGCACAACTAGCCATCATGTCTCCATTTCCATCTCCCTCTAAAAAAAACCCATCTCCACAAACTTATTTCTTGGCCATTTCATCAAAACCCAACTGGTACCCATCTCGATCTGGTCTTGTGTTGCTATTCTCAGTCTAGTCTTGTTCTTCCGATCTCGATCTCGGCTTAGTGTGGTGGTTGACAGCGCCGATCTCAGCCTGGTCTAGGGTGCTTGCGTTGATCTCGGCCTAGTGATTTTTACCCAGAAATTTGGTTTTTTTTTTTTCCTGGGATTTTTAAGCCAATCTCGGCCTAGGCTTGGTGTTTGCGCTGATCTCGATCTCGACTTGAGGTTTTTGTGCTGCCGATCTCGGTCTAGGGTGGTGGAGCCGTGGTTCTTCCATTCTTGGCACAGGGTGATTTTGGCTGGTCTTAGGTACTTTTCTCACTCTTTTTACTGTATTTGTTTCATTGTGGGTTTTTGGATTTGATTGGAAGTGATATTTGCTTGATTTTGGATTGGGGGTGGATGGATTGAGTTTGGATTGGAAGGGATTTTGGATTGGGATGGATGGATTGTGTAACTTGCTTGTTGAACTAGTAAATTGCTTGCTGAACTCAAGGTATTTGATAAAATGTCAAGGAAACACTGTTTAGCTAAAGTTTTATTTTTTAATTCATCATGTCTATTGTAGATTGTTTGTCTAAAATATAATTTCTTTATTTTAATATCTAATCTTGTTTTCAACAATAATCCATCCCTAAATTTTCATGTGTGATTGATACCTAATATAGCTGCTCTTTGTTATGATCCATACTTGATTTAATGGACATGTTGTATTGTATTTTTTCTTAGGGATGGATTCTCAAAATGAAACCCCCAATTTCATTAATCTTCTAGAAGATATGTATAACGAATATATGATGGAAACTCTAAATATAAGCGATCATAATAGTAATCCACATACTCATGGAACCCAAATGTGTCCACCCTCAAGAAAGTTACTGGAGATGTCTCCATCCCAAGTTGAATCCACTAGAAAGTCTAAACCACCTCTTGCCAAATTTACTATAGAAGAAGACTTGGTTTCTTGTATCTTCGTGGCTCGCTATTGGCCAGGATCCGGTGCAAAGCAATGAGCAAAAATATAATCAATTGTGGACGAGAATTGATGAATATTATCATGCTCATACGACCTCCGAAACTAAGCGTACTAAAAGTTCTCTAATGTAACGGTGGTCAACCATTCAACTTTGCACCAATAAATATTCTGGGTGTTTGGTAAAGATTGAATCATTGCATCAAAGTGGTATGAATGAGGAAAACAAGGTACATCTTATTATATTGAAAGTTTTGTTAATGCATCAATTTGTTTTAACTATTGAAGATATTAACTGTTTTTATTTGTTAATTTTTTAGATTGATAAGGCAAAACAAATGTATAAAGAACTACATCCCAAAAAGCAAAAATTTGTGTTGAACATTGTTGGAATGTGTTGAAGCATGCACCAAAATGGTTGAATAGTCATCAAAATGAAATACCAAGAAGAAGGAGAATGGAGACAACATCTTCTCTAGACTCGATAAATCTAGAAGATGAAGATGTCGCAAATGCTTCCACCATAGACTTGGAGAGACCACTAGGTAGGAAGGCCGAAAAAGCTCGATTGAACAAACAAAAGAGCAGCGAAGGTACTAGTTTAAATGTGGAATGGATGTTGAATGTCATGGTAGAAGAACAAAAAATTTACAATATAACGAGAATGGAATTTCTTGAGAGGGGTCGTGTTGAATTCATGGAGCTAGAGAATAAGCGTCTTTGTATTAAGGAAGAAAAAATTCGATTGGCAAAAATGAAAGTGGAAACGGAAAGAATGAAAGAGGAAAGGGAAAGAATGAAAGAGGAAAGGAAAAAAATGAAAAAGGAGAGGGAAACATTGGAAGAGGAGAAGGAAATTATGACAATAGATGTAGATGCATTGCCTCTAGTGCAACAAGAATATTTTCGTCTACGCCAATTGGAAATCCTTGCAAAGAGAAGAATTGATAATTAGTAAATAGTATTATATTATTTTTGTATTATATTCATCAATGCTCTTGTGTTGTATGAATTAAGAGAATACTTTGAACTTTTGTTGCTATTATCATTGAATGTCCTTTGCTATTATGGTTGATAACTCAATATTTTTTACTTTGAACGTTAATGTGGTAAAGTATATATAAATTTGTATTTGCAAGTTATATGTGTTAATATATTTTTTATTTGATAATGAAATTTTAAAGAACTTTCACAAGACTAATATAGATTTGATAAACTTCAAATTACAATAAAGAGTAACATAAATAAATAATGCAAGCATGAAAATTAAAATTAGATAATCCTATGATTGGCCATGTAGTTGCCACAAGTGCTCCACGAGATCATCTTGGAGTTGAGAATGAGTTTCTCTATCTCTAATGCGAATATGGGATTGAATGAAATTTTAAACTTCAGTTGTACGCTCTCGTGACACGGTTGTAGGGATGCTTTCAGGCACTTGTTCATAATCATCACCTTGTTGTACTCCATTAGGATCGCGCTCATCTTCAATAATCATGTTATGTAATATTATACATGCTTTCATAATATCATTGAGAGTTGCTTCATCCCAAAAGTGTGTAGGCCCACGCGCAATTGAAAATCTTACTTGAAGTATTCCAAAAGCACATTCCACATCCTTCCTACATGCCTCTTGAACTTTAGCAAAGCGTTTTTTCTTTGCTTCTAGTGGAGCTGAGATTTTTTTTAACAAAAGTTGACTATTGTGGATATATACTGTTACCCAAATATCAACCTAAGAGGGGGGGTGATTTAGGTTGAAGCAAACTTTTTCGATTTAAATGCGGAATTAGAAAACTATTTTCAATTAGCAAAAATTAATTAAACAAATTTAAGAACACAATTCAATTGCAATATAGATATGATAGGAAATCAAGCACAAGTATATATAAGCAATTGAATAAGTAAAAGATAGAGATAGAGAAAATCAAACACGATGATTTTTATCGAGGTTCGGCTTCCCCGCCTACGTCCCCGCCTCAAGATCACTTTTCGAGGATTCCCAAATTCACTAATTTGACAATCTTCTTTCGGGTGAAGATCAAAACCGTTACAAATCTTCTTTACACGGTGAAGAGTAACCACCGAGTGAAAAATCCTTTTCACTCCTTAGGGTTTATACCAAAACCCACAAATCTTCCTTACAAGGTGAAGAGTAACCACCCAGTGAAAAATCATTTTCACTACTTAGGATTTATACCAAAACCCTAACAAAATACTCACAGGTTTCAACAAAGTATTTGTTGTACAAGATAAGGCTCTCTCAAAGAGTAATTGTACACAATATGCTCACTCTAATAGCATATCAAGGATTTGATCAATATGGCTCAAAAAGTGTTTAGAGGAATTTTATTTTCAATCAAGGATTTTGAATGATATGAAAATATAAGCTTGAGAAAGGATGGATTGATGTATAAGATGTTATCTTTTCTATCTCTGATTTCTCTTGTATGCTCTGTTGTTATCTTTGTTTCTCTCTTCTATTCTCTTTATATATTGTTCAATCAATTGACTAAAGGAAATTTGAATTTGAAAATTTTTGTTCGTTAGAAAACACAATCATGATTCTATATAATTTTAAATAATAAAGTGCCAATGTTAGAAGATTGCTTTAAACCGACAATTGAAAATGGCAATCAGCCTTTTGAATAATTGGCGTGACTTTTTAAAATTCAAATAACCTTTTCAAATAAACGGTGCCAGTGCATGCCAGCTTATATTCATTGCTTTTCTGCACCGAACTTTGCTGCAAGTCTTTGGCAGAGTTTTGATTCTCCAACGGACACAGACTTAATTCAATCAATCAAACCGTCTTTTTTGATTTTGAAATCTTTTGAAAAACTTTTCTGCTTAAGAAAATTTTTCAGCCGTAATTGATATGTTTGCGTTCACATTGCTGTTTTTGAATTTCAAAAATATCTAGCCATTAATTTTGACTTTGTCAATATTTTGAAAAACTTTTATGTTTCAGAAATTTTTCAGCCGTAATAGATTTATTTACGTTCACATTGCTATTTTTGAATTTCAAAAATATCTAGCCATTAATTTTGACTTTGTCAATATTTTGAAAAACTTTTATGTTTCAGAAATTTTTCATCCGTAATTGATTTCATGGTTGTCTTTAAATATCAATCTAGCCATTAATGTTGACTTTGTCAATATTTTTGAAAATCAATTTAAGTTGGTTTTAAAGTTGAGCCTTAAAGATCAAATCTTAATAAACTTTACAAAACCTAACTCTTACTTCTCATATGTCTCGGAACATGATCTTTGAGCTTGATTTCTTTGTCTTGAGACTTGATGACTTTGATCTTCAGCAACTTGTCGACTTTGCATTTGCTTGATATTTGAATTGGCCATGTTGGTCCAATTAAATTAATAGTCAACATTGTGCTTTAAACGTAAATCGTTAGTTCATATGAAAATATCATTTATGAATAACTTAAAATCATAGTTATCATCAAAACTACATGAATGTCCTTGGATTAATTAGCCAATTAATAGGTATTGAAACCTTGAGGCTAACATATACCATCAGCAAGATAATATCCCATTGTATAATCGTGACCATTGATTGAGTAATTTACTGGAGGAGCACGCCCTTGAATAAGCTTCATAAATATAGAAGAATGCTCTAGTACGTTGATGTCATTATAAGACCTAGGTAAGCCAAAAATGCATACCATATCCAACGATCATATGAAGCTACTGCTTCCAAAATAAGTGTTGGTTCACGAGAATGACCAGTATACTAACCTTTCCATGTTGTCGGGCAATTTTTCCATTTCTAATGCATGCAATCAATGCTCCCCAACATTCCTGGAAATCCACGCTTTTCGTTAACCGCTACCAACCTAGCAATGTCATTGCTATTTGGTGACCTCAAGTACTCTTCAAAAAAAATATTAACCACCGCTTTAACAAATCTTTTTAGACTCTTTACTGCAGTGCTTTCTTCAATTCTCACATACTCGTCAGTAGAACCTGCTGCTATTCCATAAGTGAGAATCCTTAGTGCAGCAGTCATCTTTTGAAGGGAAGACAAACCAAGCATTCCAGCAACATTTCTTTTTTGGATGAAATATGGATCATGCGCTTCTAGTGCAGATTGAAGACGAAAAAAAAGTGGACGACTCATCCGAAACCTCCTTCAAAATATATAAGGAGGAAAAACCGGAGATTCTGCAAAATAATCACAAAAAAGCCTTTCTTGGCCTTGCAAATAGTCGTGCTTGATGACCTTGCGGCCTTGGAATTGAACCACAACATGATGTTGATACTTGCTCTCTTTTTAATCGTTCTTCTTCCATTGCAAAAATTGAAAGTATTTCTCAATTTCATCATTAGAGTCGGACTCAAGAAGAACCATTTCCATTTCATTCATTTGATAATCACGAGCCATAGTATATGAAAGAGAAATTTGGATTTGATAATGAAAGAGAAAATTGGGTTTGATAGTGAGTGAGTAAACTGAGTTTGAGATTAATGAAAGAGAAAATTTGGTTTGAGGTGAATGGAAATTAGAGATATGAAATAGTCCTATTTATACTAAAAGAATATTTATACTAAAAGAATATGACCGTTGGGAAAATATGACCGTTGGGATCTTTAAATATTGAAAAAGAAAGAATAAAGAAATGATAAAGAATGAATAAAAAATATAATATTTAAATGGGATAAAAGAATAAATAAAGTATATTTAAATAGAGTAGAGAAAGAATAGAGAGTCTGCTGGAGAGTGTATCTAAAAAAATAAATAGAGAGTGGCTGTTATCTCCACATGTGGAGATAAAAATGAAGAGCCTCCTAGAGTTGCTCTTAGGTAATTAGGTTTATGTTCCATCCTGTATAGGACTTGGGTGCGAGTTTGATTTTGATTTTTTGATTAATTATATTTATTTATCTCATATATAACTTTTTAAAATATCATTCTTTTTTTAAAATTTTTTTTTTTTTATTGTACTTCATAATAGGAAAACATTTTCTAGCTGGTACAAAAAATCATAAAATTTTTGTCTATTTTTATAAAGATATTAGGATAAAATGCACTCATAACCTTCACCTTTTATATTGTTGCAATAAGATTACTTAACTTATTCTATTAACAATTTAATAAAAATAACTTTTGAAATGTAGCAAATAGACAACTTCTGTCAATTCTCTATCTATTTTAACATTTTGATTTATTCCAAACATTAAAATGAAAAACAAAAAAAATAAAAAAAAGTCTTACTACATTTCTTTTTAAATGATTTGGTGCATTAAAAAAACATTAAAATAGACGAAGAATTGATAGAATGGCTCTATTTGCTACAATATCCAAGTTTAAGGGGATTTTATTGCAATATCATAAAAATTCAAGGAGTTTACTTTTAGTGCATTTTACCCTAGATATTAAATAAAATCTTAATTCATCACTTTAAAATTTTAATACAAAAATGACTAAAATCAACCTAAAAATAAGCACAATCATAATTAGTGTGTAGAATTTTTTTTTTTTTTAATAAAAGCTATCAATTAAACTTACATATTCACATGCATAATTTCAAATACTTAAAAATTGATTCAATGTGACTTTTAAAAGTTTAGGGGTGATTCCCAAATGATTGTATCGTAATCATTTTGGAGGTTTTTTCCTCTTAGAGAAAATTTTAATAGTTTGGAGGGTATTTTTATTCATTTTGGTGGTTTTAAGGGTATTTCAATCGTATTAGGGGTTTTGAAGATATTTTGATTTTTGTGCTATTTTGGAGGTTTTATAGTTATTTTGGTCATTTTCTTAGGTTCAAGAGTATTTTCAATCATTTTGGAAATTTTAGGGTATTTATATCATTTTAAAGGTATCTAAGGTACTTTGGTCATTTTAGAGGTTTTTAATGGCTATTTTTTACATTTTAGAAGTTTCAATAGTTTTTTTTTTTTTATCATTTTAAATGATTAATATGTATTTTTGAAGTTTTGAGTGTATTTTGAAGATTTTAGGAGTATATGTGTCATTCTAGAGAATTTCAAGATATTTTGGTCAATTACAGGTTTTCATAGATATTTTTATCATTTTAGAGTGTTCGAGGTTGTTTTTATCATTTTGAAGATTTTAGTGGTATTTTGGAGGTATTTTGTTCTCTTGAAAGTGAAGAAGTGTAAAACATTTTCAACTCTAAAATGATGTTTTTCCTAGTCGACGGAAAATGATTTTTGTTTGATCAATTTTTTAAGCCATCCCAAACACTCGAAATAAATAAAACATTTTTCAAATATATTTTTATGCTGAAACAAATGAGGCCTTAAAACAAAATCAAATCAATTACTTATTTCTAAATATGAATGAGAAATAATTATTTTCCAAATCTACTCTGCATTTATTTGGTATTTTAGTCACAATCTAATTCACTTCAAAGCATAGTTATTAAACTTGAACCGAACTGCCCAGTTGGACTAGTAATCTGGTGGACGGGTACCAAAGTCGGTCCGTGTGTTTAATTTGACCACTTATGCTATTGCACGGAACAAACCCAGTGGGTTTTATGCAATCCGGACAGGTTGTTTCCACCTAACCAGGTTTTGTAATTCTTAAGAAAATTACTTTTATAGGTCCACTTTTCTACTTTTATTCTATTTAAATTTAGGAAATTTGGTAATTTTTAACGAATTAGAAACCTAAAAATACTCAAAAAATTGAACTCAGTACTTCTGTACCCCTATACCTATATACCTATGTTACGTGTGTGTAATTTTGCGTTGCAAATTGCAATCTCAACATTGTATAGAGTCTACAAATTGCAAACAACATTAACAATTAAAAGGTACGATGACTTTTAGCTTTGAGGATTTTTTTTATTTTTTTTTATTGTGTTTTGAACTTTTTTGTCCTTTAATGTGAAGTGTGAACAATATTACTCTAGCAACTCTATTTGTTATTTTTTTTTCAACGTTTCATGTTTATTTACTTTTATGTTTTTTTAGTTCATAATTTATTTGATTATTGCAATTTAAAAATTTATAATTTATTTTAGTATAACAAATTATCAATGTAATGCAACAATATTATTAAATTATGAATTTTTGTAGTGTCTACAACATTTTAAATGTCACAATTATACTATTTTATGATTTCTCAAACTTACTTTTATATTTTTATTTATTTTTTCAACGTTTCATGTTTATTTACTTTTAAGTTTTTTTAGTTCATAATTTATTTGATTGTTGCAATTTAAAAATTTATAATTTATTTTAGTATAACAAATTATCAATGTAATGCAACAATATTATTAAATTCTGAATTTTTGTAGTGTCTACAACATTTTAAATGTCACAATTATACTATTTTATGATTTCTCAAACTTATTTTTATATTTTTATTTATTTTTTATTTGACCTCGTGACTTGACCACTAACCCATTGGTAAAACTAGTGATCCAATTACCGAGTTTTTAGTCCGGGTTTAATATCTATGCTTCAAAGAGTAGGTTGGAAAAATAACATAATTTTTAATTTATTTAAAAAAATTGATATTTATTATTAAAAAAAAAAAAAACTGATTTTCAAGTTCATATGAAATGAGCAAAAAGAAATAGGGAAATCCCAACAAGGATTAAAATCAATTATAATTAGATGCATCTTTTTAATTTTTTTTTTTTAAAAAAAGGTAGATAAGATCTTAATCTCAAATCCATCTCAAATGGAATTCTTTAACTCTCATAACCAAATTATTTGATCGTGGAACGCACCACACCATGTGTTTTTTTTTTTTTTTTTTTTTTTTTGCTGAAAGGAAAATTTTTATTAAGAAAAAAAAACAGAGCAAATACAACATACTAATAATAAAAAATGCCTTCTTTCAAAATGATGGACATAACAGAAGGAGAAATAGAAAATGCATAAAAAAAACCATACAATCTACTCTCCAAGGACCAACGGGCAAGAGTGTGGGCAGCCATATTTGCTCTTCTAGGCGCCCAATTAACAGAAGCAACAAAAATACATTGCACCAAAGCTCTGATTTCTTTTACTAAATTTACAATCTGCCAAGGTACAGCAATATTTGAGTCTAGCAACCCATCAATACATGATTTACAATCACTTTCAAGGCAAACTGAATGGAGATTGTGTTCTATCACAATAGATGCTGCCATTCTCAAAGCTTCTGCTTCGGCTTGGATAGGGAGGTTGGTATTTACCTTAAACACAAAAGCAAAAACCAAACTCCCTCTCCAATCTCTGGCAATACCCGCAACAACAGAGCCATTAACTCCTACTGCTGCATCACAGTTGAGTTTAATTCCGTTTCTAACTGGTCTCATCCAGTGAATATCTTCCTTTAGGTATGAAGAGGGGATTTTGTCAGATTTAGACAACATAGACCAATGCTCAAAGAACCTGTTCCACAAACCCCTACCCAAATCATCCCTATTCGGTTTATCACCCCCATGAACAACCTTATTTCTCAAAGACCAAACATAATCTATTAAAAGAGCTGCATATAATGTAAATTGATCCTGCTGCGATTTATCCAAAAAGAGATCATGTGGAGGGCGAACTACAAAATCCACTAACTGACTAGGGGATGAGAACTGAAGGTTTGCAATTTTGAGACCCCAAGGGCTGCCAAACCATAAAGCTTGGGACACAGGACATTGCTGGAATAAATGCAAGCTAGATTCAGGTGCTAGTTCACAAAGAGGACAAACAATATCAAGATTAGAAGCAAACCTGGCAAGCTGTATTCGAGTTGGCAGAATATCAACAGCAATTCTCCATAAGTGCATTTTTAGTCTTTCATGAAGTTTGGAGTTCCACACATTACCTTTGGTATTGCCTCTGTCCAAGAGCTGGTTCTCACTTTTGAAGGTCCAATACACTGACTTTACTGTATGGTTCCCATGGCAAGACTTTGTCCATATCCAACAATCTTGGTTGTACTTAGAGCAAACTGAAATAGCTTTAATTTTTTTGACTGAATCCTGATCAAATGTTTCCTGTAACTTAACATTATCCCAATTCGTACCCTCCTGGTTGAAAAAAAAGTTCACCGCCAAACTCATGTTGCGGCTCTCCTCTGATAAAGGCCTAGGACGAAAATTTGGGCACTCAGGCACCCAAGGATCTTCCCATACAAGAATTGATTTTCCATCACCAACAGACCAGCAAGCACACTTAATCAAAATTTCTTTTGCTTTTTCCATACTTCGCCAACACCAAGAAGCATTGGAGGGTGAGGAGGAGTACAACCAATTCCTTCTAACTTTGTACTTGGCTCTGAGTAACTGCACACATTGACTTTCTTTGCCCACTAGGATCCACCAAGCAAATTTGGAAAGCATGGCCAAGTTAAAATCCCAAAATTTTCGAAACCCTAACCCTCCATCTTTTTTTGGCTTACATAGGGAAGCCCATGATAATGGAGCTAGGTAGTGTGAGCTCTCTTTCTTTGGGCTCCACCAAAACCTTCTGATTAGAGAGTCCATACGGTCACAAATGGATTTGGGAATTTTAAAGGCAGCCATTGAGTAGATGGGTGTTGATTGCGCCACGGACTTAATCAGCGTACGTTGCCCTTCCCATCCATGATAAATTTTTGGACTTCCAACCACTCAAGCGAGATTCCAGCCTCTCTTGGACATAATGAAAATCCTTGGTCTTATTATTTGAGAGAAAAAGAGGAACTCCCAAGTATTTTGTATGTTGTGGTAACTTCTTGAAACCCCATGTATTTCTTAGTTGCATTGTGAATTGAGCATGAACACCTTTGGAGGTGAAGAAACCAGACTTCTCAATACTCACTTTTTGACCTGACCATTCACAATAAGTGTTAATGCAGCGGATCAGGGAATTCACTTCATGAAACTTGGCCTTGCAAAATAAAAGCACATCATCAGCATAACAAAGTTTTGACACTGGTTGAGCATTTCTGGCCACTTTGACTCCTGACAAATTCCCCAATGATTGCTAGTCATGCTTTTTTTTTTTTTTGGCTAAGCGTTAGTCATGCACTCATGCACAGTATGCTTGGAAGAGACGGAAAGAATATCACATGGTTTATGGGGCGGTAGTTATGCACAAGCAGTATGGGACTAGTTTGATTTTATTTGTGCTTTGCAATTGAGCTTTCAAATTCTGTTCATGGAGCTGGTTGATCTTATTGTTAAACACTTTTGGTCTCCAAAAGTTGAAATGGTATGTATAACAACGTGGATGATTTGGGCTAATCTAATCATAATTCATTTTGGCGAGAGCATAAGTGACTGTAGATACACTCCATAGACGTGCTCCAATCTAGGGGTGTAAGCTTCACCGATACAACCGACCAAACCGCAAGAACCGTACCAAACCGCACCGCACCAAACCGCAACCGATCTTAATAGGTGCAGGTGCAGGTGCGTGTAATAGGAAAACCGCACTATAAGGTGTAGGTGCAGGTGTGTGTAATAGGAAAACCGCACTCCGGAGAAAACCGCACCGCACCTCTCCGATTACACCTCCTAGTATGTTATACTTGTATGCTAATGCTATATGCAGGTGATGTTACGTTATATTTGTATGCTAATGGTATGTGAAGGTTGAGATTGAGTTATATTTGTATAAGGATAGTATATATGTGTAGGTTGAGATTTAAAATTATGATTCATTCTATGAGATATGTATGTTATAATTTTTTTTTTCTTAAATATTCAGGTTGAGATTGGAAACTATGATTTATGTTTGTATGCTATAGTTAGCCAAATTTTTGAGTTGTTATAAAGGTGGCTTTTTTAGATTCAAATTGACAATTGGACTGGCCCAATCCGACCCAAATGAGTCTAGCCCAAACCGCAAGACCGCACCTACACCGCACCACACCAAACCGCACCGCACCGTGTCAAAACCGATCTTAATAGGTGCAGGTGCAGGTGCATGTAATAGAAAAACCGCACTATAAGGTGTAGGTGCATAAATCCGGAGAAAACTGCACCGCACCTCACCGATTACACCCCTACTCCAATCTAGAGAGAAAATGAAATGGCAACCACCAATTCGCTTGAATGTAGTTAAGCTTAATTAGGACCGGTTCCGAGCTTTGGGTTGTCTAAACTCGTTCCAATTTTGATTGTCCACTTATTATTAAATATTAAAATAAAATAAAAATAAAGGTCCAATTTTTTAATTTTTTTAATGCAAAATTAAGGTTATATTGTGTTTTTAGCTTGAATTACATAAAAATAAAATAAAATAAAATGAAGTAAAATGTAACCCCGATTATGATACTTTATAATTCGCATGTTTCGACTAAAAAAAACAACTTCTCATTGCAAGGTGATTTCTGGATATTGGGATTAAGGATTAAAGATTTGTCTTTGCACCTTTGGTAGCCAATGGATTTTTGTTTTGTTGAGACACAATTATGTGTTTGTAACATTATGTTGTCGGATTAGTAAAAATTTGTTTGTGATTTTATTTGGGATTAATACGTTCACAATTTTTGGAGGAATAAAGAAATAGAATTGATTGTTAAAAACAGAATTAAAAGAAAGTGATAGATTTAATTGAGAAAATCTTGACCTCTAGGTATAGGTTTTTTTTAGGAAACCCAACCTCCCAAAGTCTAAAAGACTAAATATATATATATATATTTTTGAAAAATACAAATATTTTTCAAATGATTTTATTTTTCGAAGAACTGAAGGGAAATTTATACAACTCCATCTAACGTTCCAAAGCAATAAAATAGAACTCCACTATGCTAAAAACAAGGGACAATTACTTTTACTATCACTTAAAAATCCTACCCACTAACCAAATACAAAAATGACCAAACTACTAAAATAAATAAAGTGAACCATTAGGACTACTACTCCTAAAGAATAAAACTCATTAATAAAAAACTAATATATAATTTTAAGCAGTAACAAAATAATATTAAAATAGAAAACAAACTCAATAACTCTACTTCCTACTCATATGCGCCATCTGCCACAAAGTATGAACTTTATTTCATGCACATAAGAGTTTAATAGTTTGTTATCTATTGGTTCATATCTAAATTTGTTGGTCTATTGCCAAATGAATAATTTTATTATTATTTTTTTATGTATACTAATAGAAAATTTTCTTTTATATATACTAATATTTTCTTTTATGTATAATAATAATTTTTTTTTTTCTTTTCTATGTATACGGTTTTTTTTTTATTTATTTGGTTGCCCCTAAAGGCATCATTATGCTGATCTTTACCACCATTAAAGTAGCCCACCATACTCCCATTTAAGGTTAAAAAATACCTTGGATTAGTTATACATTCCCTAACCCAAGCCACAAACTTCATGGGGATACTAGCATGAATCAAGCACATTAAAATAAATGGTTAAGACTTAAGAGTATTTAAAATTGTAATTCCATATCCCAACCAATATTTCAAACTCTAGACTAATGTACTCATCTAATAAAAAATGATATGATGACCCAATTAAAATTTAAAATGTGGTAAGTGTGATTTGGTCAGGTAAATCGTGGGTGCAAAAAAAAAAAAATCATGTAGGTGGGGGACTGGGTTGAGAAACCAAATTTTTCTACACTATAACTGTACTTTCATTATTAAATAAAACAGTATATCAAAAAAAAAAAAATTATTAAATAAAACAGAAGAAAATAAAAAATGAAAATATTTAATTAGTTTGAAAGTGGTGGACAGTTTTTAGCTGAATAATGATAAGTTTATGACTTTTCAAATTTCAAATTTAAATTAAGCTTTCTTTTGCCTGGCAGAGAAACCAACGAAAAGAATGAAAATTGTAACAGAGGAATAAGTGAAACCCTGAAAACGTGAACTACGAAGAAGGGAGTTGCGAAGGCCAAAAAGGAACTAATGTCGGCGAAGAAGAACTCAATGCTGATTCATGCCGCAAGCCTGCAAGTTTGAAGAATTTCAAAGTTTTATTTATTTATATTTTATCGGTCGGTACGGTACGCTTCATGACACCCAGGAAAACTGGAAGGATGAGAAATAGGATAGAGAGAGATGAGGCTCAGCTATGGAGACCATGGAGAATCGGATGGAGAGAGATACAATGGCTCGTAAGTTGTAGAACAATATCGGTTTTAAAAATTAAAATTAAAAAATCAATAAGAAAATAATGATGATGTGTAAAATTGTGAGATTTCAAAAGTTTGTGTAAAAATTTTATGAAGTAAACAAAAAATAAAAAAAGTTTCGGTTTTATATAGTAGTATATATATATATATATATTATTAATTTTCAAATGCTATATGCTAAGTACCATCAATCGTGCATTATACTTGGTTAACACTTATATTAAAAAGACTTAAGAAATATAAATTGTTTAATACAAATCATTTAAACATATGTTTAGATAGAATAAAGGATACATTGAATGTAGTTATTTTTCGTTTAAAAAAGAGTGATATATAATAGTGATTAGAAAATAGATGGAAGGCTACATGAGTGAGACACTTGATAAAATCTCAAGTATGCTGCTTGACAAGACCTCGGGCTCTCTAATTTTGAAGTCTTTACTTTTATATATATATATATATATATATATATATATATATATAATTTCATGTGCATAGAAATGAATTTAAATATAAAAATGAAATGAAATAAATTTGATTTCTTGTCTGTATTGATGATTTGATTAGCGCAACACCATAGTTAAACAAACTTTAATTAATAATTTTTCAAACAAAAAATTCTTGACATGACAGGAGAATATATAGTCCTAAAAAGAAAAAAGAAACACAGAATATTTTGACTCCACCGTCCTTTAGTGCAATCATAGAGAAACCATGCTTCTTTTCTTATTCCCAAGGCAAGAGAGAGAGAGAGAGATTGTTTCTTTTTCCACGTTGGTACTGCCGATTTTGGAGTTGATCACAGAGACACAGACTCACGTGGCATAATTGAGTTGCCTCGCATATGTCAGGCTTGGTACAGCTTGATGCTAAATGAAGCAGGCTGCATTATATGTTTGGTGGGGTTATGTCAATGTATCATGAATTCAAGATCAATGAATCTTGTTTCGTGTTATGTCATGTGTCATTCCAATCCAAGGAGTTTCATCTTTCATGTATTATGTTGGTATTTATTTTTTATTTTTTTCTTTTTTCGATAAGCTTAAATGCTTAATGAACAAGAATTTACATGTAACCTTTTATATTGAAAGTAAATAAAAAGGTTAAGAGTCTTTTAACTTAAGTGATTTTGCCTATTATTTTTTATGAAGAAAATTATGATTCAAATTCTTCTTTTTTTTTCCTTAATTATTGAATTGTCAATATATATATATATATAATGAATTAGTCATATCACATAAATGGTTAATGAAAAATTATTCAGTAATTCAGGATTACAAAATAAATACTAATTAAAATAAGACAAAATGATAACTTTTGTTAATTACGCGACCACACTTGAAAATTGTCAATAGCCTTTTGTCCTAGTAGTACCTCACCTTTGTGATCCCTCTTTTTTCTGAAGTTTTATTTCCAGTTATCCAGTAACTTTATCTAGTCCAGGAAAAAAAAAAAAAAAAAAAACTATAAAATATCTTTCTTTTTTTAAAAATCCAATTTAGTACTTCAGCTGTTAAGAGCGAGCAAATAGTTCCTTCTCTTAACATTTCATCCAAACTGATAATGATGATTACCATTTGCTAATCCGTGTGAAAAAAAAAAAAAAAACTCAGTTCTGAACAAAGTTTCATAGGTTCCCTGCTTAGCAGTCTGTTTGGGCTCCAAAAACAGAAGCTGTGCTGGAATTTTTTTTTTTTCCTGAATATATGCTGTAGATTTTGAATATCGATCATTGATAACAACTTCCAAATCCCCTTGCTGTAGCATTTTCAAGGGGTTCCATATGAGGCCATAGTCAATGACTGCAGGTCCCTCGCCCTTAATTTCGATTGAGTCCAACTTGAGCACTCAAGACTGGAGGCCAATCAATTTGCTAAGGGTTGTGTTTAGCAACATATTACTTATGCTTTGTACTCCAAAACTAATTTAAGAGAATAAATTCAATAAAGATATGAGTATATGACATAAAATCCTTTATTTTTACACCCTTCAATACTAGTTTATGCCACTCTAAGAGTATTTAGAATTTAGGGGTTAACCCACAAAAATACACTCTCATAACACCTCCAAATTATTTAAAAAATTACACCATGGTAAACATTTTTCATGTTTGATTTGTTTTTTATTGTTCTCTTAAAAATACCAGTAAACATTTTTAACATGCCACTCTAAGAGTATTTAGAATTTAGGGGTTAACCCACAAAATTACACTCTCATTAACACCTATCCAAATAATATTATTAAAAAATTAAATCCATACCATCATGGTAAACATTTTCTAACATGTTTGATTTGTTTTTTATTGTTCTCTTAAAAATACCATGGTAAACATTTTCTAACATGTGGTTTGCTGTTTGTACAACAAAATCATAAATATTATTTTTTTTTTTTTTTTTTATGTATTTTATATAGAAATGGTAAAATGCACTATTTAACCAATAAATTTTTTGCTTTGACCCCCATAGAAAAAATCATAGATGAATCCTTAATGGAGATTGTATCTTGACTATGTCCAAAATTATTATTATTATAAATTATTATTATTATATAGATATATTAGCTAAATAGACTTTTGGTCCCCGAACTATTCACCAAATTTCACTTTAGTCTCAAAATTTTTTTTTATATCAGTTTGAGCCTTGAAAGATTACCAATGTGTCATATTGGTCATCCTACAATCATGACACGGTGATGCCGTGAGTTTTTCTGCAGACATGTACAAATTTGAGTGAGTTAACATATGTCAGTTTCATTTACGTTAGCAAAAAAGTCACGACATTATGACCGTAGTACAAATGTGACACATCGGTAATCTTTTAAGGACCAAATTGACACAAAATTTTTTTGAGGAACCATAATGAAATTTGGTGAATAGTTTAGGAACCAAAATATAAGTTTGAAAACCGTTCCGTTGACCTTTTCGGTTTGGTCATTGGAACATAATATTTTGGTACCAGTGTGTGCCATGTACCTTTTCGAGATTACTACTATAAATATATCCATTGATGAAATTATTTAAATTGATATCCATTGATGAAATTCACAATTTTAGTTTGTCCTACCATCATAATAATAACAATAATAATATGGATGATATAGATATAAAATGTTATGGAATTATTTTTTATGTTGGGTTGATTTAGTTTGGTTTTTAATCATACTCAAAACTAAACTAAACACAAGTCCAAAATGATCACAAATTTAAAAATCTTTTTTTTTTTCTCATCATTTTCTCTCCAAACCACCTGCCAACCATTACATCAATATCTCATCAAACTTTTTTTCTTTCAAATATCCACCGTATCTTCTCCAATACTCCTCCCTCATTGTTTATCTTTTTTCTTTACTTGGCTTTTCTTTTATTTTCTTCAAAAGTCAATGCCGCCAGTGGTGACTCCAAGAATTTTGTTCAGCGGTTCATAAAAAACATAAATATATTAACATACAAATAAATTACAATATAAGTGATTTCCTTATAAAAAAAATTGTTCATAATAATAGTAAAAGAATAAAAGATAAACTATTAGCATTCATGTGATATACTAAATTTAATTAAACTATCAATTTATGATTAATTCAGTTAAATGCACTAACCACTTAAGCTATTAATTAACCACTCACAAAAGAAGTATCCAAAGGAATAAGGTCTTACCTTACCACACAAACAATCATCAATAATAGCAAATCATTATAACATCGAATGCATAAACTAAAAAAATACGCCTATCATCTACAAATTCTTTCAACAAGCCATTTGTCAAACAAATAAAGTGTAAATGCATATTAAAAAATAAAACAAGATTACAAAGTATTTAATTAACTATAGAGCCCAATACATCCAATACAATGTGGGTCTTTGTTTCTAGGTATCTTAGGCATACTTTAGCTGAAATTGTTTTGGCTAAGCCAAAGTGAATGCTCTAAGGTAAGTAAATTGTTTTTTTTTTTTTTTTCCTCTTTTAACTTAATTGAACGAAATCATAATGGGTTGGCTAAAAAAAAGACAATTGATATCCAGTTGTAATTATTTGGACTATTTTTGTTTTTGTTGTTGTTGTTTTTGTTATCTAGTTTAGTTTTCTGTTGTTATTATTTGACTTTATTTTAGGGGTTTAATATACTGAATCAATTGAGATTTCAAATTAGAGGGTTTAATATTTTATTTTAAAGGGTTTAATACCTATATAGATATTTAACAAAATACAAAAGTACCTATATTAAAAAAAATAATTAAGAAGTCAGATAAGTAAAGTCGCCCCTGAATATTGTCACCGCAACTCCCCAGTCGGCTAGTCCCCACCATTTTTTTTCCTTCCTTCAGATAAGTTACAACTTCTCATCTTTCTCCTCATCTCTCTCCATTGTATCTCTAGTCTTATCCTTTTCTTCGTTTTCCTTTCCCACCGCAACTCCCTACTATCTCTTTGCTTGGGGGCACGATAAGCGTCGCTCGCTATCATGCACCCCCTCCTCCCTTCTTCTTCTACCATGATCCATTCTCTCATTGCTTTCCTTTTGTTTCTCCCTGCCTTTTATGAGTTTTTCACCGCCCTTTATGGGTTCCTTTCCACCCCTTGTAGGTTATTCTCCTCTCCATGTGGGAGTTCGCTGGCTCCCATGGTGACTTGCTCCTCTTTGAAGATAGTGGGTTCTTGATGTAGCTGGTTTCGTCCTTTTGGAAAATGGTATGGGGGTTTCATCCAACTTGAGCTCTTCCTTTTGAGAGATTCAGATATAAGCTCATCATGCTCTCTCCTCCTTGTTTGAGATTAGATCTCTTTAAGCACCTAATTGTTGTGTTGCCTGTGCTCGGAATCGCATGGCCTCTGATGCCATGATTAAATGACTCGAGCATCCACTCATCTGCTCAGTTGAAGATTATTTCTTCAGTTTGCCTGCTTGTCATTTACTAATCTGAACTACACTGGTTGCTAATACTCTTACTGTTCAACTAGATGTTTGCAAGTGCCTTGTTTTGATCCTTTGTTATTTTGTCTGTTGATTTTCATGTGATTTTTGCTACCCTTGTTGTTGTTTGGACTTTTTTGTGTAGTTAGTTTGTTTATGTGTTGTTGTATTCCTAGCTTGATGCTTATTTTCAATATAATTTACTCATTAAAAAAAAAAAACAGTAGCCTATATATGTTTGCTAGACAGTCTATGGACATGCATCCCATACTGTGTGTTTGTCTCCGACATGGACAGAATCCCTTTTTTTCTTTTCATTGCCGTGCCTTTTTACTTTTTTGTCCCCAACCCAAAGTAGTTCACCATTATTGCTGTAATAAGAATAGGAATTTGCATTATTTCATTGAGTCTCCATATTTATTTTTCCCATTATCATGCTTTTAAACGTTTTTGTCCCGCAACCCAAAGTAGTTCACCAAGTCTTGCTGTAATAAGAATAGGAATTTGCATTATTTCATTGAGTCGCCAAGTTAGACGGACTTGTAAGTTTTTCTTCATCCAAGAATCGGCTAGAATTGATCAGGCTGTCGACAACCATAGGGCTCCTTCTCGGATAAGGCATACTCTTAGTTTATTTTAAGGTCTCGTGTCTATGGGATCCCTAATCAAAGTTGTGAATACCGTTTTGGCACCTGTTTCGGTTTGGCCATTGGAATAAAATATTTCGGTACCGATCAATACTGGCGTTCCGTTTTGGGTTTACCGCAAATATATATATAACACATTTTTACTACCATATAAAATTATCAACTCTAAACAAGTAAAATCAAATAATACAAATTCTTAAGTCTTAATATCACATAACAACTCAAAAAAAAAAAAGTTTTTGATTTAGGTTAGACAAAAAAAAAATATATAATATATATATATAACACATTTTTAATACCATATAAAATTATCAACTCTAAACAAGTAAAATCAAATAATACAAATTCTTAAGTCTTAATATCACATAACAACTTAAAAAAAAAAAAAAAAAAAAAGTTTTTGATTTAGGTTAGAAAAAAAAAAAAAAAAAAACTTAAAAGTGTACCGGTCTGGAATTGATATTTTGTCCAAAATGGCCAGAATGTCCCGAAATGGCCTGGTATTTAATCCGAGGTGGAATAGGGGGTACCTCGTACTGGTTTGCATACCAGTACGAGATATTCCGCCTCGTTTCAGCCGGAACGGAACGGTATTCCTAACTATGATCCCAATGCCAATGCCAATCAAATAACAGACTCCTATTAATTAAGAGCATTGATAACCCATACCAAATATACACTATTTAAATGTGAATATATATTCACAAATTATAGACATTTGTGAATATTGATAATTTAATATCTACAATTTGTAGATCTATATCCAAATTTGATGGAGTGTACGCAACAATATTTACCCATTAATTATCTCCCTAGTTTTCTTTACACCCCTTCAAACCTTCGAAGCACTTGTAGATTAACACCCTATGTCCAATCATTTGAGCAATATTTGCCCTTGATCAACAGGTTAGCACATACACTGTAGGTTTGAAGTTACCATCCATCCCAACTTGACAAGCTAGAATGACGTTGAATAGGTATTACCTTTCTCATGAAAGGATTAAAGTCTTTGAATCTCCTAAACCTAATTCCCCATTCTGGCATAATGTTCTCCCATGCTTTCCGGTCTTTGAAAAATAAGATGAATAGGATTAAATTATAAATCCAACAAGAAGACAAATTTCTGTTTGTTGAAATCTTTAATCATTTGACTACTAAAAATTTGGGGTATAGTTACAAGTATCCTACTTCGCTAAACAATAAGACAAGTATGTGTTTGGTGGAATCCTATAAAAAAATAAAGGCAAATATTACTATGCAATACTTCATTTAGAGTATGCTACTTTCGACGACTCATAGAGTCGTACTGTCATAGTAGGAGTCGTGTGGCCCGTTGTTCTTTTCATTACTTCCGATGATGTTTTTGATACGAATCTTTATCTCTGAACACGTTTCACACCAATTCAATTCTCGTACCATACGTCAAGCAGCGTGTTAGATGGAGATGGAATCTTAGGCAATCTAGATGGCATAAAATATTTTTTCATTGTGATGAGATAACGGGAGATGTGCTTTACATGCACTTTTAAACAGGGAAGTAACACAATTTGAAATTGGTAGGGTCGGATCATATTTTGGACTGAGTAAATACTAAATAATACACATTAGGAATTCGGAAGGTTAGAGGTTAGAGATTTGATATTTGTTGGGTTAAAACCAAAGTTTTTTTAACTATTTTCTTTGAAACATGATGGACTAGAATAACATTTTTATTTATTTATTTATTTAATAGGTCTATTTGTAGTTTTTTTTTTTTTTTTTAAAGATAAATTGTAAATAGGACAGAGTTTTCCTCCTAACTCGATTTAAAGGAATCTTCTTTCAACCCACTACGTGATAAGTAAATAGATCATCCACATGTGTATTTTAGAAAGTTACATGATTCATTAAAAATATCATATGACTAAAAATATTTGTAAATGGTCTATTTACTTGCCGCGTAGTTTATTAAAGATAAACTATTTCTTAAAAAATATATAGGTTTTGGACGGAAATTTAAATGGTAGCCCCCACCGATCCCTTCTTGTGTCTATCCTTGCCTTTAAAACTAATTCAACTATTTGTCACATGCACGCAAGTGGTCGAACATCCTAGACAGAGGAAGTTTGAATAATCCAATGTTTCACAAGTTTTGAGTAATTCAATTAATTAAAGTACACTGTCAAGAATTTTGTAATGGAGTGAAATTCATGGGCACTTTTTACAAAGTAGATAAGAAAGTAAGTATTATTTGATCACCTTCACCTATATACCAATTACATTATTATTATTTTTAAGAAAAAGAACACTAAAATATGTCCACTTGGATCATTATATGGCCGCCCGTATCAATTTATTATGTAAGTATACATGTGCTGCTGTGCACCACATGCATGTCTGGTATAGGTGATCATTATTTACTGACAAAATTATTAAAAGTGGTGCGAATCTAATTATATTCTGAAGCAAATGAGAAATCCAACCTGAATTATCACAGATGGCCTAAATTCCATGCAATACTAACAATACTAAAAAGTATTGTATGATGAAATTTTTTTAATCTCAACTATCAAGTGAAAAATTCAACCCAAAAAAAAAACCTATCAAGTGAAAAGTAAATTTTGATTCCAACAAACGAAAAACTAACATTTTTAATTTTTTTTAAATATTTTTTAATTTAAACCGACTATTAAGATAATTACTTTATAATTTTTTATCTTCACATTGAAAAGTATTGCATAAAAATACTTTAAGCCAATTGCATGCTTCGGATCTATCCGAAGTGGGTGAGGTTTCCAGACGAATCTTTGTCCTTTGTACAAAGCATGAAGTGATCCCGCATGACACATAGTGATATACGCAATTAATCGGACATGAGCTTGATTAATAAAAAGTTTACCATTAGCTATTAGTTTACCATTGAGCTATATATACGCAGTAGCGTAAGGTGAAGAGCAAACCAAAAGAGCATTAGAAAGTAGATATGGAGGTCAAGCAGGTACTTCACATGAATGGAGAGGGAAAAACAAGCTATGCAGCCCACTCGCAACTTCAAGTCAGTCTCTCTTTCTCTCTCTCTATCTAGTCTCTCCATATATATCGATGTTGTTCTTTTCTTTTTCCTAGTTGTAATGTTTTCATGTTACATTTGGTTTTTTGAATTTATTATATTATTACTCGGCAAATAAAACATATATCCTACAAAATGAATTTTCCTCTAGACGGAGTAAATGATATTACACCATCATCAATATTAGATAGAAAAAATAAAATCATAACCTTATGGAAAGCATCCCTGAACTAATGCATGATGCATCATGAGTAAGAACACGTTTTGCAACAATTTTTAATTAACTAAGAACTAGATATTTTTCATTTCAGAGAATGGTGGCATCTATTGTCAAGCCCATACTTGAAGAGAGCGTAGAGGAGCTTTACCAAAACCTCTTCCCCGAGTGCTTGAAGATGGCAGATTTGGGTTGCTCTTCAGGACCCAACACCGTTCTAATTGTTTCGGAAATCATAGACATTATTGGCACTACATCCCACAATTTGAACCGCCCACCACCCTCATTGCAAGCTTTCCTAAACGATCTCCCGGGCAATGACTTCAACGCTATTTTCAAGTCACTAGAAAGCTTCTATAGGAAGTTGGAAACTGAGAAGGGAAACATGTTTGGGCATTGCTTCATATCTGGAGTGCCAGGCTCTTTCTATGGCAGGCTCTTCCCTAACAATTCCCTGCACTTTATTCATTCTTCTTATGCTCTAATGTGGATCTCCGAGGTTGATAATTCCCTTTAACTCTCCCATTAATGATGATAGTTTTAACATTTTTAATAGGGTGAATCAGGTTTCAACACTTGAATAGGAGATTTACCACATATTTTAATTTTGTTAGGGTTTAAAAAAATCATTTAACACAATAATAGTTAAATATTTAAATTCTTTGTTTTCTGACAATTTAAAATTTTTGGCTAAGCGATGGTTTATTATAATATCAAAATTCAAAATCGATGGTTCGAACATTGTCTTCACTCTTAAAAAAAAAAAAAAGTTAAAAATCTCACATATTAGGCTCTACAAATAAAAAGTTTGGGCCCATATGTGAGGGTTAATGTTAAAATAATGGTTAAATATTTAAATTGGGAAAGGTCCCCCTCCCATTAAAATCCTTCAAATCCCTTTAATTTTTAGTCGGATATAAGATATGTGGCATTTAAAAAATCCAATAGTCTTTTAGCCAATGTTAACGACACAAAGTCAAACAAATGCTACGTGTCACCAAACAAGCAAAAAGTTGGAGGGAATATGAGGTTTTCATTGAAAATGGATCATATTCAAATTTACCATTTTGTACCAAGTTTTTAGGACAAGTAATAGTTTATTTTCAGTTGAAAAGCTTATTATGTAAGCGCATCATATATATTTAATCTAAGCGACTTGAGCATCCAAAATCAAACCTCCAGTTTTAGTAGCTATACGTGATAATGAGGAAATTACAGGTACCGAAAGTGTTGGTGAGCAAGACAGGAGAAGCACTGAACAAGGGAAACATTTGCATTGCAAAGACAAGCCCTCCTGCTGTGTTTAAAGCATACTTTGACCAATTTGAACGGGACTTCACACTTTTCCTAAAGTCTCGAGCGGAAGAGTTAGTTTCTGGTGGTTGTATGGTCCTCACAACCATGGGCAGCATCAAAAGCGATGATCCTCTGTGCATTTGGGAAGTGGTTGGGCTAAAACTCAATGACATGGTCTTGGAGGTATCTAAGTGTTTATGTTCTTAGCTCTAGCTCCTAACTAAACAAAAGCAACTAAAATGAGTCTAAAAAAAGAAAATAATAGATGAACCCAACAATCTAAAATAACATATTTTGGAACATAAGATTACTGAATGACTAACATAAGCTTAAAAGGATGATATGATAAAGCACTTTTCAGCCACCTTAATTTCTTTGTTGGCTTGGTGGTCAGTTGATTTCATTTCTTTTCCTTTTTCTCTGAACACAGAAAAAACATTTAAAGTTACAAAAAAAATACATACATGATACATGTATAGATTATAAGGTATATGAAAAAAAGAAAAAAAAAAGAGTTGATAATAATTAGAAAAAGTGAAAAAAAAGAAAAAGAAAGTATAGTGTAGGAAAATGCTATTACTAATTTTACTATAAAATATTTACAAACTGACATAGCTAACAGTCTAGAAAGATATGAAATGTATATACTACCAATTTTACTACAAAAAGTTTACAAACTAATGTAATATTGAATGTAATTAATGCAATGTCAACAATATTAAATAAATATCTTAGGACAATTTTAAAACTACTATCAATTTTACTACAAAATGCTCTCAAATTGATATGCATTGGATGTGATTGATGTCACTTTTATAACATAATAAATAAATTTCTTAATTACTTTTTTATAATTGGTAACGTAACTGTTTGTAATACTTATGTAATAAAATTATATAGCATCATTCAATTTTTTAATTAAATTTTTTTCCATGTTTAAAAGTGGAGACATCAATTTATAAGGTTTATACAAGAAAATTTGTAGTATCCTAAATATAAGTCAAGGCTAATAGCAGCTGTACCGCAATAAATATGGTGCAAGTTATTAACTTCATTTTTTCTGGCTGAAATATATGTTTTTGTATGAGTTTAAAGGGCCAAGCTCTTCAGGGCATGATTATAAAAGCTAGGATTTTTAACTTATGCAAAATTTTCTAGGACACAATTTGTCGATCTTCACATAGAGAAAAGTGACCGTCCAGTGCATTAATGCACTAGAATGAACATGAGACCGATATATGGCCATCTTTGGACACATGTTGTATATGTGTCGCGTCAAGTACTACAAACCCCTAACCTTCATATATGAGTAATGCTAGACTTATCATATTTCACAACTGCAGAGATGTAAGTCTTTTATTAGTTTTCATTAGAACTCATCACTAATTATTAGTTTTCATTAGAACTCATAACTAATATCACTTTATTATTTACTGGAAAATTCTTAAATCCTGCTATGTGACTGTCCCGCCAAATGTGTTAAAAATTATAATATTTGTGTGTGTTTTGATAAAATTTATGTCAGGTGTTGTAAAATGTGTGTAGTTTGTAATAAAGTTAGTTTTATCACAAATATCCTTAATTCTACCAGAATTCACACATTTTCTTTTTATAATAATAAACACATATTTATCAATACGGATATAATATTTACTACAAAACACATAAATTTTATCAAAATCAACACCGATCCCGTGGCGGGACCTAAGTATTTCCCTTGTTCACATATAGATATTTTCTCGGGTCCCTAGTAAGATTGGTTTAATCATTGAAAGAGATAAGTTGTCGGTATGATCTTACAGAAGCTCTAGTACTTCAACTTAATTATGCCGTGTCATTGTCATGAAGTACGTAGCTTCTGTAATTTGATTACTTTCAACTTATGCAAGATCTATGTGCATAGCTTCAATCATGCATGATTGTTTACGTATGTGCTTAATTAAATACAGGGCATCATTGAAGAATCAAAACTGGGCACCTTCAATTTGCCATACTATGCAACCACTTCGGAGGAAGTAAAGAAGGTAATCGAGGCCGAAGGATCTTTTACTTTGCATAAACTTGAAGCTTTCAAAATGGATTGGGACACCTATATAAAGAAAGCTAACAAGGGTCTTGATAAGCAAGCAAGGGAAGCGATAATCGCCAAGGACATTAGGGCTGTGGGTGAACCCATTTTAGCAAGCCATTTTGGAGAAGCAGCCATGGACGACTTGTTCCGTAGGTTTAAAGAGGCTGTCCTTGATCACATGGTGAAGGAGAATTGTCAGTACGTTAATTTGGTTATCTCCTTGACAAAGAAGGGTTGAAGGTTAACGTGGAAGTTTCTTGAGAATAAGAGTAAAACGTGGAAGTTTTTTTTTTTTTTTTTTTGATGAGTGAAGTTTCGTAATAAGTTGTTCTTGCTTTTGTATGCTTATTATGCCATATATGGCTTTCATGTAAGGAATTTGGCTTAAATAATGGTTTATGATTTTCTTATGAAAAGTTCCTTACAATTATTCTTCTTTTGATACTTGTTAATTTGTAGCGAAAACAAAAAAAATGAAATGGTTATCTCTCACCCTCAATAATTTTAATTGAAATAATATTTTAAATTTGACTATATTATAAATTACACCGTCTAACTAAATTCATTACAATCTTTTTTTTTCTTTTTTTTTTTTCCTTTCATTAAAGTCCCATTTTCTTTTCCATTCAATCATTTCGTCCACTTCCATTAAATAGACTGATGTTATGCGCCCAAAAAACGACGTCATTGATAAAAAGAAAATCATAAAATTAATAAAGTTAGAGGATGTAACTTTGGAAAACATATAAGTTGGCTGAAAATATATATATATATCTATATATAATATAAAATAAAGTTATAGGATTGACTTGAACTGTAACCAAAGTTAAAGGAGGTAAACATTTTAAAACTTTGGTAATAATTAGTTTGGGTAAAGTGTGTAAATAATCCTATTTGTACCAGAAAGCAAAGATTTAAATAATTTGATTTATGAATCATCTAGATATTTTATAATTAATCAAAGAGCCATAAATTTAATTAATTATTTAAGGAGGAAATAGTAAAATACATAGATTCTAATAGGACACATGCATAATAAATCACAAACCCAACATTATAACATATTTCAATATATATATATATATATATGTATTTTGAAAGCTTGAGGTCACAAAGTTCCTGAGGAGATATTTTAATTAGACCATTGTCCGTATGCTTTTAATGATCATAAAACATTTTTTTAAACATAACATACCCAACCGAGGAAAATTATATAATACTCCGGGAGTACATTAAATGTATACTCTCTCCTCTCACAAAAGTGGTGGATCCCACCATGAATTTAATTAGCGGGACTCACGATTTCTGTGAGAGGAGAGAGTGTGCATTTAATGTACTCTCGGAGTATAGTATAATTATCCCCCAACCGATGGTCACAAATAAACTCTGCATCGAAAACAATAAAAATTTCCAATTATAACTTTTCTTTGTTCACCAACTCTCTTAATTTCCACAAAAAACCCATTATTAGTCGTTGATTGGCCTTGACCTGTTGTTGACACGCATTGACTTTTTCTCGAAACAACCTTTTTTTTATTCAAACACTTTGTATTTTCACGTAATTTTTGTTTTTGTTTTTGTTATATATATATATATATATATATTATATATATATATATATTGCTTTGATTCCAAATTTGAAGTCTGTTTTTCAATTTGAGGGTCTCAAATTTAGGATTCCGTAAATTAAAAGTTTTGTTTTTATATTTATTTGAAATTATGATAAATATTAATATTTTTTCGTGTGAGCCAAATATTGGAAAATATTTTCAGGCTTATTTTAAGGTCATAACCAAACACAAGAAAATAAATCAATTTTCCAAATGAAATGTTTCAATGAATGTAGCCTTTTTTGAGAACTAAACAAACGTACATGATTAAAATGACAATAATGAAATTTAGGGGACTAAAATAACAGCTAACCAAACTTAGGAGATATAATTTGAATTTTCACCATCAGCTTTTTTGTTTGGCTGTAGTGCTACTATGGGCTTGTTGTTTGAATATATTTAGCAAATTAAACAGCTATTTTGGGCTTGGTGACCAAGCTAATTAGATATCACATTCGTGTTTGAAGGAATTTTTTGCCAATAACGCAATTTTTTTTTTTTAAGTTATATAGCCAAACAATCCCCTTTGAAAGTTATATCAAAACGTAGGCCACTTTTGAAATTGTTTATTCAATAGACGATTTCTGTTGAATCTATATATATATATATATATATATTTTAATTTTAACGTTTTAAACATATCAGATTTAAAAATAAAAAATAAATAGTAAAATTTTTGGTCGTTTTATTTTATTTTTTAAAACCATATATTTTTATTAACGCGTTAAAATTAAATAAATAAATAAAAAACCGAAATCATCTCTTGAAGAGACGATTTTAATCTTTTTATTTTTTTACTTTTACTTTCCCATCTCTCTCATCATCGACTCTCTCTCTCTAGCAACGCAATTGCACTGTCCACCGTCCATCACGATCAATCGATCCCTTTCTCTTTGTTGCCGCTTCTCTTCTCCAGGCCCGGGCTGGTGTCTTTTTCTCGCCGCTTCTCTGCTCCAGCCGGTCTCTTTCTCTCCACCACACCAACTCCGGTACTCTTTGAACCATTCTCAAATTTTAATTTTAATTGTTAGTTAGTTAGGGTTTCTAGTTAATTAAGGTTGATTTTTAGTTAAGTTACAAATGGATTTTTGGGTTTTAGGATTTTTGGGTTATTTTTTAATCGGTAATAAAAAGATTTGATTAATGGATTTTAGGTTTTTTTTTTTTAATTGGTAATAAAAAGATTTGATTAAGAAAAAAAAAAACCAATGTTATTAACTAGATAATGAAGGAATCCTCGAAGAAAATAAAGCTAATTTAAGATTATGTTTATGTTTTTCAATGAATCATTATTTATTTAGGATTTGGATTATGTTAAGTTTTTATTTATTTATGTTTTTCGATGAATCATTAACGTTATGATATTTTTCTGATGTTTTCAATCGACACGTTTAGGGTTTAAATGTTAATTAGTTTGCTTTTGGTGTTTGTTTTGCTCCATGTGGTGTTGTTGCTAAGTGGTTAAAGAAACAAACTGAATATTGTTTCACTTGATTTGTGATTTGTTAGTGTATGTTGAGTAGTGTTGTTGCTGATGCTGGTATTTCTGTGTATGTTGAGTAGTGTTGTTGCTGATGTTGGTATTTCTATGTATGTTGAGTAGTGTTGGAGTAGTGTTGTAACTGATTCTGGTATTTCTGTGTATGTTGAGTAGTGTTGTTGCTGATTCTGGTATGTTAGTGTATGTTGAGTAGTGTTGTTACTGATACTGATATGTTAGTGCCAGTGTGCAGGGCCGGCTGGAGTATAGGCAACTTAGGCAGTTGCCTAAGGCCCCCAAATAAAAGAAGGCCCCATAAATTTTAACTAATAAATATTAGCTAAAAAAAAAAAATGGAAGAAACCAAATTTTAACTAATAAAAAGCCTCAAATATTAATAAATAAAAACATAATTTTTTTGTTAGACTGATCTTCGCCTTGCTCCTTGGCTGCTCACCTGTCAAAATTTTCTTTTATGTGCTGTATAAGTGTGTTGATAATTTTTGTTAGTTCCTTTTATCCGGATAAAAGGATGTCTCATGAGAATATAGCTTTTTTCCGTGTAAAAGGATGTGAGTCCTTACTTTTAACCGGTCCAAATTATGAGTATATGATTTAACTAAGCATTGATACTTTTGCCCTTTGGCCTATACATTAACTGGTTTGGAGTTTTTGTTTTTATCCTATTATACATAATATATTCCATCTTTTACGCTGTGAGTGACTCACATGCTAAAATAGTATTCATGTCAGTAGTGTGTGTCAATTTTTGCATGTGACCAGGATAATAAACTATCTTTATGCTCAACTTGTCATGTCAATGTAGGTCAGTTACTACACATGACTGAGTGGTCATGTCATTGAGTCACTTGTATCACTGAATAATGATGGTTCTTTGTTTTGAGTCATAAGTATACTCGACTTGTCATATCACTATCTACAATGTAAGTCCACATTAATTTGTCTTTATTATTCATGTACATTGATTTTATAAAAGTTGATATTTCATTGTTTTTAGAATGATATGAGATATCACTATCTGGAATGTAGGTCCACATTGATTTGTCTTTATTATTCACGTGCATTAAGTTTATAAAAGTTGACATTTCACTGTTTTTAGAATTTGTTTGATATGAGTTTCCTTGAATGTTTTATCTTATTATTTAAGAGCATTTCATTTATCTTGTTGGAAGTTAGTACTTGTGAGTTGACATATCAATGGTCACCCTTATACGAACTGCCTAGATTAGGACATGTTCGAATCTCAAATACACCTAGGCAACGGTTAAACATCGTTACCGTATGACCACCTGCCTTTTCCCGACACCTAGTAAACTTATTCATGACATATTTATTGAACAGTTCACTAGAATTAAGTTGATCTTGAATTTTAGCACGACGATCATCGAAATAATTAGCAAGTTTGAAAAAAGTGAATTTTACCATTGAAGTTAAGGGTAGGTTGCGTGCACCTTTCAGTACACCATTGAAGCACTCAGACAAATTTGTGGTCATTGCCCCATAACGATGCCATCATCATGTGAACATGTCCATCTCTCTATTGGGATCTCATCCAGTTGTATACGAGCTTCCTCATTGTATCTTCTAATGCAAGCCATTGTTGTGTCGAATTTCCGTTTCTGATTAACACTGCTTGCTCTTATTATCATATTCTTCAAATTCTTATCTTTGTAACGCTGGTTGAAGTTGCTAGCTACATGATGAATGCAAGCTCTCCAATATCCATTCGGAGACTGCCAATCAGTGACATGCTCATCTTGAACGGCTTTTTCGATTCCTACATGTCGGTCTGATATAAGGTAAATACTTTTCCGTTGTGTGACATCTTCTTTGATGCAACTTAAAAACCACTTCCAACTATCCTTGGACTTACTTTTCACAACCGCAAATGCGAGAGGATAAACCTCGTTGTTCGCATCTGGAGCCATTGCTATCAATAATTTCTCTTGATATTTTCCATATAAATGAGTTGCGTCAATACTGATCATTGGTCTATAATGTATGAATCTTGCAATGCAAGGACCAAAAGCCCAAAATACACGATGAAATCTCTCAGTATTTCTTTCGATGCCATATTTTTTCTTCCATCTCACTACTGTATTTGGATTAGCATCTTGTACTGCGGCCATGAACTTCGGTAAGATCTCATAAGACTTAACCCAATCCCCATATATCCTGGCAATTGCTTTTTGTTTTACATCCCATAACTTATAGTAAGAAATGTGTGCACCATATGCTTTAAAAATTTCTGCATCTAGGGTTTGAATTTTGACAGCATGGTCTTTTACTACGAGATGGTGAATTTCTCTTTCAATCAAATTTGAATCCAACATCTTACCATCTTTACTCACGTTAAGGTTTGTACATGTGTGAGGACAATAGTATTTAGTTATCTTCCAAAATCCATGCTTCTTGCGCTGGCATGCCCAAAGTTTCCATGAACACTCATTTGTACAATAGATTATAGATTGCCCATTGAGTCAAGTTTGATTCATACACCTTATACCTCTGGTTTCTCTTAATGCTGTAAATCTTTACTGCATACTGAACCTTCGCTTTATTGCTGAAAATCAACCCTTTACGGAACTCCAACTCCTTGTCCCAACTGGATAGAGGTGTTACCACATCATCACATGGAACACTAATATTATCTCAAGTGTTTGCAATAAACGAAGGTGATGGAACTTCCATTGTAGGTATGCAGGGCGTAGAGTGTTGTGTATGTATATCATCATCTTCATCAATGCCATAATCATTAACTATCAGTTCACATACAGAATCTTCATAATCATCATGAACATCATCAATATCATGTAAGGTCTGGCTTGCCATAAACACATCATCAAGGTGATCATCTTGTACTCCCTGAGCATTCTCATCAAAACGGTTGGGACCACATCCATCCACTAGTGGTGATGATAAATGCTCATGTCAACAGTTGCTACCCCCACGTTCCTCTAATGGTGTCGGTATATCATAACATGGTGTTGTGAGGGGTTGGGTAAGAACATTGTAATCTCCCTGCAAATCTTCACCTCCATAACCCTCTAGATTTGCATGTTGTGCATCTTCAATATTATATAACTCAACACCTACTAACTGAGGCGTAATAGTTATATACAACTTAACACCTATTAGCTGAGGCATCTCATCTAGCACATCAAACATGAAATTAACATCATTGTCGCCATTTATCAACATAGGCATGTAGAAAATGTTGTGGCTAAGGATTGCCTGGGGAGAACGAAAAGTAATAGTAATGGCATTGGAATGATTATCCAATTCCAGTGCATTGAATATCTTTCTTCGCAATTTCTTAAAATTGATCCCTTGTTTTACTTGAATATTCTTCATCTGTATCCCTTCATAGTGAACTCCATGGATACTATCATAAATTATTTTTCTGTTGTAGCGGATATATATAGTAATTGGAGCTATGATACCTATTTAAATCAAAAGTAATTTACAACTTGTTAGTAACAACTAAAGAAATTATTATCTATAAAAAAATTTAATATATCACATATAACACATTCAAAGATACATTCAACATTATATTTACACAACCCCATTGTTAAATATTAAAAGAAAAAAAAAAGAAACAAAAAAAGATAATTACTTGAAGCAACGCTTAAAAAAAAATATTGTTCAACGTATGCGTTCAGTTTAGCAAGTAAAATACCACAAGATATACAACCTGAACAAAGAAAATAATGAAAAGACAATCTATTAAATTCAGATTTGTCAATTCCATAGTGTGCAAGTTTTGTAAAAAAAAAAAAAATCTGGTTTACTTGCTTACATAGCATATACATAATAAAGTAATAAACAATTTTAATATTAACGTCATTTTTTTTTTATTGGATATTTTGTGTATCAATATTCAAAGACATATCACACTTTAAACATATTCCTAAATTTAACCTAAAAAAAGTTTTATTTTTCTCTAGCCTTTTTTTTTTATTTTTTGATAGATAAATCAAAATATTATTAGAATATGGGCAGCCTTTAGTACACAGGTTGTGTACTGAAAACACCAAACCATTAAGACAAGTTACAAGAGTCTAAAAACTCCTTAAAATATCTCTAGCCTTTTTTATCTTTCTTTTTGTTTAGTCGTTTTTAAAGTGTAGAAATTCTCCTATTTTTTTCCTAAGAATCAGCACAAAACTATGTGGTTGTTACATATTCATTCTCTAACACAACAAGAATAACAACAAACAATTATTAGTATGGGTAAGAGAATAAACTATGTATTAGCAACATTTAAAATAAAAGAAGTGTATGGGAAGATCTAAGTTATTTGCTTACATTTGAGGATATCTCAATGGATCAATGAAGTGTGAGGAACCTTTGATTGAAGAAGTAAGTGAATAAGAAGGTTGAAGGGGTTGTTGCTGTTGGAGAAAGAGAGCTGGGCGAAGTTTGGAAGAAAAACAGATCTGGTTTGAGTTTAAAGTGCTGGTGGCTCGTAATTTGATAAAAAAGTTATGCTTAAGAGATGTTTTTTTTTCTTTTTTAAATATATATTTTTTTAAATGGTGCATTTAAAAAAAAAATTAAAAATAAAAAACTAGAATTTTTTTTATAAAAAAATAATTTTAAAGGAAAAATCGTCTCTTCAAGAGACGATTTGTTCTTTTAAATTTAAAAAAAAAAAAATTAAAAAAAGAAAAAAGAAAAAGGAAAATCGTCTCTTCAAGAGATCATTTGTGCTTAAAAATCGTCTCTTCAAGAGACGATTTAAAACTAGCCTATGTTTTGATATAAGTTTGGAAGGGTACTTTTTGACAAAATAACTTTAAAAAATGCATTATTGGATCAAAATTGCCCATGTTTGAATAGTATAAGATCGCACGCAATTCGTGTTTGTCAATAGCGTTATGTCCTAGTAGTACCTCCACTTTTGTAATCCCTCAATGTCTGAAGTTTGATCTCCAGTTATATATCCAGTAACTTTATCTAGCCAAAAAAAAAAAAAACCTATGAACTAATTTTTTAATCCAATTTAGTACTTCAAATGTTAAGAAAGAGCATATAGTTCCTTTTGTTAATAACTTAATATTTCATCCAAACTGATAAGGATGATTTACCATTTGCATTACCGTGCAGCAAAGACGTGAGTAAAAAAAAAAAAAACAGAAGGAACCTAGTTCGGAACAAAGTTTCATAGGTTCCCTCCTTAGCAGCTTCAGTGTGTTTGGCCTTTGGACTCCAAAAAGATATACTATGCTGTAGATTTTTTTTATTATTATTTATTTTTTCAAATATTAGATGCTGTAGACTTCCCAATCTCACCTGCTGTAGCATTTTCAAGGGGTTCCATATGAGGCCATAGTTAATGATTGCAGGTCCCTCAAGCATTAGTTTAGAAGGAGTCCTAACTTTTTTTCTTTTTTTTTGATAATTGGACAGTTATAATACAGAGGAAGGATTTGAACCTAGTTCTTCATATAAAAGATATTAGTCAATGTAACTGAGCTACAAAACTCTTGGCATATGGAGTCCAACTTGAGCACTCACTATTGGAGGCCAAATCAATTTGCTAAGAAGGGTTGTAAGCAAAAGAACTTCACAATTAATTTTGTATAATTGACACATCTATGAAGTGAGATTATCATGAATATTTATATTGACAAAGTAGGGTTACAAGTAAGAGAAAAACAATTAAAGGCCAAACATAGGGCCTAACTAAAAACCCAAACAAAAGCCCACGTGCACCTAAGTCACGGAGTAATTATTCTAACGGAAATGTTTCTTTCACACAGGGTGTGAAAGTTACTGTTTCACACCCCCACTAAAAGACAAACCCGCTATCCCCGGTTTGCTATTCCAAGTTCCACTATCCGTGTAACCAAACACCCATTTTTCCTCATTTTTTCTGAAATTTTCTCTCTCCTCCCGAATGCTCTGCTCTGCTCTGCTCTCTCCTCCCGAATTTTCTGCTCCTCCTCTCCCCGATCTGTCCTCATGAAGCCATGGATCTCTCTCCCCCGAAGGTTTTTCATGTATTGAAGTTTGAAGTTTGAAAGATTTGGGGTTTGAAAGTGTTGATTTGACGTGATCTGATTTGGATTTTAAGATTTGGGTTCTCTATTTCAGTTTGACGTTTGAAAGATTTGGGGTTTGAAAGTGTTGATTTGAGATCTGATTTGGGTTTTATTTGGGTTTGGGAATAACGAAGTTTTGATGTTTGAAGTTGGGGTTTGATTGTATTTATGAGGGTTTTGGATGATTTTGTTAGGGTTTGAAATAATAAAAGTTAAAGGTTTGGTCGGGTTCAATATTTTTTTGAGGGTTTGGTTGATTTTGGTTGAGATTGGAAATAATAAAGTTTGGTTTTTTGATTTTGAAGTGATTTTGGTTGGTTGAGATAAAAATTAATAAAATTGTTACAAAAATGCCAAGAAACATGTTTAATAGATGGACAAGAAACATGACCAATTCGTATGAACATGTTTAAATGTTCATGTAATTTTCTGGAAAATGTGGACAAAAACATGGAATTATGGACAAAAACATGACATTGTGGACAAAAATTTCGAGTCTACTTATGAACACTTAAGTGAACCCAGAAATGTTCATACAATTTTCTGGAAAATGTGGACAAAAACATGAAATTATGGACAAAAAAAATGAAATTATGGACAAAAACATGAAATACACTTTCTGAGTTCACTTGAATGTTCATAAGTAGACTCGAAATGTTTGTCCACAATTTCATGTTTTTGTCCACATTTTCCAGAAAATTGTATGAACATTTCTGGGTTCACTTAAATGTTCATAAGTAGACTCGAAATTTTTGTCCACAATTTCATATTTTTGTCCATAATTTCATGTTTTTGTCCACATTTTCCAGAAAATTGTATGAGGTTCACTTTAATGTTCATAAGTAGATTCGAAATTTTTGTCCACAATGTCATGTTTTTGTCCATAATTTCATGTTTTTGTCCACATTTTCCAGAAAATTGTATGAACATTTCTGGGTTCACTTAAATGTTCATAAGTAGATTCGAAATTTTTGTCCACAATGTCATGTTTTTGTCCATAATTTCATGTTTTTGTCCACATTTTCCAGAAAATTGTATGAACGTTTAAACATGTTCATATGAATTGGTCATGTTTCTTGGCATCTATTAAACATGTT
The DNA here is from genome assembly GCA_907173295.1 of Fagus sylvatica. Taxonomy (NCBI): domain Eukaryota; kingdom Viridiplantae; phylum Streptophyta; class Magnoliopsida; order Fagales; family Fagaceae; genus Fagus; species Fagus sylvatica. The sequence continues at coordinate 13,834,506 of OU015772.1, read as the reverse complement.
TCTTAGCATCTTTGTAACAATTTTGTCATTTTCTATCTCAACCAACCAAAATCACTTCAAAATAAAAAAAAAAAACCAAATTTTATTATTTCCAATGTAGACATGGCAATAGTTTGCTCCTGGGTATTTGTTTGAACATATGTAGTTTCACCACAATTTGGGAAACATTTTTAGACATCCTTTTTTTATATCTTTCACAACAAGTAATGTGAAGATTCCAATGGCAATAGGTTGCTCCTGGTAACATTAAATATAAAAGAAACTCATGGGTAACCTAAAATATCCAACCAATTCCACCATTTCATTTATTTATTTACTCCATTTACAAAAAAAAAAAAAAAAAAAAAAAAAAAAAAAGATATTGTTTCTGTTCACTACCTTTAATAGAATCTCAAGTATAGGAAGAATAGAGTTTTAAATACAAAAAGTATAAACGTAAATACAAAAATAACAAATGTGTGTCAAAACATAACAACTATATGCCGGTAAAGAATTGGGCAGCCGCAAGCACAGTTTCAGCTTTGTACAGCTTTGGGCAGCAAGGAAGTGTAATACAATTCTAGCAGAATGCGTTCCCTTATTCTTGGGCAATCAGCCTACAAAACATAAAAGAGATTTAGAAATTATTGGTTAGTTGTTTTGACTTAAAATGAATGCATTAATGCATCATGAAATGAAGGTGTGGAAATCATACCTCTTTGAACTGTACTATCTTGTTTGAAAAAATCAAGGATTCCATGAATGTCAACATAAAAATGCCACAGTCGGAACTGGAAAAATTGAGGCAAAAGTACATAAAAATCAACATTGATCAACATAATTTATGGAAATTATGTCTTTCCTTATTGCCAAGTTAGGCTATGAACCACTTTAAGCCAAAAAGTAATGTCCAGCAAAACCATTTCCAATTGTTTATATATACTATAAGATATTTCTTGTAGCTTGAGCAACTAACATGTTAAAATAAAGTTCAAAAAACCATGAAACACCATGAAACAGAAAGACAAAGCTTAAAGATAAGTGTTTTAATGCTCACCAACTGCCCTTGAACTCTCTCACTCTCTCTCTCTCTCTTATCCCACCTCTTAAGTCTCACTATTCTCAGCTTACAGGTTCAGCCTTAAAGACCCATTTCCTTTCTTTTTTGATTAAATTTATCTCTCTCTCTCTCAGAAAGGATGAGTAAACAAGATATCATGAAGATGCAGGTACACCCTTTTAACTGTTTTCATGTTCCATGTTCTGAAATGAAGCTATTTAGGACTGTTTTTGGATTCTTGTACTGTTTCTCAATTGACACCAACATGTACCATAGAAACCAACATGTACCATAACATCCATAGAAACCAACATGTACCATAACATCCAACAAGCTATTTATATTTTTTTGTAACTATTTTTCATAACATCCATAGAAACCAACATGTACCAACAACCTATGTAACATCCATAACATCCATAGAAAGTGTGGACAATTATCTTTAAGTTTGGACATTATTGTCCACATTTTCTGGTAAATGGTAATAACATTCAAGTGAACCCAGAACCAACATAGCAACAATTACATTTGAGGTCATGATAGATATTGGTACTTACGCGTATTTATCTTGGGTTGGTATGTCATCCTTGTATTGTAGGAGCCATGTATGGACATCCGTATGCTTCAAGTTCTCCATGCATATCTGCTCCAAAGCTTTTCTCTATGATGCAAGCAGCAAAAAGTAGTATCAGTGGGATATAATACTGGGTTAGCAAGAAAATTGAAATGAAAAACAAGTGTTTACCAATGTTGGTGCCAAAGCTCTATGGGTTGCAGTAGGCAAAGAATCAAAAAAATAGAAAACTTTTTGTAGACAATCTACAACCATCATAACAAAATGGCCATTGTGGCATGCTGGGGCAAAAATCTGCATTAAGAAACACGAAAGGGTAGGTCATACACATGAAAATAGATATGTAACAACAGTTTTTGACAAAATGAAAGTTGGAGGTCTCTATAATTACCCGGTTGCAATTTGTCGGCATTGAGCGTACCCAACTAGGGCGGAACATGGCTTCTGGTTGAGGCTGGTCATCTTGGATGGGTTGTTTACCCTTTCTTGTTCTTTTCCCTCTTTGTGTTGAGGTTGACGGAGCCATACCCAAGATCGTAGTCTGCATAAATCATAGTTAGTTATTTGTTGAAAGAGCTCACTGTATTGACATCATGCATAGTGTAAAAGTATGAACAAGTATTGGCCAAGGTTGAAATTTTGTTATTTTACCCCGCCATGGTACGCTTATTACGAAGTTGATGTACGGTGGAGGATGGCCGGTTTGGGTGAGTTTTCGCATAAGGACATCCTTAAAAGCGTCCACCACCTGCGTGTGTCACACTTGCTTAGTAAACGATGTGGAATTGTAAAACTCATGTCTCAAATATGCAATAAATAAAGGATCTAAAATGCAAAATGAATATGTAATTACCGCGGTGGATATCCACCTAGAACCATCGTCCTGAGCTTGATCAGCTAACAATGATGACACCTCTCGACCCGTGAGGTCATATGTGTCGGTCGAGATTGCCATCTCATTGCTATCAACCTCGTTGGGCCTAGAAAATTTTAAACGTGTTATAAACCAGTATGAGGTAATATTGATAATCACTTCATAAATCATTACATAATTGAAAGAAGAGATTGTTACAACCTTTTCCTAGTGCCCCGCCTTTTCGGAGCCCCCCATTTCTTCCTAAAATCAGCCAAGACAGCCTCATCAGCAGCTGTTGGCTGGTATAGGAAATGAGCATCCACCCACTGCTCATGATTTTTCAACATGGAGTACATTAAGTTATTTCATATGTGATTTTTAATCAAAAAAATAGTTAAAGCATGAGCATTTAACCCAACATAAAGTAAGCATGAGCATTTAACCCAACATAAAGTTAAATGACATATGAACCCAACATAAAGCAACAACATATGGAGTACATAAAGTTAGTTCACATGTGATTTTCATATGTCATTCATAGTGTTTCATATGTGATTTTCATATGGAGTACATAAAGTTAGTTTATCATTACACAACACACGTACCTCATTTATAACTGGTTCCGAATGGGGGGCCACTATCATTAGATTCTTGTGGGCTCGTGTTTTCGCCCTTGTATACGTCACACTAGTAGCCCCCTTTGATGGTGAACTCACCAAATCCACCATAGCTGCAGCTGCCTCCCCTGCATTGTCCTGCTTTGATGGTGAGCTTGCCAAGTCCACCACCGCCACCTTGGCCTTCTTTTTGGCAGCTTTGCCTCTCTTGGCAGCCTTGGACGGTGAACTTGGCAAGTCCACAATGGGGGCTTGAATGGGCAGCTGGCTTTGTGAGGGTGGGGGCTGGCTGTGTGAGGGTGGGGGCTGGGTGAGGGTGAGGGTGGGGGCTGGTTTGGTGAGGGTGGGGGCTGGTTTTGTGAGGGTGAGGGTGAGGGGGGGCTGGTTTGGTGAGGGTTGGGGCTGGTTTTGTGAGGGTGAGGGTTGGGGCTCGTTTGGTGAGGGTTGGGGCTCGTTTGGTGAGGGTGAGGGTGAGGGTGGGGGCTGGTTTTGTGAGGGTGCGGCCTGGTTTTGTTGAATATTGGGGCTATTCTCTAGGACCGCGGCCACCAAACCCTTCACATGGTCAAGCTCATCCTTTAAGCGCCGAACTTGTCGTGCTAGAGCTTCCCGTTCAGCCCTCTCAGCTTGGAGCTCTAGCTGCAATTCATTGGACGGCGTTTGAGGAATTGAGCTTGGTCCAGCCCCATCATCCCTTGACTATGATTGGGTGCGAGCTGCCATGGGTTTCTTGCAAGGTCTCCATGGCTTCTTCTACCACATTGAAGTCTTGCTCCCATGGCATTGCTACAAGCACGGACAGCACCTGCAAACAACAAGATATATGAATTAGAACGCTAAAATACTAACATATAAGATCTTTATAAGATATTAACATGTTTATTAAACTAGTATGCAACTTTAGTGTAAGATACTTACATTGGCACTCTTACTAAAGGCCTCGCTTGCCTTCTTAGTATACATTCTTTGGTGCGTCCATGCTAAAAATCTTGGGAAAGGTTGGTTAATTTCAGCATTCTTCGAACCAACCCCCAAGTGCTCGCATGCCCATATCTGCAAAAATCATGACATCAATGGCAAGTTTAAGAATAAAACAAAATTTAGAATGGTTGTGGAGTAAACAATGAGGATAAAAAAAAATTTTACCTGAAGCAAGGCAGTGCAACCTTGAATGTGCAAGTTGCCTCTACCTTTTTTCGCTTGCATCGATGAAGCTGCGCGGCTTAAACCACTAACCAAGAAGTCATACACTGCCTTCCCCCATGCATATGTACCTAGGTTGGCTCTATCATCAAGCAATGGTAGGAGGCTTGGGTTGACTTTTTTGGAGGTGGTGGGAAACAAAAAATAACTAAAGACTAGGGCAATGTACAACCTAACCCTATTTGGGACTTGTATGGAAGTTTTGGTGAGCAATGTCACCAATTTATTTCGGTCTGGTGAAGTTGTCTTCAAATGCCTATCTAACAATTTCTCCACCATAGACCCCCCAGAATGAGATTGGTTCAAATCAATTGGCTCTCCCCTCACAGGCAACCCCAATATGAGGGCAATGTCATATAGGGTGAAAGGTATGAGCCTATCACCCACTTGGAATGCACGTGCATCGGCATTCCACCTTGTAGCCATCACTTCAAGGATCCGTCCACTTGCCTCGATGTTGCAGTGGAGATTCAGCAACCACCCAAATGGAGTGGTTTGCAGCTGGCTCTTGCATTCTTCAGCTAAGGTGTTGTTAACCTCCATCAATTTGGTAACACTGCACTGATGGCGAATACGAGGTGCAGCTTCAATACTCGCCATTGCCTTGGCCACATGCAAAATGGAAATCCATAGAATTAGAATATCTCATAAAATCATTCACTTTAAAAGAAACAAGAAGATATAGAGGATAGATGCTAACAAGAATAAGCTCATCCAAAGACACTATGTCTTGAAGCCAGCATGTCACACAAAGATACCAATAGATTTATTGTAGGATTCACACTATTCCATTATGTAGTAACAAGTTTCATGTGTTGTACATGTAACAAATTCTTATTCTTTCTGTTTTTGGCACTCTAATCATCTTTACCCTAGTAGTAATGCCAAGACAAGGATGCTGTATAAAATGTATGCCAATTGAAGCACTATTATACAGAAAATGTGAAAATTGTCCAGAATACCCTTAAATTGTCCAGAAAACCCTAACATTGTCCACATTTTAATCACAGTTTAAACTTGTGGCCATTCCAAACATATTTGTCACATTCAAGTCAACCTATGACCACACACACACAAAAAAAATAAAAAATAAAAAAACAATATCAGTCATCACTAGTACTATATTTACTATACAAGTACTTGGCACACATGGCTGGACAGGTATTCATTTGTCTTCTCTCTTAGTTAACTCATTTGGGTTTGTTTTTCTTTCCATGTTTCTCAGCTGGTTCTACAGTAATTTCCAACTCAATCAGATTGAGCTAACCCAACTTGCATAAACCAATTTTGGTTCTAATTTGACCCCCAAAGTCAAATCAGTGCCAGTCTCTTAACCCATATAAATGTTGTGTATGTTTATATATATAACCAATATAGACTAAATCCAACAATAAACCGCTTAATTCACACTAAATGCAATTTCAATTATATTTTCCTGCACCACATAAACAGAAGCTGTTTGATCATATAAGAAAGAGAAAACACATATTACAAATGATTGATCTTAGCTAATTGGTTATATATATAACAGCAAAATCATTGCTTAAAAGAATTGGATATAACAGCAAAAATCATTACAGCAGAGAGGAACAGAAAGCCACAAGTGTAGATGTAAGGCTCTTGATAGTGTCTAAGATATCATAAAGATTAACATTAACAGTGTTGGTGAAAGTGTGAGGTGCAGTCAAGTGCAAAGTGCAAGTGCAAGTGCCTTCTAAAGGGAACATTAAAAAAAAATTGTCCAGAATACCCTTAAATTGTCCAGAATACCCTAACATTGTCCACATTTTAATCACAGTTTAAACATGTTTTGTTTTATTTATCTTCTTCATGGAACTCTCTTATTCCTTTATATATGCTCATACAACAATATCCATTAACTGAAATCAGTGAACTTGCCACTGGCTAAGAAAGAATACTTTTAACTAATTTTACTAATCGAAAACATAGAGTACAAGACAAATAATCAGAACGTAGGTAACATTTTCAAACAATAGCAAACACATAAGACGTGAGAACTAATCATACCCTAGAAGGTTCCCAGAAGAAAAATGTCATGTTTTGTTACTCCCTTTATACATTATAGAAAAAGGAAAAGAAAAAAAAGCACAATTGTTTAGTATTAATTAGGTTCTCCAATCATTTTGTGACATAACACCAGAAGGTTCTTCCATAGGATTGACAAACTTGAAGTGGGGGAGGGATCTTATTCTTGATGGTGACTCCATTATCCTGGTGTGGTTCGCATACAGACCATGTTCACTCAGGTGATAGTTTTCTGCTCATCTACTTAAATATTTCTTTCTTCCATTATGACTGCTTATTAATTTGTTAATGCACAGTATAAAATTGTGTAGTGCAATTGTCCTACATCCCTCCTATTTCCGATATGTTGTCTAACACCACATAATGTTCATATGCTTTATTATATTGATGGAGTAAAAGATAACTTTTCTTAGAATACCTACACTAGATAGTCATTTTCATTATGTCTAATTTCTGCTTCAATTCAATATGTAGGTCTGACCTGTGGCATGGTTTATACCACATCATTTACATCATCACAAAGAGAATATGCTCATCTCTTGAAGTGGAACTATAGACAGATCAAATCTCACCTTCATAAAAGATAGGATTTTTTGTTCTTTGGGTCTTGAAAGATAGAGATAATTAAGGTTGAAACAATTAATTGTCTCTTGCCTTGTAACTATGGTCCTAGGACCTTCATGGACCAAAGAGAAAGAGAGACATACTTTTGAAACTCATTCTAATTCAAGCACAATGGCTTTTGTAGAAAGAGCTCCAAAGAAACATGACCTTACATGCTTAGTTCAGACTTCTTTAGAAAACAGACTTTAACAACCAAATTAAGGTTGATTGTCTCTTTAGGGGACATCCGATAAAGGTGGAACAGGACTGTACATTTTTTATTTGATGAGTAAGGTTGTAAATTTCATAGTCCAACCAAGAAATGCAATATTCTAAGCTAGGGCCTGCATTTAGATTTGAGTATTTTAATATTTAAAACCTTGTATGAATCATGTAAAGTCTAACTGTGCACATATATTAAGAATAAGATTTGAGTATTTGAATAGCAATTACTTGTATGAACCATGTAAAGCCAAACTGTGCACATATATTAAGAAAGACAAACAAATATCAAGGACAAGCTTAACAATTTCCAGCAAACAATGCAACACCAAGTTTGTCATGTTGACAGCAAGGCAGGAGACAGAAAAAAGTGATTGCAGAAAGAACAAGACTAAGCTATCATGTTCAGAAGTAAATTTTTTGGATGGATTTGAGCTTCAATAACATGTACATTTAAAATGATGATCTGTAAACCATAAAATCATCACCAGAGGTCCAGAACCACAAAAACATCCACAAGCAGAACAAAGCTCCTCAATCCTCCACATAGTTGTTTGTATAAAAAGAATATATAACCATCTAAGTTTATTTGCAACACTGCTGTTAAGAATCTTACTTGTATGATGCTAATCAAGTTTCTTTTCTTCACCCTCTAATACTGACAAGCTAGCAAATGTAAAAACTTCCACTAGAATGAATTTAATGGACAGAAATAATTATTGAGAATCAAACTAAAACAGATCACATAAATGAAATTTAAAAAAATTAACAAAGTGACTACACAAAACCCTAAGATTGTCCACAAAACCCTAACATTGTCCACACTTAGCAAATTCCTCAACCAAAGTCAAAATATTTCACAAAATGGCAAGCATAGTATCAACTCACAAAAAATTAAAAAATGACAGAAGAAAATGAGTTTGGGCTCTCACCTTTCTCTTTCGAAGATTGTTTCTTACTTCCTTTTGCTTTTGTGTCTACGGGTGCAAGGGAATGGGTCACGCTGGGGAAGTTTGAGTGTTTGATAGGAGTGTAGTTTGTTCTTGGGAATGTTTGCACGTGAAGAGAGGGAGAGGAAAGACTGTGACAGAGGAGAGGTTCAGTTTCAGTTTCTAACAGTTACACTTTTGTTTGTTTGTTTCAGTTTCGAAGAGACAGAAGAGAGGGCGTCGTGTACTCGTGTTGAGGAAGCTTCTGACATGCAGGCTCGAAGAAACGACGCCGTTTGGGGACCACTTTCCCCTCAAAAGCCC
>OU015772.1:13806172-13825993 GCA_907173295.1 Fagus sylvatica | reverse complement strand
AAGTACTAACTTCCAACAAGATAAATGAAATGCTCTTAAATAATAAGATAAAACATTCAAGGAAACTCATATCAAACAAATTCTAAAAACAGTGAAATGTCAACTTTTATAAACTTAATGCACGTGAATAATAAAGACAAATCAATGTGGACCTACATTCCAGATAGTGATATCTCATATCATTCTAAAAACAATGAAATATCAACTTTTATAAAATCAATGTACATGAATAATAAAGACAAATTAATGTGGACCTTACATTGTAGATAGTGATATGACAAGTCGAGTATACTTATGACTCAAAACAAAGAACCATCATTATTCAGTGATACAAGTGACTCAATGACATGACCACTCAGTCATGTGTAGTAACTGACCTACATTGACATGACAAGTTGAGCATAAAGATAGTTTATTATCCTGGTCACATGCAAAAATTGACACACACTACTGACATGAATACTATTTTAGCATGTGAGTCACTCACAGTGTAAAAGATGGAATACATTATGTATAATAGGATAAAAATAAAAAACTCCAAACCGGTTAATGTACAGGCCAAAAGGCAAAAGCATCAATGCTTAGTTAAATCATATACTCATAATTTGGACCGGTTAAAAGTAAGGACTCACATCCTTTTACACGGACAAAAGCTATATTCCCATGAGACTTCCTTTTATCTAGATAAAAGCAACTAACAAAAAATTATCAACACACTTACACGGCACATAAAAGAAAATTTTGATAGGTGAGCAGCCAAGGAGCAAGGCGAAGATCAGTCTAGCAAAAAAATTATGTTTTTATTTATTAATATTTGAGGCTTTTTATTAGTTAAAATTTGGGGTTTCTTCCATTTTTTTTTTTTAGCTAATATTTATTAGTTAAAATTTATGGGGCCTTCTTTTATTTGGGGGCCTTAGGCAACTGCCTAAGTTGCCTATACTCCAGCCGGCCCTGCACACTGGCACTAACATATCAGTATCAGGTAACAACACTACTCAACATACACTAACATACCAGAATCAGCAACAACACTACTCAACATACACCAGAAATACCAGAATCAGTTACAACACTACTCCAACACTACTCAACATACATAGAAATACCAACATCAGCAACAACACTACTCAACATACACAGAAATACCAGCATCAGCAACAACACTACTCAACATACACTAACAAATCACAAATCAAGTGAAACAATATTTAGTTTGTTTCTTTAACCACTTAGCAACAACACCACATGGAGCAAAACAAACACCAAAAGCAAACTAATTAACATTTAAACCCTAAACGTGTCGATTGAAAACATCAAAAAATATCATATCGTTAATGATTCATCGAAAAACATAAATAAATAAAAACTTAACATAATCCAAATCCTAAATAAATAATGATTCATTCGAAAAACATAAACATAATCTTAAATTAGCTTTATTTTCTTCGAGGATTCCTTCATTATCTAGTTAATAACATTGGTGTTTTTTTTCTTAATCAAATCTTTTTATTACTGGTTAAAAAAAAAACCTAAAATCCATTAATCAAATCTTTTTATTACCGATTAAAAAATAACCCAAAAATCCTAAAACCCTAAAATCCATTTGTAACTTAACTAAAAATCAACCTTAATTAACTAGAAACCCTAACTAACTAACAATTAAAATTAAAATTTGAGAATGGTTCAAAGAGTACCGGAGTTGGTGTGGTGGAGAGAAAGAGACCGGCTGGAGCAGAGAAGCGGCGAGAAAAGACACCAGCCCGGGCCTGGAGAAGAGAAGCGGCAACAAAGAGAAAGGGATCGATTGATCGTGATGGACGGTGGACAGTGCAATTGCGTTGCTAGAGAGAGAGAGTCGATGATGAGAGAGATGGGAAAGTAAAAGTAAAAAAATAAAAAGATTAAAATCGTCTCTTCAAGAGATGATTTCGGTTTTTTATTTATTTATTTAATTTTAACGCGTTAATAAAAATATATGGTTTTAAAAAATAAAATAAAACGACCAAAAATTTTACTATTTATTTTTTATTTTTAAATCTGATATGTTTAAAACGTTAAAATTAAAATATATATATATATATATATATATATAAATTCAACAGAAATCGTCTATTGAATAAACAATTTCAAAAGTGGCCTACGTTTTGATATAACTTTCAAAGGGGATTGTTTGGCTATATAACTTAAAAAAAAAAAATTGCGTTATTGGCAAAAAATTCCTTCAAACACGAATGTGATATCTAATTAGCTTGGTCACCAAGCCCAAAATAGCTGTTTAATTTGCTAAATATATTCAAACAACAAGCCCATAGTAGCACTACAGCCAAACAAAAAAGCTGATGGTGAAAATTCAAATTATATCTCCTAAGTTTGGTTAGCTGTTATTTTAGTCCCCTAAATTTCATTATTGTCATTTTAATCATGTACGTTTGTTTAGTTCTCAAAAAAGGCTACATTCATTGAAACATTTCATTTGGAAAATTGATTTATTTTCTTGTGTTTGGTTATGACCTTAAAATAAGCCTGAAAATATTTTCCAATATTTGGCTCACACGAAAAAATATTAATATTTATCATAATTTCAAATAAATATAAAAACAAAACTTTTAATTTACGGAATCCTAAATTTGAGACCCTCAAATTGAAAAACAGACTTCAAATTTGGAATCAAAGCAAAATATATATATATATATATATATATATATATATATATATATATATATATAACAAAAACAAAAACAAAAATTACGTGAAAATACAAAGTGTTTGAATAAAAAAAAGGTTGTTTCGAGAAAAAGTCAATGCGTGTCAACAACAGGTCAAGGCCAATCAACGACTAATAATGGGTTTTTTGTGGAAATTAAGAGAGTTGGTGAACAAAGAAAAGTTATAATTGGAAATTTTTATTGTTTTCGATGCAGAGTTTATTTGTGACCATCGGTTGGGGGATAATTATACTATACTCCGAGAGTACATTAAATGCACACTCTCTCCTCTCACAGAAATCGTGAGTCCCGCTAATTAAATTCATGGTGGGATCCACCACTTTTGTGAGAGGAGAGAGTATACATTTAATGTACTCCCGGAGTATTATATAATTTTCCTCGGTTGGGTATGTTATGTTTAAAAAAATGTTTTATGATCATTAAAAGCATACGGACAATGGTCTAATTAAAATATCTCCTCAGGAACTTTGTGACCTCAAGCTTTCAAAATACATATATATATATATATATATGAAATATGTTATAATGTTGGGTTTGTGATTTATTATGCATGTGTCCTATTAGAATCTATGTATTTTACTATTTCCTCCTTAAATAATTAATTAAATTTATGGCTCTTTGATTAATTATAAAATATCTAGATGATTCATAAATCAAATTATTTAAATCTTTGCTTTCTGGTACAAATAGGATTATTTACACACTTTACCCAAACTAATTATTACCAAAGTTTTAAAATGTTTACCTCCTTTAACTTTGTTACAGTTCAAGTCAATCCTATAACTTTATTTTATATTATATAGATATATATATATATATATATATATATATATTTTCAGCCAACTTATATGTTTTCCAAAGTTACATCCTCTAACTTTATTAATTTTATGATTTTCTTTTTATCAATGACGTCGTTTTTTGGGCGCATAACATCAGTCTATTTAATGGAAGTGGACGAAATGATTGAATGGAAAAGAAAATGGGACTTTAATGAAAGGAAAAAAAAAAGAAGAAAAAAAAAGATTGTAATGAATTTAGTTAGACGGTGTAATTTATAATATAGTCAAATTTAAAATATTATTTCAATTAAAATTATTGAGGGTGAGAGATAACCATTTCATTTTTTTTGTTTTCGCTACAAATTAACAAGTATCAAAAGAAGAATAATTGTAAGGAACTTTTCATAAGAAAATCATAAACCATTATTTAAGCCAAATTCCTTACATGAAAGCCATATATGGCATAATAAGCATACAAAAGCAAGAACAACTTATTACGAAACTTCACTCATCAAAAAAAAAAAAAAAAAAACTTCCACGTTTTACTCTTATTCTCAAGAAACTTCCACGTTAACCTTCAACCCTTCTTTGTCAAGGAGATAACCAAATTAACGTACTGACAATTCTCCTTCACCATGTGATCAAGGACAGCCTCTTTAAACCTACGGAACAAGTCGTCCATGACTGCTTCTCCAAAATGGCTTGCTAAAATGGGTTCACCCACAGCCCTAATGTCATTGGCGATTATCGCTTCCCTTGCTTGCTTATCAAGACCCTTGTTAGCTTTCTTTATATAGGTGTCCCAATCCATTTTGAAAGCTTCAAGTTTATGCAAAGTAAAAGATCCTTCGGCCTCGATTACCTTCTTTACTTCCTCCGAAGTGGTTGCATAGTATGGCAAATTGAAGGTGCCCAGTTTTGATTCTTCAATGATGCCCTGTATTTAATTAAGCACATACGTAAACAATCATGCATGATTGAAGCTATGCACATAGATCTTGCATAAGTTGAAAGTAATCAAATTACAGAAGCTACGTACTTCATGACAATGACACGGCATAATTAAGTTGAAGTACTAGAGCTTCTGTAAGATCATACCGACAACTTATCTCTTTCAATGATTAAACCAATCTTACTAGGGACCCGAGAAAATATCTATATGTGAACAAGGGAAATACTTAGGTCCCGCCACGGGATCGGTGTTGATTTTGATAAAATTTATGTGTTTTGTAGTAAATATTATATCCGTATTGATAAATATGTGTTTATTATTATAAAAAGAAAATGTGTGAATTCTGGTAGAATTAAGGATATTTGTGATAAAACTAACTTTATTACAAACTACACACATTTTACAACACCTGACATAAATTTTATCAAAACACACACAAATATTATAATTTTTAACACATTTGGCGGGACGGTCACATAGCAGGATTTAAGAATTTTCCAGTAAATAATAAAGTGATATTAGTTATGAGTTCTAATGAAAACTAATAATTAGTGATGAGTTCTAATGAAAACTAATAAAAGACTTACATCTCTGCAGTTGTGAAATATGATAAGTCTAGCATTACTCATATATGAAGGTTAGGGGTTTGTAGTACTTGACGCGACACATATACAACATGTGTCCAAAGATGGCCATATATCGGTCTCATGTTCATTCTAGTGCATTAATGCACTGGACGGTCACTTTTCTCTATGTGAAGATCGACAAATTGTGTCCTAGAAAATTTTGCATAAGTTAAAAATCCTAGCTTTTATAATCATGCCCTGAAGAGCTTGGCCCTTTAAACTCATACAAAAACATATATTTCAGCCAGAAAAAATGAAGTTAATAACTTGCACCATATTTATTGCGGTACAGCTGCTATTAGCCTTGACTTATATTTAGGATACTACAAATTTTCTTGTATAAACCTTATAAATTGATGTCTCCACTTTTAAACATGGAAAAAAATTTAATTAAAAAATTGAATGATGCTATATAATTTTATTACATAAGTATTACAAACAGTTACGTTACCAATTATAAAAAAGTAATTAAGAAATTTATTTATTATGTTATAAAAGTGACATCAATCACATCCAATGCATATCAATTTGAGAGCATTTTGTAGTAAAATTGATAGTAGTTTTAAAATTGTCCTAAGATATTTATTTAATATTGTTGACATTGCATTAATTACATTCAATATTACATTAGTTTGTAAACTTTTTGTAGTAAAATTGGTAGTATATACATTTCATATCTTTCTAGACTGTTAGCTATGTCAGTTTGTAAATATTTTATAGTAAAATTAGTAATAGCATTTTCCTACACTATACTTTCTTTTTCTTTTTTTTCACTTTTTCTAATTATTATCAACTCTTTTTTTTTTCTTTTTTTCATATACCTTATAATCTATACATGTATCATGTATGTATTTTTTTTGTAACTTTAAATGTTTTTTCTGTGTTCAGAGAAAAAGGAAAAGAAATGAAATCAACTGACCACCAAGCCAACAAAGAAATTAAGGTGGCTGAAAAGTGCTTTATCATATCATCCTTTTAAGCTTATGTTAGTCATTCAGTAATCTTATGTTCCAAAATATGTTATTTTAGATTGTTGGGTTCATCTATTATTTTCTTTTTTTAGACTCATTTTAGTTGCTTTTGTTTAGTTAGGAGCTAGAGCTAAGAACATAAACACTTAGATACCTCCAAGACCATGTCATTGAGTTTTAGCCCAACCACTTCCCAAATGCACAGAGGATCATCGCTTTTGATGCTGCCCATGGTTGTGAGGACCATACAACCACCAGAAACTAACTCTTCCGCTCGAGACTTTAGGAAAAGTGTGAAGTCCCGTTCAAATTGGTCAAAGTATGCTTTAAACACAGCAGGAGGGCTTGTCTTTGCAATGCAAATGTTTCCCTTGTTCAGTGCTTCTCCTGTCTTGCTCACCAACACTTTCGGTACCTGTAATTTCCTCATTATCACGTATAGCTACTAAAACTGGAGGTTTGATTTTGGATGCTCAAGTCGCTTAGATTAAATATATATGATGCGCTTACATAATAAGCTTTTCAACTGAAAATAAACTATTACTTGTCCTAAAAACTTGGTACAAAATGGTAAATTTGAATATGATCCATTTTCAATGAAAACCTCATATTCCCTCCAACTTTTTGCTTGTTTGGTGACACGTAGCATTTGTTTGACTTTGTGTCGTTAACATTGGCTAAAAGACTATTGGATTTTTTAAATGCCACATATCTTATATCCGACTAAAAATTAAAGGGATTTGAAGGATTTTAATGGGAGGGGGACCTTTCCCAATTTAAATATTTAACCATTATTTTAACATTAACCCTCACATATGGGCCCAAACTTTTTATTTGTAGAGCCTAATATGTGAGATTTTTAACTTTTTTTTTTTGTTTTTTTTTAAGAGTGAAGACAATGTTCGAACCATCGATTTTGAATTTTGATATTATAATAAACCATCGCTTAGCCAAAAATTTTAAATTGTCAGAAAACAAAGAATTTAAATATTTAACTATTATTGTGTTAAATGATTTTTTTAAACCCTAACAAAATTAAAATATGTGGTAAATCTCCTATTCAAGTGTTGAAACCTGATTCACCCTATTAAAAATGTTAAAACTATCATCATTAATGGGAGAGTTAAAGGGAATTATCAACCTCGGAGATCCACATTAGAGCATAAGAAGAATGAATAAAGTGCAGGGAATTGTTAGGGAAGAGCCTGCCATAGAAAGAGCCTGGCACTCCAGATATGAAGCAATGCCCAAACATGTTTCCCTTCTCAGTTTCCAACTTCCTATAGAAGCTTTCTAGTGACTTGAAAATAGCGTTGAAGTCATTGCCCGGGAGATCGTTTAGGAAAGCTTGCAATGAGGGTGGTGGGCGGTTCAAATTGTGGGATGTAGTGCCAATAATGTCTATGATTTCCGAAACAATTAGAACGGTGTTGGGTCCTGAAGAGCAACCCAAATCTGCCATCTTCAAGCACTCGGGGAAGAGGTTTTGGTAAAGCTCCTCTACGCTCTCTTCAAGTATGGGCTTGACAATAGATGCCACCATTCTCTGAAATGAAAAATACCTAGTTCTTAGTTAATTAAAAAATTTTGCAAAACGTGTTCTTACTCATGATGCATCATGCATTAGTTCAGGGATTCTTTCCATACGGTTATGATTTTATTTTTTCTATCTAATATTGATGATGGTGTAATATCATTTACTCCGTCTAGAGGAAAATTCATTTTGTAGGATATATGTTTTATTTGCCGAGTAATAATATAATAAATTCAAAGAACCAAATGTAACATGAAAACATTACAACTAGGAAAAAGAAAAGAACAACATCGATATATATGGAGAGACTAGATAGAGAGAGAGAAAGAGAGACTGACTTGAAGTTGCGAGTGGGCTGCATAGCTTGTTTTTCCCTCTCCATTCATGTGAAGTACCTGCTTGACCTCCATATCTACTTTCTAATGCTCTTTTGGTTTGCTCTTCACCTTACGCTACTGCGTATATATAGCTCAATGGTAAACTAATAGCTAATGGTAAACTTTTTATTAATCAAGCTCATGTCCGATTAATTGCGTATATCACTATGTGTCATGCGGGATCACTTCATGCTTTGTACAAAGGACAAAGATTCGTCTGGAAACCTCACCCACTTCGGATAGATCCGAAGCAATTGGCTTAAACTATTTTTATGCAATACTTTTCAATGTGAAGATAAAAAAATTATAAAGTAATTATCTTAATAGTCGGTTTAAATTAAAAAATATTAAAAAAAAATTAAAAATGTTAGTTTTTCGTTTGTTGGAATCAAAATTTACTTTTCACTTGATAGGTTTTTTTTTTGGGTTGAATTTTTCACTTGATAGTTGAGATTAAAAAAATTTCATCATACAATACTTTTTAGTATTGTTAGTATTGCATGGAATTTAGGCCATCTGTGATAATTCAGGTTGGATTTCTCATTTGCTTCAGAATATAATTAGATTCGCACCACTTTTAATAATTTTGTCAGTAAATAATGATCACCTATACCAGACATGCATGTGGTGCACAGCAGCACATGTATACTTACATAATAAATTGATACGGGCGGCCATATAATGATCCAAGTGGACATATTTTAGTGTTCTTTTTCTTAAAAATAATAATAATGTAATTGGTATATAGGTGAAGGTGATCAAATAATACTTACTTTCTTATCTACTTTGTAAAAAGTGCCCATGAATGTCACTCCATTACAAAACTGTTGACAGTGTACTTTAATTAATTGCATTACTCAAAACTTGTGAAACATTGGATTATTCAAACTTCCTGTGTGTACGATGTTCGACCACTTGCGTGCATGTGACAAATAGTTGAATTAGTTTTAAAGGCAAGGATAGACACAAGAAGGGATCGGTGGAGGCTACCATTTAAATTTCCGTCCAAAACCTATATATTTTTTAGGAAATAGTTTATCTTTAATAAACTACGGGACAAGTAAATAGATCATTCACGAGTACTTTTAGTTACATGACATTTTTAATAAATTATGTAACTTTCTAAAATACACATGTGGATGGTTTATTTATTTACCAGATAATGGGTTGAAAGAAAATTCATTTAAATCGAGTTAAAGGAAAACTCTGTCCTATTTACTATTTATCTTTAAAAAAAAAAAAAAACTACAAATAGACCTATTAAATAAATAAATAAAAATGTTATTCTAGTCCATCATGTTTCAAAGAAAATAGTTAAAAAAACTTTGGTTTTAACCCAACAAATATCAAATCTCTAACCTCTAACCTTCCGAATTCCTAATGTGTATTATTTAGTATTTACTCAGTCCAAAATATGATCCGACCCTACCAATTTCAAATCGTGTTACTTCCCTGTTTAAAAGTGCATGTAAAGCACATCTCCGGTTATCTCATCACAATGAAAAAATATTTTATGCCATCTAGATTGCCTAAGATTCCATCTCCATCTAACACGCTGCTTGACGTATGGTACGAGAATTGAATTGGTGTGAAACGTGTTCAGAGATAAAGATTCGTATCAAAAACATCATTGGAAGTAATGAAAAGAACAACGGGCCACACGACTCCTACTATGACAGTACGAGTCTATGAGTCGTCGAAAGTAGCATACTCTAAATGAAGTATTGCATAGTAATATTTGCCTTAATTTTTTTTATAGGATTCCACCAAACACATACTTGTCTTATTGTTTAGCGAAGTAGGATACTTGTAACTATACCCCAAATTTTTAGTAGTCAAATGATTAAAGATTTCAACAAACAGAAATTTGTCTTGTTGTTGGATTTATAATTTAATCGTATTCATCTTATTTTTCAAAGTCCGGAATGCATGAGAGAACATTATGCCAGAATGGGGAATTAGGTTTAGGAGATTCAAAGACTTTAATCCTTTCATGAGAAAGGTAATACCTATTCAACGTCATTCTAGCTTGTCAAGTTGGGATGGATGGTAACTTCAAACCTACAGTTTATGTGCTAACCTGTTGATCAAGGGCAAATATTGCTCAAATGATTGGACATAGGGTGTTAATCTACAAGTGCTTCGAAGGTTTGAAAGGGTGTAAAGAAAACTAGGGAGATAATTAATGGGTAAATATTGTTGCGTACACTCCATCAAATGTGGATATAGATCTACAAATTGTAGATATTAAATTATCAATATTCACAAATGTCTATCATTTGTGAATATATATTCACATTTAAATAGTGTATATTTGGTATGGGTTATCAATGCTCTTAATTAATAGGAGTCTGTTATTTGATTGGCATTGGCATTGGGATCATAGTTAGGGATACTGTTCCGTTCCGGCTGAAATGGGCGGAATATCTCGTACTGGTATGCAAACTAGTACGAGGTACCCCCTATTCCACCCACTACAAGAAAAAAGGTTAATTGCAACAAAATTTTTTGTTGCAATAACTTTCATTTTGTTGTAATAGATTTTTATCGCAACGAAAGTAAGTCGTTGCAAGCTGTTGCAATAAACTCCGTGGTAATAGGTTTTTGCCGTTGCAATAAACTCCGTGGTAATAGGTTTTTGCAACAAAATTTGTCGTTGCAATAAATATTATATATTGCAATGAGATTTTTGTTGCGATAATTCCATTTATTGCCACAACCATTTCGTTGCAATAAAATGTTTTTTTTTTATTTTTATCAGCATTAATTATTGATATTTCTATTTGTCACCGGTCCTGTTTAATAATATAAAAACTAAATAAAGAGCAACATTCACAAAATCAAGAAATCTACAAAAAGATAGAAAATTTATAACACTTCACAATATTAATAACTACAACTTCTACATAAAATTCATAAGTACAAAAATAATCCCCCGTCTAAGTTTAAGTCATTAATGGATACAAATTCATGGATTTACAACAAACACAAAATTCTCTTTGAGCTCCAATCCATGTTTCATCCATGTATCAATCAAAAGCCACGATATTGGTTACCTCCCTATAAAAAAGAAAAAAATTGTAAGAACTCAATATATAAACGTGTATATAACATGCTTATCAAAATTTATGGGAAGGTCTTTAACCAAAGGCATGTTCCTAAAAAAATCAGAATAAACAACTTGCACAAGAGAAAAAGGTTCAGACAAAAAAAAAAAAGTCCACTAGGAACAATTCCCCCAAGTTGTGTACCCACTCACATTCAACATAATCCAAAAAAAAGTGCCCCATGCCAAACTGCTAACCAACTAAATATTACATATATATATATATATATAGAAGACCAGTAAGACTTGCAAATATAATATGCAGTAAAAAGCAGCAAAAGATGGAAGCAACAATTGATTGCTAAAACAGCTTTCTATGACTAACTGCAATTGTTCAATCAATTGCAGTAACAACACATGCAGCACAACACTTCTAGAACCACACTCATTATACAAAACAATACAACTATCTTTTTTGCAATCCATTGATTGAACAATTCCAGATCAACAAACTGTAGAATATATTTCTCCTATTTACAAATCCAAAACACCATGATTCAGCAACCCTTGCAGTAACAACACATGCAGCACAACACTTCTAGAACCACACTCATTATACAAAACAATACAACTATCTTTTTTGCAATCCATTGATTGAACAATTCCAGATAAACAAACTGTAGAATATATTTCTCCTATTTACAAATCCAAAACACCATGATTCAGGAACCCTTAATCATACATTATCACATAAAAACAAAATCTCCATCATAAAGCAGCACAATATCACTACACACTCATTTTCCACCAAATCCAAAGCATCATCATTATCTAACCCAATAAAATCCACCAGTACAATACCAAAAGCAACATTAATTTTAAAGGTTAAGCAACAAAAAAACACCACCATAGTGGCTCCATTTCTAGATTAAGATAAAAATGCCCCCATCAATATTCAAACTCAGAACACTTATTCTAAAGCGCAACAAAATCTCATAACATCAACAAGCGAATAATATTAGGCTACATTTTTCACATTTCTTAAAAAAGACAAAATTCCAGAAGTAAGAACAATTTATGATAAGTATCATCTACAATTACAAAAAGATGATTGGTGGAAAAGAATTATTGTATATGAAGCAGGTGAGAGAACAAACAAATGTTACAAGCAAACCATCAAACAACTCATTTGCATAAATTTAACAAGTTTGTATACCTGAGATTGATTGGCAAATATTGCCATGAACTCCTCCCTAAGAGCCTCTAGTCGTGCATCACTTTCAGCACGATCTGCTACACGTTCTTCCTTCCTCTTGACCCGTTCTGCCTCCCTCTCAGCCCGTTCTACTACACGTTCTGCCTCCCTCTCAGCACGTTCTTCCTCCAATTTCTTTTTCAAAGTTTGAATCTCACAACTGACCTCATCACGTACACGTTCAGCAAAAGTAGGAGGTTTCGCCATGTATCCTCGTCCACGAACATAATTTGGTTTTAAACCCACAATTGATTGGTATATTTCATCTTGCTCTTCAGCAGATAAAAGCCGGACATTCTTCAGCTTCTATCTCAGCAATCCTCTTTTTAGCTTCATCCTATATTACAAGCATTAACACATGCTTTCAAACAAGTGAAACATACAATGCAATTTAAAAATTTAAAACTAAATGCATAAACAAAATTATACTTACATAAACACGTTCTTTCTCAGTATCAATCCATTGGCCATTAGGACAATATGCCAACGCCAACAATTGAAGATCATTTGGCTCCTCTTGTGTTTCTGGGTCCGTCTAAGATATAAAACAAATACATGACAATATCATTTTTAAGTAATTATAAGTACACTATTAACATTATATAATATGGCTATTTTTACTATTAGAGCTTACATTTTCATAACTGATTTGTGAGTACGATTTACTACCAGTACGATGAATCGACTCTCGTTGTCCCCGATTTTCAGCATTTCTATCACTTATATCCTGAAAGAAACATAGCATCATCTATAATATACAGCTCTACTATAGTATACAAAATACAATAATAACATCGTTATAAACAATTTCATTAAGAATAACAAAAACTCCCTTTAAGCGCATAAGCATGCACTTGAAATGAAAGAATAATACAAAAGAGCTAAACTAGAACTCCCCAAACAGTCTACATTAAGCATAAAGACACCAAGTTTCAAACCGAAGAGTTGTGTTTTCCAAAACAATTATACCAACCATAAACAATTTCATTCTATAGTTAGACAAAAAATTTATTATTTTACCTGAAAATCATCAGTTTTAAAATACTTAATCATACCCTCCCATTCTTCGGGGTCAAGCTCTTCGGGCCTATTTTGGAGTAATTTCTTGTGATCATCTTTATATGCCTTGAATGTTGCTGATAAAGTACTCTTCCAACCCCTATACCTCTCTTGAGCAATTCTTAAAATCTTAGTTCGAGCATAGTCATCATCAACTAGTCTCCATCGCTCCTAATAACACCATCAACAACAAGAATGGCAAATGTCAATCACAAATAATAACTTAAAAAATATATATTAAAAGTCTAGTTAAGGTTTATATTCCAAACATACCAAAACTTTATCTTTCAAGACATTTTTTGGCTCAAGTGGTATTTGTGACCATTTTTTCACACCAACAATTGGTATATGCTGTTTCATTTGAAGCACCACTTCATCAACAAAAGAGCGACGATTAATGTCGATAGGCCCACCTAACTTTGTCGAGAACTTAATCGATAACTTTCCATCACTACTCTCATTGGCTTTCTTAGCCACCTTTAATCCTTTAAGAGATCCTCGGACCCCTTTTAGGGACCTGGTGTAGAATCTAAACATTATCCAATATTTTCCAAATTAGGTAAAGACATTAATAAAAAAATAAGGATGTACTGAATCAATAAAATGATGAGAAAATGAAATACTAATTAAAATTTAGTATGAATAAATCCATGTTGGGAAAATAGTTCAATCTATAAGTTTATAACCTGATGGCTCGGGCCTTGGACGACGAGCATGTGAGGGAAATGGGCGTGTAGGTTGTAATGTGGATGATTCCCCTGATGGTTGAGATGATGGTGGCTCAGATTGTATTTGGGATGGAACCATGCTTGACCGTGGTGGCATCCTTTGTCGTTGAAGTGACAATGTGCTAGAGGGCATAGAGGATACATTTCGTGTACGTCGCTGAGATGATGATGCCATCCAAAATATAGACACCTGAGAAAAATTCACAACCATACAAGTGACAAAAATTTGCAAATAGTTATGATATATACATTGATAATAACTTAATAATAAAATCTTCCATAACGTTATTACATTGCATACTTTGGAGAAAGAAATTACAATGATTATTATAATAAAATTATTACAGAAATTCATCATCATCTTCATCATTATCGAGGCAAGCTCCCACAAACTCATCATCAATGGACATATCATCTTCTTCATCAGTGTCACTGTTTTCAAAAACATTATCATCTTCCAGGTTAACACCCTCAACAACATTTACATCAATTCTCAATCCTTCCATATCACCTCTACACCATCCAATCATATCTTGAGAACTTTCTTCATTACCATCCACATCATGTTGAATTATTGGAATCTCACTTAGCTGGTAAGGTTCATTATCATACGTATTGACTCTCATCTTCTACCTCTTGCTCCCTATTTGGCATAGCAAAGAGGTTTCTTGGTTTCATCTTTATCACAGAACACCAATTCTGATTTTTCACATCCTTTGCATAATAAACTTGTTCTGCCTGAATTCCTAAAATGAAAGGATCATCCTTGTATTGAAGACGTGTTATGTCAACACTAATGAACCCATACTCATCCTTCTTGTACCCTCTAATTTGGTTCCTCCCTGGAGGTGGTACCTCAAACCAATCACATTTAAACAAAACGACTTCCTGACTTCCCAAATAATCTAAAGCAATAATTTTTTGAATGACACCAAACCAATCTATACAACTTGTACGCTCATCACCCTTCACGACCACACCACTATTTTGGGTTTTTAGAGTTTGCTCTGCTTCTTTTGTTCGAAATAGGAAACCATTCATGATATATCTAGCATAAACTCGTGCACGAGGATCTGGCCCACGAGCTAACCACAATATTTGGATCATTTACCCGTTCATCTCTACTATTGTAAAGTTGTGTAATCTACATTCATATAAAAAAATAAAAAAAAACAATAATCAGTATTGAAACCACTTATGTACCACTATTGTAAACAATAATTTTTACAATACATTTATGTCATTGATGTACTTACTCGAGATTGAAACCACTTAGAAAATTGTTCTTTATGCCTTTGCTCTACATTTCGAGGGTTTGTTGTTGTAAGTTCTTCTATATGTTCACTACATACATATAAATAAATATATATATTAATAATATAAAAATATAAAGACCTTAATCTAAAGACTTACTCAAAAATAATAATAATAATGAGATGACTTACTCAACCCATGGAGCAATTTCTTCACAGTTGGTTAGAATGTAATGATGTGCCACATGAAGCTCCGACTTAGTAAGATATTTAACCACATAGTTTCGCCTGTTATGGTTAACTGGTGCGAATACACTCAAACTAGATGTCACTTTATTCTGACAAGAATCCACATTCCTTTCTAGTCGATTTAGTTTTGTATCCATATCATGTAAGTACCATGAGCAAAATGTCATGCATTCCTCTGAAATATATCCTTCAGCAATTGACCCTTCCGGATGAGCTTTGTTACGCACATACCCCTTTAACGTGCGTAAATATCTCTCAATTGGATACATCCACCTATATTGAACGGGGCCTGCCACCTTAGCTTCATATGCAAGGTGAATCGGTAAATGCATCATAACATCAAAGAATGAAGGTGGGAATACTTGTTCCAATTTACAAATTGTTTCAACGATTTGATCATTTAATCGGTCCAATTCTTCCACCCTCAATTCTTTTGAACACAACTCCGCAAAGAAACCGCTTAAACCAATTAATGGTTCACAAACCTTCTTTGGTAATAAACCACGTATCACAAGTGGAAGTAAACGCTGAAATATAACATGGCAATCATGTGTCTTCAACCCAGACACCTTGCATTCCTTTACCTGCACACATCGCCCTATATTTGATGCATAAGCATCAGGCACCTTCACATCTTTTAAAAACTGACACAAGATACGTTTTTCATCAATGGTCAATGTATAACAGGCTGGAGGTAAGATGTACTTATTACCCTCATCAAGTGGATGTAAATCTTTTCTTATTCCCATTGCTTGAAGATCAAGACGTGTGTTTAAGCCATCCTTTGTCTTCCCTTCTATATCAAGGATCGTTCCCAGTACACTATCACAAATATTTTTTTTCTGTATGCATCACATCCAAATTATGACGGAGTAATAATGTTCTCCAATATGGCAAGTTGAAAAAAATACTCTTCTTTCGCCAATTATGCCATTTGATCTCATCATCACGTTTTCTCTTCTTTGCAATGTTTTTTCCAAAGGTCACCTGCTCGAATTTTTCAAACTCTTCAATCACCTCGTCTCCTGTTAATGGTTTCGGTGCTTCCCTTGATTCCCTTGTGTTATCAAATGAAATTTTATTCCTACGCCATGCATGATCAGGTTCTAAAAATCGACGATTGCCCAAGTAACATTGCTTCCGTCCATGCTTGAGCCTACGAGAGCACGTATTCTTGTGACAGCATGGACATGCAAGTTCTCCTTTTGTACTCCAACCAGACAATACTGCATATGCTGGAAAGTCATTGATTGTCCATAAAATTGCAGCATGTAAACGAAAATTGTGCTCCAAAGAGGCATCAAATGTCTCGACACCATGTTCCCACAAGTGTTTTAATTCTTCTATCAATGGTTGCAAATACACGTCAATGTCATTTCCAGGTGACTTTGGCCCAGGTATAAGCATGGACATTATCCAAAAAGGTTGTTTCAAGCACATCCATGGTGGTAAATTATATGGAACTAACACAATGGGCCACGTACTGTGTGAAGTACTCATAACTCCAAAGGGATTAAACCCATCAGATGCAAGGCCAAGTTTGACATTACGAGAATTTGATGCAAACCATGGGTGAAGTTCATCTAATCGTTTCCATGCCATAGAGTCAGCAGGATGCCTCAACACCCCATCATTTACGCGACCCTCCTTATGCCATCTCATATCAGAAGCTACATGTTTTGTCATAAACAACCTTTGAAGCCTTGGCGTTAATGGAAAATATCGTAGAATCTTGTTAGGAACCTTTTTGTTCTTCTTCTCCTTCCCAATAGTAGTTTCATCACTCTCATTCACTACATTGTTGTGAACTGATTTCCATCTAGATTCCATACATATTGGACATTGCTCCAAATCAGCATACTCATTACGATACAACACACAATCATTAACACAAGCATCAATCTTTTCATATTCAAGTCCTAAATCACGAATCACTTTTTTAGCACTGTACAATGAATCAGGAACCAAATGACCATCGGGAAGTGCTAACTTGAAAAATTCAAGTAATCCCTCAACAGATTTGTTACTCCACCCATATAGACATTTCATTTGAAACAATCTCACAAGAAAGGACAACTTTGTTAATTTTTTACAATTGGGGTACAACTTCTGTTCGGCATCCCGTAACACTCGAAAAAATCTATCAGCATTGTCATTTGGTTCCTCACAATCCTGCATATTTAAATCATCAGCCCCACCAACCGTGTCATTGCCCAAGTTCTCACCTCTAATCATGTTATTAATCATCTCATATGCACTGGCATCATCACATCTTTCTTGATCAGACTCATTGTCTACGCCCTCACTATTATCATTAGATGACTCATTAACCCATTCTTCACCGTGATGAGTCCATTTCTTGTAGTTCTGATCCATTCCAAATTTCACCAAATCTAATGCTACCTCGTTACGCGTCTTATGAATCATATTAAGGCACCGACGACATGGACACCGAATTGTATTTGCCACTGCTACTTTTTCAAAAGCCATATCTAGAAACACTTTCATACCCAATTGCCATTCTTGTTGCCATCGATCTTTAATGAACATCCAATTTTTATCAATCGACATCTTCACTGTACACACAAAATGCAAAATGAATACAAATTTTTCTACAACAAAAGAGTCAGATAACATCACAAATACATGCAATTCATTTGGCTTTTATTCCTGCACAAAGCATATAAGGGTTGCTTTACATAATTTGATTAAGATTGACTTGTTGAAACTTGAAAGACTCACATAAGAATATAAGATCACACTACCAATTATTAAGACATCATTTAAAGAGCCAACTGTTGCATACCTCAGTAGAACTCTGATACCGGCAAGTACAGAAATCAAGATCTGCAGTTAGGTAGGGTGATGCCTCCACAGAAAACAGTGCCCTGTCATAAATAAAAGAAAGTTTAGATGCATGAAAACTAAAACACCCAAAGGCTATTAGCAGCTAGAAACTTTTAACATGTTTGAGTACTTCCAATGCAAGTACCTATTTGAATGTTAGATAAAATAAAATAAAGTACATATTTTTGAGCAAACCAACTGTCACATTGTTGTATTAGAGGGTTAATAATAGTTGTGTTAGTTCAATTTATTTACCTGCGTGTTATTGTGCACGTTTGGTGCTATATCTGTTAGATATGGCACCAAATATTTGATATTATCTATGGCTTTAAAGTTGATTCAATATATTATCCTTGTGGACCTTGAATGTGATTATAACAAATTTTTTTTTTCTTTTTTTTTTTTTGCAATGGTCAGCTGATTAATTAGTCATATTTCCTGAGGGAGCAAATGGCAGCAGTAGATGATATCATTACAAATTTTCAACATGATTGAATTTACCAGGCAGAAAACATATATCTACATTTGCAAGCTAAATTCCAGACATATGTGCTGAATATTTATCTCTTTCTCTCTCTAAAAGGAAGAACAGAGGAAGGGAGTCAGGGAGAGATAGAGTTTAATATTCATCACATATTTGCAACCTAAATTCTAGGCATAGAGTTTTTCTTTCTCTAAAAGGAAGAACAAGATATGTATCAATGGCATTGTGAAATATAAGTCAAATGGAGAAAACTGAAGATCAGGAGGCTAATATAAAGGTAATCAAGAGCATTATTCTCTCTTGCATATAAACATGAAGCTCTTTCTTATACAACTACAGCAACTCTTTTTTCTCTTAATATATCTACATAGGTGTTATCCACATTCCTAAGGTGCAGCTCTGGGGAGTAGAAATAAGTACCATAAAATTGTCCCAGTCAGAGTATCTACATGGACATATTAACTTGCATGACAAGAGAAATAGCTTTCTTGAGGTGCCTTAAGTTAGAGGTCAGAAAAAGACATTAAGAGTACAATAAGGTTCAATTCCATATGACATCTAACCCCATTGCTTTCTAAACAGAGGTGGAAGAATATTTCATACTTACTATAGACTGTACTTCCACTACAGGAAAATGAAATATGTTTTCATTTAAGCCGATGCTTCTTTTATGGCCTGCATGACCTGAACTCACTGCAAAAGAAAACTACATATTAGAATTACTATGAAGGAAATAAGCTAAAACATAGAATATATAAAATAAATGCACTCTGATGCATAGCATGAGGGATTTTCAAGCAACATTTAGCATACCTAAGACTTATGTAAGCTAAATCATCAACTTTGTCTTAGAAAAAATCATTGTTGCCACAAATTGTGAGACTAAAAAGTTTCAAAATTGGTAACTAAGGCTAATTTGCGCCCTTATCATT
>OU015772.1:13680882-13806072 GCA_907173295.1 Fagus sylvatica | reverse complement strand
AAGGGCGCTGCTGCTTTCACACCATGGTGTGAAACAGTGTTTTCACACCATGGATGTGGCAGCAAATTACTGGGCCACGGCAGCAAGTCCAGTCTGCGGGTCCCATAAGTGCAAAATCAGCAATTTTCAATTAAGAATGCAACTATCTTTGTTGCCAAACACACTAAAAATTTGGCTTAAAAATGGGGCATGGCAAAGCACGTGAGAGGTCCACACCTAACAGCACAGCAACCATCTTTTTTTTTCCCTCCACTTCCGCCTGTCTTCTTCTTCAGCATGACTCCCTCCCTGAACTGAAACACACGTCCATAGCAAGCAGAAAGTAAAAAAAAAAAAAGACAACTTAGCCGAGAAGATCAAGCCAGTTCTAAGGTTGGATTTTTGAAGTTTTGGTGCTTATTATTTCTTGCCAATAATAATGAAACAGTAATCTTAAACATAGAAACCTTTTTTCTGTAAAACAGTGTTGCTGCCATTGTAGCTTGAGCTTGAGCTTGAGCTTGAAACAAAGTCACCATTTGGAGCAGAGACAGAGACCAACATTTGAGATTTGGAGCAGCATTTAACGTGAGTTTTGGAGTTTTGGAGGTCCATTGCACTGGTGCATTGACTGCACTGTTCACGTGGTATGTTTTTTTTTTTTTGCTCTTTTTCTTTTTTGTTAGTTGTGTATATTATTTAAGTTTATTTTTAGTGATAATCTGTACATATTTTTTTGTGTAATAAAAAATGAAAAAAAACAAAAAAAAATTATGCTTGTTTTAGGTGTAGCAAAATATTCATGATTATTGTATTATGGCTATAGATGTTTAATGGGTTTTTTCATGTTATTTTTTAATGATAATTTTAGTGAGTGTGTGTTGGTGTGTTTGAATGTTTTCTGTTATTGATACTAGTCACAATGTAATACTTTAGGTTTAGGTTGTATATCATTATTGGTACATGATAAATTATTTGGTAGAGTTTACATTACATGTTATAATTAACTTTGGTATTTGGCTTATAGGTTGTTGCAGTCATGAGTACACAAGAGATGGATGGTGTTAGATCCTTTGGTGCTAGTAATAGTTTTGTGGAGGATTTACCACAGCCTGTTGAGGGAAACATGCAGGAGGATACACCTGAGAGTGTGAGGAATTCAGTGATTGAACCAAGGGTTGGAATGGAGTTTGATTCACTTCAACAAGTCATTGAATTTTATAAGCATTATGCTTATTCGAAAGGATTTGCAACAATGACAAGGAATTCAAGAAAAAAGAAGGGCTTTAGTGAGACTTCTTATGTAAACTTGAAGTGTAACCGAGAGGGAAAATACAGTAGTTCGGTTGATGATCCTTCCAAGAAGAGGTCGACGATAAAAAATGCGTGTGAAGCTGGGATCAAAGCTTCGATGGATATTACCGGATAAAAAATGGAGGATATTGAGTTTTATTGAGGATCATAACCATGAGTTGAGTCCTAGTAAATCTAGGCATTTTGCTGCTTTTCGGCATATAAGCACGGATACAAGAAGGAGACTCTTGATTAATGACAATGCCGGTGTTAGGATAAATAGTAGTATTAAGGCTTCCGTCGTTGAAGCAGGGGGTTATGAAAATATGACGTATAATCAAAGAGATGTTCGCAACTTTCTTGAAAAGGAACGTCGTTTAAAGTGTAAGGAGGGTGACGGACAAGCCTTGCACGATTACTTCGTTAGAATGCAAGCTAAAAATTCTAACTTCTACCATGCATTGGATTTGGATGATGAGTTACGTGTGCGAAATGTATTTTGGGTTGATGCGAGGAGTAGGGCAGCATACGAATCCTTTAATGATGTGATCACGTTCGACACCACATATCTAACAAACAAGTATGATATGCCATTCGCCCCTTTTATTGGAATTAATCATCATGGTGAATCTATTATACTTGGTTGTGGGTTATTGTCAAGTGAAGACACGGATTCGTTTGTGTGGGTATTTAGGCAATGGTTGCAAAGTATGTGTGACATTGCTCCAAAAGCCATTATCACAGACCAATGCCAAGCAATGCGGCGGGCCATTGAAATAGTTTTTCCGGAAACTGTTCATCGTTGGTGTATTTGGCATATTACGATGAAGTTGCCAGTGAAGCTTGCTGGATTGGAAGCTTATCAAGATATAAAGCATTATTTGCTTAAAGCCGTGCATGATTCAATGACAGTGGAAGAGTTTGAAGAAAAATGGAATCATACCATCACTTTACATCATCTTGAGGAGAATGAGTGGTTGGCCAAGTTATATGAGGAACGGGAGCGATGGGTTCCCGCATTTCTCAATTCCAATTTCTTTGCGGGAATGTCGTCAACCCAACGTTCGGAATCAATGAATGCCTTTTTTGATGGTTATGTACATAGCTCTACAACTTTGAAAGTATTTGTGGAGCAATTCGAGAAAGCAATGCGGAATAAGGTTGAAAAAGAGATTTTATCAGATTTTGAGTGTTTCAAAGGCAAGCTGGAGTGTTCATCATCATCTCCTATGGAGAAACAGTTCCAAGAAGCTTACACCCATGAGATTTTTAAGCGGGTGCGACTAGAATTTGCTGGGAGACAAGGTTGTATAGTAAATGAGCTTGTTAGAGGTAGTGATGAAGTCAAATACAAGATTGAAGATGAAGCATGCCCAGGGAAGCTTTTTGAAGTGAGATTCAATAGCTCTGAATGCTTGGTTGGCTGTGTATGTCGCATGTTTGAGTTTAGGGGGATATTATGTAGGCATGCCTTATTTGTGCTTTCCCAGCAACGTGTGACTATACTTCCTGACAGGTATATACTAGACAGGTGGAGAAAGAATATCAAAAGAAAACACACTTACGTCTCCACTTGTACAGATGATGTACAACATAACCCTGTCTTGGAAAGGTACGAGAAGTTACATAGACTAGCAGTCGGTGTGCTTGAGATAGGGGCTGAGTCTGTAGAGAATTTTAATGTTGTAGAAAAGTTGTTAATTGATTTGAAAGACAACTTTTCTCGTTCATGTGGTAAACAACCCTCGTCTCAGAGAAAGAATAGTGTTGGAGCTGCTCCTGATGTTGTTAGGACTGAAGTTGTAAGGAGTCCTACGGTTGTGAAGCGTAAGGGTCGACCTAGGATGAAACGGCTAAAGTCATCAATGGAGGAAGCGGTTTCAAAACCAAAGAAGAAAAGGAACAATGCCGTTGCTAGGAATCTTGCTCATTCAACATCAACTACTGGGGTACATAATTAAAAGACCACACTTCTTTTAATATCCTAGTCTATTATTGTTTATTAATTTTGGTTTAATTGTGATTGGATGGCCTAGGTTGGAGGTAGTGCTTATGGAGATTGCTCTACATCAAACATGGTAAGTATAGGTGATTTGCACTGTTATTATTCATATGTAGCAAAGATGTTATTTTGGGGCTTATGGTTGAATATATATATATATATATATATTTTTTGTATTGTAGGAATATCCAGTGTCCATGCCACATTCACATGATATAGTTATACACTTAACAAATCATGCCACATGCCTTCACATGATGGAGTTATACACTTAACAAATCCAATGCCTTCCCAGAGTTTTGTGTCTGAGGTAAAGATATTTGTAATGTGGAAAAATTGGTTATTAAATCCTAGTTATTGCATACTTATTGTACCATGTTTTCTTTTACAGTCAATGTCACAGACTCAAGCTCATGGAAACGAAGACCAAGCCTTAAACCTTCCTTGATTAGATATATGTAAATATATATATATTTTTTTTTGTTAAACGATCCTCCTTTTTTTGTATTACGGAAGGATGCGTTGGTAGTTAGTTTTTTTGTATCATGGAAGGATCCGTCTCAATCTTGTATATCCTCAGCGTTGTTGTTTTTGCAAGAGGAAAGAGAAAGTGTAGGCTCCTTTCATTTCATTAACATACACCCATTGATTGTATTGTTTTTAGCTAGAGTGGATAATTAATGTATTTTGTCGTTCCAATCAATGATAATGGAAGTGCATACGTATTTGAGTGATTGCTAGTGGGTTATTCTAAGTTTTTTATGTATTCAGGTCATGGTGAATTTCATGAATATAGTAATTTTATGAAAGTTATGTTAGTGGTATACTTTGAACCAAGTTTGCAGAAATTGGCTAAGTTAAAACAGGTTTCTGGGTTGGTTTCTGGGTAAAGGCAGGTTTCTGGGTAATATGGTACCATGCACCAAGTTTGTAGAAAGTGTGGACAATTTTGTCCACACTTTAACAAAATTGTCCACACTTTCACAAAATTGTCCACACTTTCAGCCAATATGAACACTGTTCACGTAGACTGTTCACGTATACTGTTTACATGCTCTTCAAGTGTGGACAATTTTGTCCACACTTTAACAAAATTGTCCACACTTGAAGACCAATATGAACACTGTTCACGTTACTGCTGACGTGTACTGTTCACGTATGCTGTTTACCATGCTGTTCAAGTGTGGACAATTTTGTCCACACTTTAACAAAATTGTCCACACTTTCAGACCAATATGAACACTGTTCACGTAGACTGTTCACGTTACTGCTGACGTGTACTGTTCACGTATGCTGTTTACCATGCTCTTCAAGTGTGGACAATTTTGTCCACACTTTGTTCAAATTGTCCACACTTTTTTGTGAAGAGTTTACTGTTCACATAAAATACTGTTTACGTATCTCACAGAAAGTGTGGACAAAATTGTCCACACTTTGTTCAAATTGTCCACACTTTTATCAGAAAGAGTTCACTGTTTACGTATCGTAAAACAGAAAGTGTGGACAAACTGTTTACCACACTTTTATCAAATTGACAGAAAGTGTGGACAAACTTGTCCACACTTTTATCAAATTGTCCACACTTTCACGTTCACGACTGTTTAGTGTTCTAACGTGCATCAAATTGCATGAATTTGCATGGCCATTGCAAGAAAATATAGACATTAATGTCCACACATTGATGCAAATTGTCCACAATTTCTGGGCAGACTTAACATTTAAAATAAACATTTTTCTGGTACACAACACATTTCATTGAATACATTTCACTACATTCATTCATTCACATTCATTCAAATAAGCTTCCTCATTCATTCAACCAAATATTGTCTAATTACAAAAAGTGGTAATGACTACACTACACATTTATTGAATTTGATACCATAATACAACAATAAGGCCCACAATTACAGCAAGTCCTATTGTTAACAACTTCTTCAACGATTGGATGTCATCACGATGTACTGGTTGGACCATATCACGCATGCCACGCATCTCTGACTGACAAGTCCAGCAAGCAATTGTGACATCAACCATGGATTTAGAACTGGTTGCTTGTGATATCTCTTCCATTCTTTCACAGCCAGCTCGTTGGTTGATGGGCAAACACCAAGAAAAGAAACCGCATCGGTTGGCAGCACAACAGCATATTGTGATACAATTTGTTTTTGTCCATTAAACTTGGTTCATGAAATCCTATTACTGAAACCTGCTCTTTTGCCACAAACACCCAGAAACCTTTTTAACTAGCCAATTTCTGCAAATCTCAGTATACCCAACATAACTCTAAAATTGCACTATTTACTGAAATTCACCATGACCTGGAAGACATAAAAAACTTAGAATAACCCACTGCAAAGGTATTAAAACGTATGACTTCCATTATATTATTGGAACGACAAAATACATTAATTATCCACTCTAGCTAAAAACAATACAATCAATGGGTGTATGTTAATGAAATAAAGGAGCCTACACTTTCTCTTTCCTCTTGCAAAAACAACAACGCTTAGGATATACAAGATTGAGACGGATCCTTCCATGATACAAAAAAACTAACTACCAACGCATCCTTCCGTAATACAAAAAAAGTTTTAACAAAAAAAAAATATATATATATTTACATATATCTAATCAAGGAAGGTTTAAGGCTTGGTCTTCGTTTCCATGAGCTTGAGTCTGTGACATTGACTGTAAAAGAAAACATGGTACAATAAGTATGCAATTAGGATTTAATAACCAATTTTTCCACATTACAAATATCTTTACCTCAGACACAAAACTTGGGAAGGCATTGGATTTGTTAAGTGTATAACTCCATCATGTGATTGGCATGGACACTGGATTTCCTAAATACAAAAATTAAAATATATATATATCAACCATAAGCCCCAAAATAACATCTTTGCTACATATGAATTAACAGTGCAAATCACCTATACTTACCATGTTTGATGTAGAGCAATCTCCATAAGCACTACCTAACCTAGGCCATCCAATCACAATTAAACCAAAATTAATAAACAATAATAGACTAGGATATTAAAAGAAGTGTGGTCTTTTAATTATGTACCCCATAGTTGATGTTGAATGAGCAAGATTCCTAAACGGCATTGTTCCTTTTCTTCTTTGGTTTTGAAACCGCTTCCTCCATTGATGACTGATGATTAATAACAACAGAGACTCCTTACAACTTCAGTCTAACAACATCAGAGCAGCTCCAACACTATTCTTTCTCTGAGAGAGGGTTGTTTACCACATGAACGAGAAAAGTTGTCTTTCAAATCAATTAACAACTTTTCTAGAACATTAAAATTCTCTACAGAATTCACACAAGTATTATTATTCTCGTACCTTTCCACAGGGTTATTTGTAAAAAATGAAAATATAAATACAAGTTAGTTTATATTCTTTCTCCACCTGTCAAAACCCAGGAAGTATAGTCACACGTTGCTGGGAAAGCACAAATAAGACATGCCTACATAATTCCCCCTAAACTCAAACATGGACATACACAGCCAACCAAGCATTCAGAGCTATTGAATCTCACTTCAAAAAGCTTCCCTGGGCATGCTTCATCTTCAATCTTGTATTTGACTTCATCACTACCTCTAACAAGCTATTTACATACAACCTTGTCTCCCAACAAATTCTAGTCGCACCCGCTTAAAAATCTCATGGGTGTAAGCTTCTTGGAACTGTTTCTCCATAGGAGATGATGATGAACACCTAACACGCAGTTGAATATTGATGGAGTTGAGATTATGATTTAATTTGAATAGAATATGATGTAATTAGTCTGTTTTAAGATATTAATGAGTGAGATTGACTTAAATTTGAGAAATGAAATTAATAACAAAGAGAGAGAGAGAGAGAGCATACCGTATTCACAAAGTTGATTGAACAAAAGAGGAAAATTGAAAACAACCAGCACCCCCACCAAATTTCGGTCACAACCCAGTAAAATTTGGTCACAGCCCAGTAACAAAATCACATCCCACTGTTCAGACACCTAACACGCAGTGAAGATGGAGTGAGATTGAGAAGTCTGAAGATGTAGATTGCATTTAATGCTCTCTGCCAAAGAGAAGACAGCAAAAACCCATCGCTCCCGTTCCTCAATAACTTGAACCACTCATTCTCCTCAAGAATGTAAAGATGGTATGATTCCATTTTTCTTCAAACTCTTCCACTGTCATTGAATCATGCACGGCTTTAAGCAAATAATGCTTTATATCTTGATAAGCTTCCAATCCAGCAAGCTTCACTGGCAACTTCATCGTAATATGCCAAATAAGAAGATTAGAAGGAAGTTCGGGTTTTGTAGCTGAAACAACTTGAGGGGGTTTTTGTAGCTGAAACAACTTGAGGACTCTACCTTCTAGCTTGGCGAAGAACACACATACTTTGCAACCATTGCAAATACCCACACAAACGAATCCGGACTTGACAATAACCCACAACCAAGTATAATAGATTCACCATGATGATTAATTCCAATCGAAGGAGAGGACAGTTCAGGTGATGGGATTGGCACAAAGTGTGTTTAGAAGAGATCACATCAGCCCGTCTTTAACCAGCTAAGATTGGGCTGGCTGGCTGTTAGAGTGATACTGTTCAAGTCTTTAGGAAGGAGAAGTATATCCATGCCGTGTAATGAGAGAAGTTGATTTAATGTTTTTTTTATTTAATGGACCCACATTGATGTGTCCTTGTGTTCAGAAGATCACATCTTCTGCTCAGAAAATCACATGAAAACAACGTGTGCTGTGTAAAAAGTCTGGTCCAAAGTGAAGTGCTGCCAACTGCTAAAATTTAAGCTAAAATTTTTAAAACCCTATTTTTTCATTTTAGCTTACCATTTTAAAAAACACTCACATCCCGAATTCTCAATTCTCAACTCTATTTCTCAACTTAAATATTCATTATTTATTTATTTTTTAATTATTTCCTCTAAAAGTCATATATATGCCCATATATAATCATTAATAAAACTAGTTTATTAAATTTTATAATCATTAATATTTTCTATAGTATAATCATATATTAACTTTATATTTTTTATTAAGTCTCATGCATAAATTTTTAATTTTTTCAAATGAGTAACTCCCATCTTGCATTCATTGTGAAAGAAATTGAAAATTCAATATTCCTATTGTAATGCTAATACTATATTATTATGATGATCCTCAATAAAACTCAATATCCTCCATTTTTTATCGGTAATATCCATCGAAGCTTTGATCCCAGCTTCACACGCATTTTTTATCGTCGACCTCTTCTTGGAAGGATCATCAACCGAACTACTGTATTTTCCCTCTCGGTTACACTTCAAGTTTACATAAGAAGTCTCACTAAAGCCCTTCTTTTTTCTTGAATTCCTTGTCATTGTTGCAAATCCTTTCGAATAAGCATAATGCTTATAAAATTCAATGACTTGTTGAAGTGAATCAAACTCCATTCCAACCCTTGGTTCAATCATTGAATTCCTCACACTCTCAGGTGTATCCTCCTGCATGTTTCCCTCAACAGGCTGTGGTAAATCCTCCACAAAACTATTACTATCACCAAAGGATGCAAATAACACCATCCATCTCTATGCAATACATGTACTCATTAACTGACAACAACAACTATAAGCCAAATACCAAAGTTAATTATAACATGTAATGTAAACTCTACCAAATAATTTATCATGTATGACAGCCATAATGATATACAACAAAGGATAAACCTAAAGTATTACAAGGGAAAATTGTGACTAGTATCAATAACAGATAAACATTCAAACAACACCAACCAAAATGCACACTCACTAAAATTATCATTAAAAAATAACATTTTGAAAAAACCCATTAAACATCTATAGCCATAATACAATAGCACGTCCATGAAATGCTCATGAATATTTCAATTGCTACACCTAAAACAAGCATAATTTTTTTTTGTTATTTTTTTTAATGGATTTATTTATTTATAAAATTTAATGGATAAGATTAAAAGTGAATGTAAACTTTTAATTTAACCATTCAAGTCATACAAGAATTATGAATACATTTTATATGTTTAAAAATGTATTTTATTTATTTATAAAATTTAATCTTAACAAACAAATTGTTTAAAAAACTTTGCTGGTATTAATACAGTTCATACAAGAATTATGAAAACATTTTATATGGTTTGCTTTTGTGGTTATAAACACAATTTTATGTTAGTATTATAAAAAGAACATTAGTAGAAGATACATTTAATAATTATTGACAAAAGTTGCATTAAATTTGTTATAAAGATTTCGCAGAAATTTGTAACATTTAATAATTATTGAGAAAAATTGTAAATATTCATTCAAATATTATTATTAATAAAAAGATTGCAAATAATACAGTTAATAATTATTGACATCAAATGTAAAAATTTGTTTCAAGCTCAAGCTCAAGCTCAAGCTACAATGGCAGCAACACTGTTTTACAGAAAAAGGTTTCTATGTTTAAGATTACTGTTTCATTATTATTGGCAAGAAATAATAAGCACCAAAACTTCAAAAATCCAACCTTAGAACTGGCTTGATCTTCTCGGCTCGGCTAAGTTGTCTTTTTTTTTTTTTACTTTCTGCTTGCTATGGACGTGTGTTTCAGTTCAGGGAGGGAGTCATGCTGAAGAAGAAGACAGGCGGAAGTGGAGGGAAAAAAAAAGATGGTTGCTGTGCTGTGGACCTCTCACGTGCTTTGCCATGTGCCATTTTTAACCAAATTTTTAGTGTGTTTGGCAACAAAGATAGTTGCATTCTTAATGAAAATTGCTGATTTTGCACTTATGGGACCCGCAGATGGACTTGCTGCCGTGGCCCAGTAATTTGCTGCCACATCCATGGTGTGAAAACACTGTTTCACACCATGGTGTGAAAGCAGCAGCGGTGTGAAAGCCCTTATTCTAATTTCCAACGTAAGCAACAACACTTCACTCATACTTTGTATTCCAAATCTAATTTAAGAGACTAAATTCAATAAGAACATGATTGAAAAGCCTTTATTCACACTCTTTAATACCAATAAGCCACACCAAAGTTTTGTGATAGAAATTTAGGGGCTAACACACAAAATCACACTCTCATTAATACTTATCAGCCAATATCATCAGAAAATTAACCAAAATCATCAGTAATCGGCAAATAGCCTGTTTGGTTTCCATTTTTAAAAAAGCAGCTCTTGAAAACAACATTTCATTAAATTGTTTGATTGAAAAGTCTGAAAATCATATAATAAACCTTTTAAAACTATGTAATTTTTTAAAGGTTGAATACATTGTTGGATCCTAAAGTTTATTTATTGAGCACTTTTAATCTCTAGAGTTTCAAATGAGTGTTTTTAATCCTAAATTTTAAAAAATGAACGTTTTTAGTCCCTAAAATTTCAAAAATGATCGTGTCTAGTTCCTCTCTGTCTAACAAAGTGATGACATATCTGTTTTAGTTTGGCCACATCATCATTAAGTTACAAAATTTTAACAAAAGTGAACTAAGAGACCAATAAAGCTCAGTTTTTATACTTTAGAAACTAAAAGTGCTCAGTTTAACTACTTGTATCAGAATCTCTAATCTATAGATACAAGTTGGTATCTCATACAAGTTTCATTCCAAACTATTTTGTTAAATCACTTTGT
This sequence comes from Fagus sylvatica, assembly GCA_907173295.1. Taxonomy (NCBI): domain Eukaryota; kingdom Viridiplantae; phylum Streptophyta; class Magnoliopsida; order Fagales; family Fagaceae; genus Fagus; species Fagus sylvatica. The sequence continues at coordinate 13,795,139 of OU015772.1, read as the reverse complement.
AGACACACCCTTATAATTAAGATTGACATAATAGAAGTAAGTGGATCAATCAAGTGGCCAAACTCTAACTATATAATTTGGAGAAATATTTGCTAGAGTCCAAGGAATCCTCTGTTTAGCACGAATTTTCAACAACTTTGTCATCCTTGTTTATTCATCATTTATCAATCAACTCCTTCATAGCTAAAGCTCGAGGGTTGACATTTATGAGTAAGCCTATACTCAACAACACCAGAACATGATTTTCTCCATCTCGAATGGACTATTTTTCAATGATACCAGTGTCCATAATACTTGTGCTTGTCATTCATTCTCAACAATTTAAATCAAAATGGCACCAAGATATTCACAATTTAAGTTTTCATTTTAACTCAAAAAGAATCTTACACACAAGACAAGAGTTAAATCAATCAGCAACAACCAATAAAAACCCAAATTGCCAACTCATACAAAACCTCAATAAACTTTTCTACACACTTCCAAAGCAAACCAAATTATCAATATACAATACAAATGTTACAAAAAAATCCTAGCAAATCTGGTATGGTTTTGCATCAATTACCTCTCAAAAAAGGGAAGAAGCCTGAATGAATAGAGAGGGCGTATATGAGGGGCTGGGCAGCAGCAGCAACTGAACTGTTAGTGTTGGCACGGAGAGCACCTAATGAGCCATTAAGCTTCAAAAAAGAAAGAAAAAAAAAAAATCATCATTCTAATATAAATTTTTTTAATTAAAAAGATTAAAAAGAAACCTGAGATTACCTGAGAGTGGCAAAGAGTGAGAGAGAGAGCCCCTATAAGTAGTGAGAAGAGAGAGAACATCTGAGATAACAAAATTTGAAATTAGAAACATTTTATTATCAACACACAAAAAATTTGGCCATGAGAGAGAAAGAGTGCTTACTAATAGAGAGGGGTGGTGGCGACATCCAATAGAGGGCAATAGAGAGGAAGGAAGAGAGCGCGGAGACTGCGAGATAGAGGGCTGCAAGTGTGAGAGAGAGAATGAGACCACCTTTAGACATTTACTGATGACATTTAGCAATGGCATTTGTCACAATAAGTCCCCCCATCATGAATTTATAGCAACCCTTTAGGCAAAAACTTTTAGTGGCACTTTTTGCTGGTGGCTGACAAATTCATTGTGGAAGTATCCCTTTCCCAGTGAAGGGTGCTTGGCTGTGCTTGGCTGGCAGGAACAAATAAAAGAATTAATAATATTATTCAATGACAGCGATCTTTAACTGTCAGGAACTCCGCCGCCAGCAAAAGGTTGCCATCAACGGCTAAAGTGAGATTATTCATCAAAAATCACTCTCAAAAAACAACTTAAATGAATAGATAAACAATAAAAGATCGTTAAGTATGCTTCTTAGTTTTGTTTTGTCTTCTTTCTCTCTCTCTCTCTCTCTCTTCTCTCTCTCTCTCTCTCTCTTTTTCCTGATAAACAAGTATGCTTTCATTATCTATTGTTTTATGTTATGATCTATAATGACATATACATTTATTTTGTGAGCAGAATTTTTACTTCTGCTTGATGAAAAGAGAAGGATTTTCTCAATATGATTAAGTATATACTTTATAGTTGAACCAATCTATGCATTCAAGAATTAGGCCCTTTTGTATGCATACTTGGTGTTAATCAAAAAAAAGAAATTACTTTTGAAGCTGTAGAGCACAATTCAGGCTGTCGCACAATGTATATTTGATCGCCATGGCTATCGTCCTTATATATATCTTGATTCCTGTGCCAAGTCCATAAAGCATATGTAGAATTTACAACCTACATTAAGAAATGGAAAGGCAATTAATGAAGCAAGAGTAGGAACTAACAACGGTAAGTATATGAAGGTAGACATCATAAAATATCATAATGGAAATTTAAACTAACAGGATCTTCACTGTATTGAGAAAAGTTCTTTTAAAATTTAAAATAAATCTGTAAACTTTTCTCTTGAGCCTCTGCAAAATCAGTTTGTACCTGGATGATGTGCTTAGTATTCTCAAAGATTTGCATGAACATACATGTTCGAAAGACCTTTCTCTTTTTGGATAAGTATACATTTTACAAATGCAAAAACAACAGTTGAACATCATAAACGCTCATGGTCAAGAAAGCAGTATATTTTAGTCGATTTATAAGAGAGAAGATCCTTATACAGCAATTAGCCATCCAAGGCGAGCTTAGACTTTAAGGCTTACTACCATTCATAAAACTTCAGATTGCTATTTATTGACTGAACCAATAAGTGTGAGTTGTACATCTAGAGTTTTGAGAACCTCATATTTAACAACTCAAATGGGGTCATGATAGAGCATGGTAGTAGGAAACTGATAAAAAGAAACTGCATTTGGATTTGGATTTTGAGATCACGACACTGATCCTGTACATAAATCCTTGACTCCCCCCCCCCCCCCCCCCCCCCCCCTCCCCCCCCTCTTCTTAAAACAAAAAGAAAAAGAAAAAAGCATAGCTTTATAGAAACATCAGAAAAACTATGCAAAACAAAAGGAACAAGTTGATTTCTGCTGGAGCTCAAATTAACATTTTGAGTTAGAAAGATCAACTCTGCATCAAGGGTGTAACTAAATTTTATAGATGTTCCAACTATAATCCCAACAGCACTAGAATTGGGTGGTCGGGATAAAATTTGGGGGTGGCTAACCTATGGGCTAGGATAGGAATACAAAAGGAGTGCATAATGTGACAGGCTAAGACTGTACCTCAAGTATTCCATGTCCAAAGCTGCTTTCTCTATATGCACTCCAGTCTGGTTGGCTGTTCCAACAAAACTGCCCTTTGGCAGGACCAGATGAAAAATTCAAATGACATACCCCTCCAAATTCTGGTATGTTATCTCCAGCTGAAGGACACTTTCCAGGGTCATCTGCAAAATCGACATCAACTTCCTCAATATTTCCACCATCTCCAACTGTTATGTAGACAGGCCCACATGGATCCAATGTATAGTTATAAACTCTATTCATTCGCTCATAAGCATGCACCTGCAAAGAGGAAAATATGTCACCCTACATTCAACATAGAGGAAAGATTTATGTTTATAAATAAAAGCAAGATTATTTTCTAGTTCTCCGTATATCTGTCTGTCCTTCATAAATTCCAGCTAGGAATTCCTCAAACTCTAGCATGTCAACTGGTATTAATATGCCCAGGAGGACAATAATGAAGCAGTACTGCCAGCTAAGTTAGTGCAACCAACAGCTCTAAGTAAAGGAAGGGCAAAGAACTGCACAGTTTAAGTTAGAACAAAGATAACTAAAAATTTTCAATCTTTTGTTCTCTCTATCCTATTTATTGCATATAAAATTTAACCTTCAAGTTCAATTCAACTGGTTGCCTCCACTCAATCATATCATAAATACAGGACAGACCACCACATGTCAACTGATTTATGTAAATGGCTTTCTATAACATTTTCCATTTTAGCTGCATTTTGTGTAATAATTGTTTCACAATAAAAAAACTGAAGTAAACTAAACAATACTTAAGAAGGTAGGAAAGGACAATTATTCAACATCAAAATCTTTAACTCAGATAAATATGCTAAATAATGTTAAATGATTACAATCATATACTCTCTAATCATTGAGTGTAAGATAAAATAAAGTTTGACTTACATGTCCAGAAAAAACAATATCAACACCATATTGATACAAAATTGTTTCCATGTCCTGCCTCATGCATTCAAATTCTTGATAGTGTGAAGAATAGCTGTTATACCACGGTGGATGCCATGCAGCTACCAGCCAAGGGGTTACAGTGCGGTCCAATTGACGTAGATCTTTCTTCAGCCAAGCATATTGATCACCTGAAAGAAGATTAATCGAAAAACTCCTGTCATGCAACACAATCTAAAAAATAACATATTGGGCGGTTTTGGTCTATATGTCCATAGAAGTGACACCATCAGTTACCAGTTCTGTTATAGTCAACATATGCCCCCAACATGATAAAATGTACTCCTCCAGCATCAAAAGAGTAGTAAAAGTTACTCTTAGAGCCACTCTCCGCTGAAGGAACTGCAAATCTCGTCAAATATGATTTGAACGTGATCCCAGCAACTTGGGGCTCAATCTCATGGTTGCCTTCAATGACCATCATTGGAATTCTTGAGGTTAACGGCTCCATAAATCTGAATTTCAACAGGATGTAAACGATAATACATAGTATATCCAATCAATTCAGATAACATATGCATTCACAGATAAATTTTTTTTTATGGATAACATCATCTTGTTTCAAATAACCTTTATTTTTCTACTAAATGTAACTTCAACTTCAATTTTGGGTGCATGAATTAAAAGTTAATGGATAAATAAGGAAAGCTTATCAAAATAAAAAAATAGTGAATGACGAGAAGAGAGGAAAAAATAGAAGTAAATAACAGTAAAGTAGTCTTCATATCAGAAGAAATGCCCCCAGTCAATCCAGAGCTTATTTTAAAGTGTGGGTACAAAACAGATTGGAAGGTCACTAACACTGTACTTGAACCTGATTGTATTTCTATCAGTTTCAAGTGCTGTTGCATCCAAAAATCCGACGGGTGATTTTAGTCGCATGCACTAAAAACTCAGTAGTAGAAAAAGGAATTTAGAAATAAACATTCAAATGAAAATAAGAAGAAAAAAAAAAGTATAAATATTAAAATTCAAAAGTCAACCCAAACTTGTTACCTTAAAAATTTAAAGCAAGCATGATTGTGGTCTAATCATTCATACCACACCAATAATTCATCATGCCCAGGACATTACGTCACATACTACTTATATTGGAAAAGCATAGAAGGTAATCAATGATTTATGGAGCATAAGGTGACACATTGAAAATGTCTGTAGAGAACTAGCATAGAAGAAAATAGTTAAACTTAGTGGCAACAAAGCTAAGAGAATTTGTAGGGAACTTACACAAGATGGTAGTTACCTCTTGTTACAAGGGTTATTAGGCTATATGAGCTCCAATGGAAACTTGAGAATGGCATAAAATATGAAGATCTTATTGGTGAGAGAGCAAGATTTAGGTCAAAAAGAAAATGTTGGATTAGAGAAATCTTGCCCTTTGCTTATAGCTTAAAATTTTGGAACACTTTTTTTTTTTTTTTTGCTAAATAGCTTTTGGGAACACTTGTTACCATGGTTTAGAGCATATAAGATATTATTGCCTTTTTAAAGAACCTGACAAAAGGATTTGGAAATAGGACTCTCTAAAGATAGATTTTCAATCATTCACATTGGAGCTCTAGTGCAGGAGATAAGGAAAAAGAAAATGTGAATTAGAGAAATTGCGCCATTTGTTTACAGCTTAAGCTTTTGGGAAGACTTGTTATTATGGTGTAGTAGAGAATACAAGAAAGATATCATTGCCTTTTTAAAGAACCTGACAAAAGAATTTGGAAATAGGACTCTCTCTAAAGATAGATTTTCAATCATTCACATTGGAGCTCTAGTGCAGGAGATAAGGAAAAAGAAAATGTGAATTAGAGAAATTGCGCCATTTGTTTACAGCTTAAGCTTTTGGGAAGACTTGTTATTATGGTGTAGTAGAGCATACAAGAAAGATATCATTGCCTTTTTAAAGAACCTGACAAAAGGATTTGGAAATAGGACTCTCTAAAGATAGATTTTCAATCATTCACATTAGAGCTCTAGTGCAGGAGATAAGGAAAAAGAAAATATGAATTAGAGAAATTGCGCCATTTGTTTACAGCTTAAGCTTTTGGGAAGACTTGTTATTATGGTGTAGTAGAGCATACAAGAAAGATATCATTGCCTTTTTAAAGAACCTGACAAAAGAATTTGGAAATAGGACTCTAAAGATATTGAAGCTGTAACGTAGGAAATATTTAAGAGTCTTAGTTTCCCATACAGAGGAGAAGTGACTTCCCTCAAGCACAAGCCTTCATTTTAATGACCTCAATGAACAAAATTCTGAAAAAACATCATCTGAACCACCACAGCATAAAATCAAGTAAAGGATACCATACAAAAAGAATTGAAATCACCCATATAATAAATGCAAATTGCTTGCAGTCTCCATTTTAGTTTCCTGTTGATATTTCCTTCATTAAGAGGTTTTTCTTTTTCTTTAATGAACAAATTATTGACAGGATTACTAGAACAACATATGTTAGACTCCAAAAACTTCTTCACAGATACTTCAACTTTTTTTATAAGACTTTAAAAAATTTGGAGTCTTTTGGAGATCGAACTCCAAAACATTATTACAACACTTGAAACCAAAACTTTTTATTCCATTTATAAAGTCCACTTAAGTTCTTTTTTATTTGAATTTTGGAGTAATTGGAAGGTCCTTGAATTTTATCCTTCTAGAATATAATACTAAAATTCAGAGAAAATAATATTGGTCATTTACAGGATAACTTTATTAGTGTGTTCAAAATTCAAAATGGGTGACAAGGTTTCTCTTCAAATGAAAAATACCTCAGACAAATCTCATAAATGAAGGATCAAGGTGAACAAAAATTTGAATCAGCTATAATAATAACAAAAGATACCAGTTATATATATAGGATTCAAACCCACAGCATCCACTTCCTGTGAGTAAAAAAACAGACATTGTATTTTAAATTAAAAATTTTTTTTTTTAAGAAGGAATTGACCAGCAAAAGCTGAAGGGAACTTATTGGCATACATTTACACATCAGTCACATTGTGAAGACTACATAAAAATTTGTCATTTTCAACGAAGGAATAAGCATTGACAAATAGTTCAGTGCAGTATTCTTTATTCGAACCACCAGCTCCCCCTATGAGGGTGCGGTTGACTCCCCCTAACCAATAAAAACAAAAAGAAAGAAAGAAAGAAAACTTGGCTAATCCATATTCCTTGATTGAACCAACAAACTTCCAACAAAAAGTGAGATGCCATATTATGCAGTAAAACATGAATGCTATTTGTTCCAAATACAGGGAATAGTGTTTTTTTTTTATTTATTTTTTATATCCATTTAAGGTCTGTTGATCTCAGTTAATGCTTGGCTATTAGAAAAACCTAATTTTGCTTTTTTTCCTCTCTCTCTTTCATTTTCTTGGGAGGGTGGGGGTATGGATGGGAGGAGTTTCAACCCTGATATTCAACTAAATACCTTTCAACAACTGCATTTCTGGGACCTTCAAAGAGCATTAGTTGTTTTTCTTCATAGATAGCCATCTCATTAGAATGAATTCATCAATACAAATGTGCAGCTATCCTGTTTAATAAAATGATAATGGATTTTTAGGGCATGGATTATAATAAGCATATCTTTAGCCAGCACACATATGATCATACATGGTAAGGGCTTACCAACTGTCCACCTACACAGGCATAATTGAAACAATTTCATAAAGGTTACCTTCCCCACGCATCCCAGCGGGGCTGATAAGTCTCTCTGATAGGTGCATCTGGGAATGCACACGAGAAGCATGGAGCTCCTTTTCCACCAGTTGTTTGGTACTGATTTGCATAACTTAAGTCTCCAACCATTACAATCATCGAAGGATCATTCTGAATCAAATGATCAATGGTTGTGGTGGAGTTGCTTGTGAGACCCAAATCTCCAATAACGGCTATTCGATGAGGATAAGTCTTTGGGCTAGGCGTTGGAAATGTTTCAAAGACATGCTCTCCACTCATAGCTGGAATAGAGCTATCCCCACATTTGTAATAATATTTTGTTTCAGGTTCAAGACCTGCAAGAACATACAAAGCTCCTTAATTTAATGAAACTCAACAACAAATTTGGCTAATTACCACTTGGTCAACTCTCTTCCTATATCAATTTCTCTTCTGTGTTTGATTAATAAATGAGATGGCCATCCTCTATGTAAAGTTTTAAATTTTTTTATTTTTTTTTATTTTTATAAAATGTAAAGTTTTAATTTTTGTCACTACTTGATGTAACATTGTCATCACTTTCAAGAAATTAAAAAATTAAATTAACATGCATTTCCTCATGATCGAAATTTGCAACATAATATTGCCACCCAGTTATATGGTAGTCAGTTTGCAATTAGTTTTAACTTACCATGATTGAGTATGTTCATATGGTGCAAAGACCTAACTAGCTGATTAGGAATGGATTAAGAATATATATCTTGGAGTTCTGTTAGTATAAAAACATCAAATGACTAAATGCTGTACACCTGAGGTGAAAGCATCATTCAAATTGGACTACAGGAAGGAATAAATTTGGTTGAAATTAGGTTTCTATAAGACATATATAAATAGTTTGGGCAAATAGTTGACTAACCATAATTAAATATTGGTTTTCATATTTGACTACCTATATAAAATATTTCTTCCCCTGACTAATTTTTCTAACATGTGGCTGTTGGATTTGCCACCTCCTAATCATAATTTCTCATGAATTCAATATCATTATAACAATGGATTATGATGCAAAAGCCTACCCAAAAAAAAAAAAAAACCATTCTACTCCACAATGACAAATAAAATTAAAGCAATATATGATAAACAGCTAGAAATTCTTAGAATAAAAAGAACGTTTGTACCTTTAAGCCTCACATGGTGAATGATCCCAGATGTGTAATTCAAGAGGCCTTCAAATGGGTACAATTGACTGTAAACAGAGGAAACCCCTTTGGCTACGCTCGTATACTTGCCACTTTCATTCCCAAACCACACCTCGCTCAAAACCGATGAAGGGTCAAGCTCGGTCACATTTGAACCAACCTGAGCATCCCCTAAACCAATACAAACAAACCCAATTCACCAACTCCACCAAAGCAAACAATAACAACAACAACAAAATAAAAACTTTGAGAAATGCGCAAACAAGTACCAGTAACCCAAGAAACCCAGATTGAAGTTGATGAAGAAATAGCAAGAGCTATCTGTTCTGGGAAATTTGAGGTGGCATTTTTCTTGAGCCTTGGATCATCCATTGGCAAGTCCGAGCTACCTTTACGTAAAGACGAATCAAAGCGGCGGGTCACAGGCTCAAATGGGCCTTCTAGAGTAGTGGGTATGTGGGTTTCAGACTCAGTGACCACCATCTTTGTGATGATCAAGAAAGTGGTCAGAGGGATCCATAGCTTGTAGTACTTCATTGGAGTCTGTCTTTTTTCTTGTGTGTTGTGGTTCTTGGTACTAATGGTTTTAAGATTGTCGGAAGATGAGCAGTTTGGTCATGTTGGACAATCAAAGGGTTGAGGGTTTGGTAGTTTGGGATGGAAATGAATCGGTTGGTGATAAAGTTTGGCATCTCTGTGATAATTGATGAATAATAATAGAATATACTTTTTGTTCAGTATTCTAAAAGGAGCGGGTGTACAACACTAAAACCATGCAAGTTTGCTTAGTGTTCAAGAATCAAGATTTCATTTTCACGGGTCGCTAGCATTCTTATGTTATCTATGCTTCATTCGTTGGTTTGTATGGCAAAAAATATTAATAATAATAAATAGGCTAAAATGCAAATCACACCAATTTCAATTTTGGTATTTGAAATTTAAAACAATTTATTTTAGTCCCTTATATTTGGGACTGTTTGCACTCTCACCCATAAATGCTAAATTGCTAACCAAGCTCTCAAAACGACGTACATCATCTCCTTCTCTTTTTTACTTCTCCTTCGATTTTTCTTTACTATTTCTTTCCTTTTCTCCAATTCTCCTTAGTCGATTCGGAGGTTCGATTGTTCTCCACCCATCGAGTCTTTCACTCACACACTCGAATAACTTCGGGTCCTACTTCAACAATGGCTGAGGGGTTATTAGTCGGGTATCGAAAAGACATAGAAAAAAAAAAAAATTGAGAGAGAGATTCATCGAAATATTATGTTGGGTCCTGTTAATAAGTGCTCTTAAGGTAATGGTTAAAGAAGCATTTAATACTTTCACTTTATAGGAAGTAGTAAAATTTTAATATTAAAATAATACAAAAATAACTTTTAAGGGTATTTTAGTCTTTCTATTTATTACTTTAATATTAAAAGTTCGTTATTTCTTGTAAAGTGTAAGCATTTAATGTTTCTTAACCATTATCCTAAGGGCACTGGTTAACAAAATCCTATTATGTTATATTTCTGGGGTTCTTTATGATCTTGCTATGGATTAGGGAATGAGCCATAAATGACATACTACTCGGTCTAGATTGGGCCATGAACATCAAGATCAAGTTATGGTCCCGATATCTATACGAAGCGAATATTTGGGACACGTGTCACCAGACCAAGAGTTGAGCTGAAATCCCGCAAGGACAACAATGATATAGCATATTAAGATTATCTAATTGATATTATGTAGTGTGTCATATCTGAATTGCAGATCAAGATAGTTGCCCTGACACACGTCTCTTTAGCCGAAAGTGGACAAACAATTATAGTCTTGGGGGAAAGGTTATGTCCAAAATGTCTTCTCTCCCTAAGCCTATAAAAAGACCCATTGGGTCGATGGAATAAGGTATGCAATCTCATATATTGATACTTTGCTTCTTACATTTCTCTCCCGTTGTTCATCGACTTAAGCGTCGGAGTGCCCTCCGATCACTCTCGGGTGGTCTAGGCAGTCTGAGTTCTCTCTTTTCTAGCAGGGTATATAGCTTGATAGATCAGGATTATCACTACTTCGCAATGCTAGAAACTTTCATGTGGTTCTGTCTCTCGTCTGAAAAGTCACCTCCTTACAATGAATATTATTATATTCCACAACAACAATATCCAGAGACAGAGCCACGTTAAGACCAAGGGGGCTTGAGCCTCTGGCAGCTTTTAAAAAATAAAAATCAAAATAGAAAACATATATTGTAGAGGTTGATTTACAAGTCGGGCCCATAAAAAATAAATTGGGCTCCACTAACATAATTTTTGGTCTCATTCAACAAAACAAATAGCTCAAATATATTTAAAAAAAAAAAGGCCCAAATTACAACACAAATCAACCAAAACCAAACAAACTGATTGTAAACTAATATGTCACCCAACTCGCCTAGAGTTGTGTGGTCCACCATCACACCGTCGATAAAGAGAGAGAACACGACGCGGCGTTGCATCATACCACATTGTAGTTTCATCACCTCGCAAGTTGCACCATTCCTTTGGGCTTCATCGTTGCCACCCGATCTGTCGTCGCTCCTCACCAATCTAGACCATCTAGTATTATATTTTTAATCTCTCTCTCATCTCTATTTCCCTCTCATCTACTCGAGTTTCTTGTTTTGTTTTTCTCTCTCCTCATTTTCAATACTTGCTGAAGCCTAATATTTGATTATTTGTGATTGTGAATATTTAGATTTTAAGGTGAATATATATGTGTGATTGTGATTGTGAATGTGATTGTGTTTGTGCATGTGTTACTGTGTGAGTGTGAATGTGAAAATGTGAATAATAATATGTCATTAGTGATTATATTTATTTATGTGTGAGTAAATGAGTGAGGTGTGAGCTGTGAGTGGAGTCTTGAAATGTGAGAGAGTTTTGATTCTTTATATCAAAGAGACAAAGTGTCAAAGACAATTGAATGTGTGAGGCGTGAACTGTGAGTGGAGTCATGAAATATGAGAGAGTTTTGATTCTTTATATCAAAGAGATAAAGTGTCAAAGACAATTGAATAAAAAAAAAAAAAATTAAGAACTAAGTGCGTGTTTGGTACACGCAATTGAAACCATGATTCTGGATTCAAATCCAAAAAACCGCGGGTCCCACGGTAAAAAATCCTGTTTGGTACACGCGATTTAAATGAGGATTGAAATCCCAACTTGAATTTTATGTGGGTCCCATGGAAAATTTAAGTTCACCCCTTCACCTGTTTTTGAATCCAAGCCGGATTCAAATTCGAACTCAATTTTTTTGTGGGTCCCAGTTTTTACCGTTGCTGGGCCCACCTTATTCATTTCTCTCGTTTTCTCTCTCTCTCCTCCACTGCTTCTCTGCCTCTCTCTCTCTCCTCTCGGCCATTACAGGTACGGCCTTCCTCTCCCAGATTATCTCTCTTCATTAATCTCGGCCAAACCCCCTCACCGATCCTCATAACTTCACCTTCCCACCGTCCTTTTCATTTAATTTCTGCAACATCCCACTCTAATATTAGAATGGGTTCTCCGAAAGCAACAGATCTAGAGAGAGAGTTGGCCTATTTGTGGCCAGACCTTCTTGGAATCGGTAAGGAGATCGGACCACCGGCTTGGCTTTTGAGAGAGATGGCTTGTTTGAGGTCTTTTTCTCTTTGGACTGCGAAATCAAGGTATGGGTCTCGGACCCATTTGATTCCGGCGTTGATGAACGTGCGGATTTGGTGGAAACGGTGTGGGAGCTTGGCGGTGTGGGAGTTTGGTGGTGTGTGAGTGTGGAGGCATAGCTGGGACGGTGGTGGTCCTGGTGGATAAGAAGAGATCTTTTTGCTAAATAGGATAAGAAGAGATGTGGGTACTGAAGATACAGAGCAGATAAGAAGAGAAAAGAAAGGGGGGGTGGGGGGGAGTACGTGGGTGGTGGGGGAAAAAAAAAGAAAGAAAAAAGAAAAAATAAATAAAGGGGTGTACTACGTGGGTGGTGGGGGAAAAAAGGAAAAAAATAATAATAATAATAATATAATAATAATAAAATCTAAATTAAAAAACCAAAACAATGTACCAAACACAATTTTTTTTTTAAATGGTGATTTCAGTTGTGAAACCAAAACTATGTACCAAACAGAATTTTTTTTACAATCTTAAATTCAAATCAGGATTAAAGTTCCAACTTCAATAAAGTAAAAAATCACGAAACCAAAACAGAAAACGAAAACACGTACCAAACAGGCCCTAATAATTTTAAACTTTCATAAAAATAAAATTTGATTTTTACATTGACTTTCGCTCAAGTAAAGTCCTAACACAATATCAGATCATGATTACAAAGATTCGACGTCCAATTCAAGTAGAGATTACGCATAAATGTAGCGTAATCATTTGTTCACTTTTTTGTTTTGATAATAAAAAAAAAAGTTTGCGGGTGTGGTCACGACTCCGGCCCACTTAAACCCTGTCATACATGGCGTGGATCAAGGATGTAGCCAAGATCTCAATTGAGTGGGAGCCAAAATATTAACAAATTTTTTCTTCATGAAAATCCAAAGTAATGTCCATTTTATATTAACAAAATATCAACAAATGAAAAGATGAGGTACACGCCCCTTAGGTTAAGAGATAGCCTTTTAATCCGTTTTCTATAACTTTTCAAGTAATTTTCAACATACATTTGCCTTATAAGAGATCTTAAATAATCATCATTGAGACCGGGGACCATAAGTATTGACCGGTACAAATTGTGGTGTCTACATATTATGGTGCTGATTATGAGTTATTGAGTTGTGTTTGTATGGATGACTTATGATGAGTGGATGACTGATGATGAGTTTCTGATTATTGTGTTTGTATTTGTGTTTTTGTAAATCTTAGGTCATGGAATCAGGTGATGCTAGTGCTACCCCAATTGAGGCTAATGCTACTCAAGCTGAAGCTCCTATTTCCCAACCTGAATCTACTTGCACCCAACATGTTGGTTCTACTCCAGACAACCCCTACTTCCACCTACAGGTAAAAAACCAATTGATAGGAAAGTTTCACCAGCTTGGGATCATTTTGATAAAATAGATTATCCTGATGGTTGTCGTGTTGCTATTTGTAAATATTGCAAAAGGGAATTAAGTGCAGCTAGTAAGACTTATAGGATAAGTTCTTTGTTGACTCATGCAGCGGGTTGTAGTAAGAACACGAATAAGGAATTATAGGGACAAAAGACCTTGTCTTTTGGACCCAAAAAAGAAGAGGAAGAAGGTTTTGATCTTGTTGCAATAACCTTTACTATTGAGGTTGGTAGAAACACACTTACTGAAATGATCATATTAGATAAGTTGCCCTTTATGTTTGTTGAAAATTTTGAGGACGAAGGTTATAATACACATTTTCATAAACAGCAAACGAGTGGTGGCATGAGATCTCTAGATGCGAGTGATTTTTATGATTGTAGGTTATTTGTGAATTTCTTGAAGCTTTTTTATAATGTAAAAAAGAAGTTCTCTGGTTCTTTGTATGTTACCTCAAACACAATTTTTATTAGATATATGTCATTCAAACCAAAATTAATGAGTTGAAGAATTCCAAAGATAACCTTTTGCAAAAACTGGCTACAAACATGCATTTAAAATTTGAAAGGTATTGGGGGGAGCTGGATAAAATTAATCCCCTTTTGTGTGTTGTTGTGGTGCTTGATTCCCGAAAAAAGTTGATGTTTTTGGTTTTACAAAAGTTTATGATGATATTGTGGCTTCTGCGAGGATTGCTAATGTGAGGGATGTTTTGAGTAAGTTGTATGAACATTATTCTTGTGTTCATTTACCAAATGTGGAAGTAGAAAGTTCAAGTGAGAAGAGTACAACGACGATGGATGTTGATGTGAGTGAGACGAATCCATATGAGATTGTTGACTCGCAATTAGATCTTTACTTGGAGGCTGAGTAATCCTTAGGGTGTAACAATGAGCTTGACAAATATTTGACTGAAAATTGTGAAGGTAGAAAAGATGTGAATTTTGATTTATTGCTTTGGTGGAAGACCAACTCTAATAGATATCAAGTGTTGTCTAAAATGACTCAGGATGTTTTGGCAGTGCCTGTTTCTATTGTTGCTTCCAAGTTAGCATTTAGTACAAGAGGGCGCATACTTGATCCATTTTGAAGTTCACTATCTCCTGACATAGTTCAAGTCCTTATCTGCTCACAAAATTAGCTTAAATCCTTGGTTCTAATTTCTCTATGCAATGCAATGGATGAGGTAGAGTTATTACAGGAGGAATTTTACTTTGGTAAGATTTAGAACTATTAAAAAGTTATATTCTCTATTTAGTATTAATAATTGTTTCATATATTAATTGCTCAATTATTCTTTTTCTATTTTAGCTTTTGTTGAATCAGAAACAAGTTGCACATCTTGTGTTGAATCATCTTCTTCAGTTTAGTTTTAATTAGTAATTAACTCATTTAATATTGATTGATTCAATTAAAGTATCTATCAAAAAAGATTTTTATTGATTTTATTGAATATTTCCCCCTTCATTTGTGATGTAGGAGGAACACATTGGAGTAAGAGCATCGTTTTGCACACTTGGATTTTGGATTTGGGATGTCCCTTGGAAGCTCCTTTAGAAATTGGAAATAAAAAACATTTATTTTTAGTTTTAGATTATTTGTATTTAAATTTGGATTTGGATTTGTCTTTGTATTTGTATTTGTTGTTTTGTATGCTTTCTAAATTAGGGTAAAAATTAGAATGTATGACTATTTATTTAGCATGCTTGGTAGTTCCCTAGTTGGTAATTTAGGTTAATATGAATTTGATTTTTTGTATTTGTATTTGTATATGTTCAGGAATTGTTGCATTTGTGTTTGTTTGTTTTTTCATATATATAAAATGGTTAAAAAGGTAGCAAATAAGGAGGTTTAATATGAATAGTAAAAAAAAAGGGTTAAAAAAACTAAATTAGTAGGCCTAACTACATATATTTGTTGATTTGAATTAAAAATGACCCAAAAAAGCCCAAAAAATGATATAGACTGATTTTTTAAATTGGGCTAAAAACACTTGCAAGCCCAATTAACCCGACCAACCCACCCGTGACCCACCCAACCGACCTGTCAGACATGTGCAGTGGCGGAACTAGCTTATGACCAGGGTGGGCACGTGCCCACCCTCAACTTTTTATTTTTATTTTTTTAAATTACTATATATATATATATATAAAGAAAAAAAAAAATTAGAACGTATAGAAGTTGACCCACAGTGCCCACCCTCAATATCAAAAATTGTAGGATGTATAGAAGTTGACCACTGTCCACTCGTATATATCTTCTTCTTCTTCTTTCGTACGCTCTCTCCCTCTCTGTTTCTTTTTCTTTCTTTCTTCTTCTGTTTTTTAACTTGTCTTTGTGAGTTTGCCCTTTAGCTTTTCTTCTTGTTGTTTCTTTTTCATTTTGTATTTTGTTTTATGTGGCCTTTGGTCCCTCCACGTGTAAAGGTTAAATTACTTTTTTCAATTTGCATGTGTACCACTGCCGCAAGCCACTTATTCATATGTAAATATATAGATACTGCCTGCAATCTCATACACCACTGCTATATATACATGTGTGTGTGAGTGTGAGACATATTTAATTATAATATAGGTATATAAGTTGTATATTATAATTAGGGAAGTGATTTGTGCACATCCCCATCACATACAATATCCAAATGTTTAATGTGTACATGTCCAGATTATTATTATTATTATTTTTTCATATTATCCAGGTTTTGTAAAAGTGTGTATTAAATGTGCAATGAAGATGTGCACAAATCATGATCCGTATTCTTATTGGGAGATACATACTTATAATTTGAAAGACCTTAGTAACTTATAGGAGCTTTGACCAATGAATATATATATATATAGCGGTAACTCCAAAATGGTACATCGGTATTGATCGATATCTAAATATATCGTATCTCTCACCAAATTGAAACAGTATCTGATACGGTATTGAGAACCTTGATTGAAACTGTTTCTATTTCTATGGAAAAATATTTTGGTCAGTTTTATTTTATTAGTTGATTTTTAGTTTTGTTTGGTTAGTTTTAATTTATTAGTTGATTTTTTTTTGGGTGGTGGATCAAGTGTGTAATGTGTGTACTGTTGATCAAAAGGTATCCACCCTAGATCAAATTTCTAGATCCACCCCTGGACATGTGCCTATCAACGGATGGTTAACGAATGGATTATCCGTGAACCTAATTTCTAGGTATGAAAAGACTTTAAACCGTCCGTATATATCAGATTACCAAATTGGCAAATTGGCATGTTAGGGAATATATTATAACGTGAAGGGAAAATTGTTTCTTCACTTTCTTTATATATTCAGATGCTTCGAAAAGCCACAAAGCACTGTTAATTACATGGAGAATTTAGAGGTCCAAAATATGGAGCAAAAGGTGTCCAAATTATTCTTCCTAGTGATCTTTATAATGCACACCGATACACATGCAGTTGTCAATATGTAAATCTTGTTAGGAGTTACTTGTCTTAATTTGCATATGAAATTTCTTATGCAATGGACGGTGGCATGACGGTGGATTTGAATATACTATAATATCTAGTCAAATATAATATTTAGTCAAATTCCAATCTTTGTTGATATATATATATATTTCTTTTTTCGATATATATGATAAGATTTGAATCTATTGCGTCTAGTCAAATTCCAATCTTTGTTTGATATATATATATTTCTTTTTTCGATATATATGATAAGATTTGAATCTATCGCGTCTGTTTTACAATAATTGTTCTTTATCATCAAGTTAAGACAATTGAGATATATATGTTTGGGTATACGGTATACCAGCACTTTTTGACTTTTTTATTCTTTTATTTATTTAAATAAATGTGAATCACAAAAAAAAGAAGAAGAAGGGAAATAAGAACGACTACAACGTATTTTAATTTATCAATATAAATCTTATTTTGCATGTGGCATTCTAAACTGTTGGATGCATAATGCTTTTTTTTTTTTTTGGCTGATGTAGGAAGCTTGATGGTAAATTGTTAATTTATTAGAAGGGTCCGTAATAAATTTGAATTATTTTTTTATTAAGAAAATCAATATTGCAGAAAAATAAATAAATAAAATAATAAAATATCACCAATTAAAATCAAGGTAGAACTTCAGTGTCACAAGTTTACACCGAAACTCATTTTCAGGCAATGAAGTTCCTCAATGAAATTGTCGCACTAGTTGAAGTTGTGATCCTCTCCCATTGCCTTTAATATTTTAATTTAATTTAATTTTTGTGTATAATGTAATATCAAATGTTTTAGAGTAAAAATAAAAAATTACCCTTGAAATTTGAGTAATGACAAAAGTTACTGTTTAGTATATTATTACTTTCATACTAACATCAAATTATTATACAATAATCATAATTTACCACTTCAGTAATTGTGAAATTTGAAATTTTGACAAAAGTGCATAAACGGTTTTAAGTGTTGTTTGCATTTAAAAGGTAAACTGGATATTTGGAAAAGTTTCCATAGATTATGTCATTGAATCAAACATCATGAGTGAATTTTTATATTTTTACCCCATTTTTTTAATTACAAGTACATCTTGGAAGAAAAAAGAAATTCTTTTCCTCCTAGTATTTGTAATAATCACTATATATGACATATTTCTTTTCTCTTTTTTTGGTCAGAATTTCGCCTTTTTCTGTTTGTATACATGGGAGGGAAGGTACTTTTGCCTCCCATAACCTTTCCCATTGGGCTTATTATCATTCCAACAGCATTGGGCCCGTGGCCATCTTTGATCTTCCTTCTGTTCTTCTTATTAAGTAAAAAATGGCTGGGCCCAATTCCTCACTCCTTCTATATCTCTTTCTTTCTATAAGAAGTTTATATGTAAAAAATTACAGAATTTTATAAGTCTTGGTGGAGAGTCATCAATCAAGACACCTATTTACCTAATTGATTAATCATGACTAGTATAGTCTCGTCAGTAATGAAATATCATCGCGAGCTCTGAAGTCTGAACTTCATTAATTGCGAATTTAGCAAGATTTTTGATCTGTCTGGGCACTACTAGAAAAAGTGCTTTAAAAGTGTAAAAACTCTTTTACCCGAAATTGGAAAACATTTGGCAATGTGGTTAAAAAGTTTTAGAACAAATTATAGCAACATTCCTTTAAGTTCATTTAGCGAAAAAAAAAAAAAAAAAAATTCCTTTTGAAGTTTTGAAAAATGATCGATAGTGCTATTTTTATTTTAGAAAATGATACTCTGATATAGTTCATATTAAGGATAAAAACATTCATTAAGGGAGCGGAATGTCATTTTTTAAAATATGAGGGGCACTGTCATTTTGCAAAACCTTTAAAGAGATTATTATAATTTGTCCAAAGTTTTAAGGGTATTTGAAAACAACTTTAAGATTAAAGCTGAAATTTAGAGTTTTTAAGAAAAAGATCTACAATTTACAATTCATACTTTATAAATTCAGAACTTTAAAGAATTGTTTATTATATAATTTGCCAAACACTCAAAATGGTAAAAAAAAATTTAGTTAAAACTCTACTTGCTATAGCAATACCAAACGAGTAGCATATATGATATAAAACATTTGAGTTCCCTAATACACCATGAAAATTCACTATACTTTAATACCGAAAGGCAAAGGAATTAGGTGTAGGAACGAAGGCGGTTTAATTGTTAAAAGATATCCTGCCTAAGATTTGGAAGTGGATAGTAATGGAACAATGTTCAATTAAAATTCCAAATATAAGCAAAAGAAAGAGGAGAAGCTATATAACCTATAAGCCTTGGCCGTAAATTGGTGCTGGTTAAACTTAAACCTCAAGATTGGGGGAGTCTTTTAAACAAACTGAATATTGCATTTAGCTTCCATTACTCTCCATGTACCTGTCAATAAAAGGATGAAAGAAAGATTGAATAAAACAGGCTAAAGGAAAACCTTTCAATTTAGTTCTACATCCGTCTTTTGAGAGAAGCTACCAAATATTCCTCATATGTTTCGACTATATATAATTTGTGTTTTAGAGTTAGTTTATATCTAAGCGAAGATGCACTTCTTCTCACCTAAAAAGAAAATTTCTCAAAAGATATAATGATAACATTTGCTTTTCTTGTAATAATATGAGGTACTAGTATATTTGTGTTTAAATTAATCAAATAAAAATAATAATCATGAGAGGGGTAAAATCTAAGACAAAACTATCCTTTGAAATCCAAAGTAGTAACTACTCCCAAATAGACATCTAGTTGGGACCGAACTAGATCTTAATGATGGTTGAAGTCTCATGGCCATCTTGGTTTTAATATTCGATAAGTAATCATTTCAGGTACCTCAAGCGTAACTAAATCAAAGCAAAAAAGCCTTTCAAAGGCGAACTACAAACTATCTTAGGTACATAAACTATGGTTGCAAGATTGGATCTAGAATGACCATCATTAATGATGCATTGGATGCTTTAGACAAAGTTTTGGTGTTTCTTTAATGGGTTCTGTTAACGAGTGCCATTTGAAATAAAATGGAGAGTCTCCATTTTATGGTCTAGATTAAGTATGACAGATCTAACAGTGTACAGATTGCCATGTCATTTAAAATTTTAAATGACAAGGCAGTCTATATATCGTTAGATTTGTGAAATAAAATCTGAACCATGAAATAGACAAATGGAGAGATTTCCAAATGGAGAGGATCCTTATCCTTAAAAATTTTAATATATTTTAATGGCAATAATATTAAAGTGTTTAAGGAAGCATTTAATGCTTCCACTTTATGGGAAGTAGTAAAAATTTAATATTAAAATAATACAAAAACAACTTTTAAGGGTATTTTAGTCTTTCTATTTATTATTATAATATTAAAAATTCGTTATTTCCGATAAAGTACAGACATTTAATGCTCCTTAACCATTGCCCTAAGGGTACTGGTTAACAAAATCCTTCTTTAATAACATTATTAATGACCAGAGGACAAGAACAATTGAGAGATTCTTGTGGCGCCGAGTTAGAGGAATCCCTTGCTACCATGTCAAATAAGGCAATCCTAGAGGCCTAAGTTGTCAGGCTTAATGCTCTCGGTTCTCAGATCTCAAATAAGACAATAGCAAGAGTAGTGGGTATATATACCCCCAGAATTAATAAGAACTAGTTTGTTATTCTCTAAAACATTTACTCTCTTCACCTAGATATATTTCCAAATGACTTGATTATCTACTAACTTAATCTTCTGAAGATTGAGGGCCAATTCCCATTGGGTTGATCGACCTTAGTCTAATATTGTTCGTCTCCTCTCATTTTCAGGTAATCCTCATCTGGGTTTCGATAGTTCCATCATAGTTTTATTCGAAGTCTGATTAGTGATTTCCCTTTATTTCAAAATTGTTCCCCTACAATCATGGTTGCATTTTGTCAAAGGGATATATACATATAATAATGCTCAAATTGCTGTCGTAAGAAGTACTAAAGGTATTAGACATGAAGTATTATTAGGAGCATTACATTGGAGAGAAAAGGAGGGCAACTAAAGTCTCAAGGAGGGGTGGATGCTAGATGCCCAGAGATTTCTTCTATATATTTTTTTAATATTGTAAAAGTCAAAATTCAATTTAGGTGAATGGTCCTAATTATTTACTCAAACAACTACCATCCTCTTTAACTAAAGCAGAGACTTGTTCCATCTATAAAGTGCAAATAGTCGGTAAAGTACTCGGTATATTGAAAGGTGAAAAGATAGCTTAGGCTTTGTTTAGCTTAGAAAAGTAATGACAGATTGACAGTAGGAAAGCTTCTCTTAAGTGGTCACTTTTAATGAAAACTTTTAATTTTGGACTCAAGAGTGTCATATATTATTGATTACTTAGCAAACAAAAAAGTAATACAACTATATTGATATTCGGCATTACAGCTGCTAGGAGATTATTAGAGTTAGATGTAAAGAACGGTCCACAATGACAACCAAATTCCAATGTCCTCCTTAATTACAAGTTGACAAGATTTGGGAGCCCACAATGTTCTTCTTAGTTTGATTTTCCGGTTGGTGGAATTAGGATTACAAAATTACAAGAATCTTTGGTTCATGGCAACAAAGATTTTAACCCATGTGATGGTGGGGTTATCACAAAAGGCAACATCTGTTGTCAAAGGCTAGTTATACAACATTTCATTTTCTTTTGCATCCATCATCGATCCCTTATCATTTTAGTTAGGCAAACAACCATGGGAAGACATCTTCCGTGCAATTTACGTTAATTTAAATATATTTGGAAAATTCCTAAAAAAAAACCCTAATAAGTTTGTCCATTGTCATAAATTAAAACTCTAGCATTTTAATTATGTCATTCTAAGCCCAATATATCATAAAACCATGATAATCTAAACAATTTTGTCCATATAGTAAAAACCTCTAGTACAAAATCTGTGTTTAGTACTCATCATTTTAATTCCCTTCTCTTAATATCATTTTCACTCTTTCTTATTTATGTTTAAAACTTTTCTCTCTTAGCAAGTGTTATCCTTGCTCTATTGTGTTCTTCTCTTTCTCTCTAATTTGAAGAAGATGACAACCATTGAACCACCTACAACATAGCGGTGTCGTTCGAATGTAATAGGTGTGCTTATCGAAATTTTGCCCTCCCATATAGGTTGTTTCGTTTTTAATAGGTATGAACATGGTTTTAAAAACCGGACCGGACCGGCCGGTTCAACCGGGGACCGGTGCCTAGTCCGGTCCGGTTTCCTTAAAAAACCGGAAATAAAGAAAAAGTGATGCAAAACCGGAAACCGCCGGTTCAACCGGGAACCGGACCGGTCCAACCGGTTTGATCACTTTTTAAATACAAAAAAATTTTATTTAAAAAATAATACTAATATGTTAAGTCTACATTAAAATTAACCTAACATTAAATGTTTGGTTCACACAAAAGGTAACCCAACATTAAATGTTAAATGTTTGACTCACACAAAAGGCAACCTAACATTAAATGTTTGGCTCACACAAGGCAACCCAATATTTAGTTAATGAATGGTAGGCCCACAAATTAATATAGCCCACCCTCATATTTAAAATTCTTGAAAGAGTGTAGTATTTATAGAGGAGAAAGTGTATCATTCTCTTTTCTTTTTCCAATGTGGGACGATGAATAAGTTTTCTCACAAGAGTACAAGACAACTAGTCCCACATTGGAAAAACAACAACTAGTCTTCAAATAGCAAATACTATTTATAACTACATCAAAATACAAAATTAATTAACATATTAAAATTTGAAGACTTAAAATTTAAATTAGGGCATTCAAATTTTAAACTCATACATAGTTTTTAAATCTTCAAATAAGTCAAATAAAGAAAGTTCTTACCATAAATCTAAGAAAATACTATTTTTGACTTATGATATTATCAAATAAACATAAAACGTTCTTCTATGATTTAAATATGATTATTTTGTAATTTTAATATGTTTAGTTACTTTTTTTTTCTTCTAAATATAAGATGTGAAAACTCATATAAAAGTTTTAAAATTTGTTATATATATATTTTTAACTAAATATTATTAGTTAAATTTGTTATATATATTTTATTAATTTATATAATTTAAAAATTATTTATGACGTCACCGGTTCGACCACCGGTCGGACCCCGGTCGGACCAGTGATACGGGAACCACTCCTCTTTCCGGTTCTCTCCCCGGTCCGGTTTTTAAAACCATGGGTATGAATGGTCGTTAATAATTTTTAATAGATATGAATAGAATGCTTATATTGTCAAGGTTTAACTCTAGGATGTAATATGACAAAATTAAAAAGTCATGATTTAATTTATCACAACCAACAAACTTTGGGTTTTTATTTTTTTTTACTTTCCGGCCCCTATATAATTTTATTTTGAAAAAAACATATTAATTAACGTAGCTGGTAAAGTCTGTTCAATAAAAAGCATTTGATCATAGATAAGAGTTAATCATCCCACTAAGCTTATACAGCTCTTGCCTCTTATATATTTATTTAATAATATGGGAGAGAGGGAGAGAGGAATGGAATAATTAAGTGATTCTGTTCTGCCATGTTCTTTGATTATTCTTGTCTTGATTCCTGAAGGTTTAATCATAGATTTGATGTGACGGATAATTACCTCTTTACCTAATAACTGATTACATTACCTATTATTTTTTTCTTTGTGGTAATTCACTTACTGCATTACCTAATGCCAGCGAGTCATCCATATGATAAATTGTTTGACATTTTTTGTGGGTGAACTATACTTCAGTGCACCTAATTAGTATGCCCGACGACCTAAGCAACTTCATTGGTTTGCCAACAGGACATTTACATCAAGCCCACTAACCCAAGCCCAAATTAATGCGTAAAATGTTGTGGGGCCTCTCATTTACAGTCAAGAGGGGTGGGTTTGAATTTTCTTCTTGAGACTAAATTTATTCTTTTTGTGGGTTATCAAAAAAAAAAAAAAAAAATTATTCTTTTTGTGAGTGAGTAACGTGGTTGTGTTAGTTATTCTGTGAAATAGTATATTGAACTATAATACTTTCCAATTGATAGATAGGGCTTTCAATTCAACTTTCATGGACATCTACATCATGTATGCATGCCCATTACTTCTTTGCCAAAATTACAAACTACTCCTTTCTAGATAATGGATAGAAAACTTCGATTTACCTATTTGACATCTCTCTTTATCCTTTATCTAAAAGGCGAAATCCTAGAAAACAGTATACAAGTTATTCACTGAAAAAAATAAAATAAAAAACAAGAACTATATAAGTGGGGTCTACTCTAGAATGAAGAATCTAATCTGATATGTGATTGTAAATTATCCAAACGAAAGCTGTTCCCCCTTGACCTTGACCCCCCCACTTTTCTAAACTCTCTTTTATACTTTGATATTCCCACCTACCATGTATTAGTTGTAAACTACTACTCTTTCTCTAGAGTCACAACCACCCAAGCCCCAATACACACTCTTTCATATTTGTGATTTGTGGATAAGAAGTCAGTCACTGAGAAAAGAAGATTCTTCGGTTAAGATTGATGCACCAACCTAACCGTACAGCCACGTGGGCTATGCTATGTCACATGCTTGGTCCCTTTTTTAAAATTATAGAAAAGAAAAGAAAGGAACGGTTCGGATTTCTCAAAGAAATCCCCGCCAATCACTCCGTGACCGTAAACAAAAGATTCATAGCTTATATAAAAATAATAATAATAAATAAAGGAATAAATAAGAAAAAGAAAAGAAGAAAAAGGAGAAAAGTTGAAGTTGCCAGCCAATGCAAAGGAAAGCAGGTGTCTTCTATTCCTTAAAGAACGCTGGGTGGCCATGTGACCATGCCTCTGTACGTGCATGTGTGGTCGGTGATTGTGGAACGTCACTCATGATTGGCTACTCATATGTCCCACCAAACAAGAAGGACCCCTCACACCTGTATTTTATTATATGTTAAGAGATTTATAATCTGATCATGCTATAAGGTATTTGTCTATTTGAACTAGTTTACTTGCCCTGAATTCAGCAGCTGACCCGCCAAATTTGGAGAAAGTTAGGCTTGGCAATATACGATCATGAATCTTGGAAACAAGCTTTGGCTGCTGAAGTGTGGAGAGAATGAAGGAGAGGAAAAGGGGCTAAGTTTGGTTGTGTTCTCTTGGATAATGATTTTCATAAAATGTTGTATAAAAATACAAAGAAAACCTCCCAATAAAATGTATAATAGTATATTGTTAGTATAGACCATATCTTGATGAAATTTGATCAACAATCTGACATGATTCACTAAAAGAGACTGAAGAACCTATAAAAGTTGTCGGAGAACTATTCAATGCTTAAGTCAATATGTTAATGATAACACATAACGATAACTCACAGACAGGACCGGTCCTGGGGTTTGGGTTACTCAAGTTCGTCACAATTTTAGTTGCTCACTTATTATTAAATATTAAAAAAACATCATAAAAGTCCCAAAATTTTTTTTATGCAAAATAAATGTTACATTATGTTTTTAGCTTGAATTACATTGAAAAAAACAATTAAAACAAAATGTAATCCTGATTATAGTAATTATATGTCTAATAGTTTTTTAACTAAAAAATTCCTTAGTGTTAATAGAAAAAAAAAAAAAAAATCACGGTCTTATAAAGCACAACAAAATTAATACTAATAATAAATTAAAAGTCATAAAAAAATCATTAGATAAACATGGGAACACATTACACGGCAACACAAAACAATGGCTTGCCCCACAAACCTCCCTACAAACAAAAACACATGGCCAGTGACCACATACACGTGCGAACAAAATTTTCAAACAAATCAATAAATCACATAAATCACACAGGAGACCGGCCTCCGGCCTCATCACACACGAATACTGAAATACATCACATATGCCTCACATATATCTTATTAAAAGCACAACACACTCCCATAAAAAAAAATATATAATATATATATATATAATATAATTTTTATATGTAGACTAATATTTTTATTTTTTTTCCTTTTATGTATAGTTGTATACTAATAATTTTTTTTTTTAATGTCTACTAATTCTTTTTTTTTTCTTCACTTATTGCCCCCATGGGGGGGGGTTGCCCTAGCCCTTGGGCTTGTGGGGCTTACCCTAGGGCTGGGCATGCTCACAGATTGTGTTCTTACTTTCTTAGAGAGTCTTTCTCTCCTTTTTATCCTTTTTTGGAGGTGGAGATCATTTTGTCTTTGTCGCCTTGACATTACTATGGTAACATCTCCATTATTTTGTGTAATGTTCTCCTTTGTAACGATTATGTAACATCCCTTGTTGATTGTAACGTTCTTAGTTAAGGGCAAGGGAGCTAAGTGTTTCCCTCCATCATCTCTAGTTTGTAGGCGTCTTTATGGCTTGGACGGGTGCTGGGCTAACTCAACCTCTCGCTTCTGCTTCTCGGGCTTACCCTCTCTTCCTTGTCGAGCTTCTTCTTGGAAACCATTGCGTCTCCCACATTCATGTGCTTCTCGGCTCGTCCCATTAGTTTAGTTATGGTGGTCGGGGAAGCCTTAAATAGAGAGAATAAGAACTTGGTGGGCTGCAGTCCCCATATAAAAGTGATGAGGGCTACCTTCTCATCTAGCTCATCAAATTGAAGTTTCTCGCGGTTGAATCAGTTGATGTAACTTCTTAATGGTTCTCTTGAACCTTGCCTAATGCTCAGGAGGTGGGTTTTCAGATTCTTATAATAACGTTGAACTTCAATAAAACAACTAACAAAGTGTTTATTAAGGTCAGCGAAGGAGGTCTGGATTCGGGCTTCAACTTGCTTAACCAGATCCAAGGTACTTCTCTCAAGGTATCGGGCGATTACTAACGATTCCAAATTCATGTTCCCAAGTTGTAGAGAATCTATTAAGAAACGCATAATCCACACTTTTTTTTTTTTTTTTTCATTTTGAAATGCCCAACAGGACAAGTTCTAGTTTAGTGTGAGGAGATAATGATATGAAGTCGTTTAGGTTAATTTTTTTTTTTTTCTCTCCCTCTAGAATTCGTTTAGGTTAAATAATTTTCACTAGGAGCATATCTCAAGTATACTGTCGTCCCTTAGGGGTTTATCCTTTTATTTCTTGGAGTGAGACCAAAAGGAAAATAAAAGACCTAACTCCAATGGATGTAGGACTTCTTGTATATTATTCTATTCCACTAAAAGAATATAATTACACTCTAGGTTTTATTTAATTACACATTGCATCCTTAAATTATTTTAAGAAAATTCAAACCCCTCCATTAAATCATCGACAATGATATGAAGTCATAATTAATTATTGTCACTTTAACGTCACTACATCTTATTCCTTAAGTCCCTAATTTAAAATTTTAATTATTCTTATATTCATATGGAATTTAATTTCTTAGGATATAAAGTTTAGTAACTCTTTACAAAAATAATTGACCAATATTTTGAATAATCAATTCCCATTAAATTTATCTCAAGTGAATTATGTCTCTAAAAAGATAATAGATTCCTTCTTGAGTAATAGTATTCCTACAATGTTACATGTGATCACCTAATGTATTGGAATCTGTATCACCATATAAGATCGCACTATTTAATACATTAAAGCAACCTGCACTTTACATTTGAGTTCATTATTCTCTCAGGATTTAGAATTAATGTCTTAAATAGTTTGTGAGTTAATTAATTCATTCGATATTAGTTTGTAGAATAATTACTCACGGTGGTCCTATTCAATGTATTCCTAATACATCAACATATTAATTAGAAGTTCCCACTTCAATGATCAAGATAAATCATCTTAATTAATATGTTATAGTCCAAAAAGATGAAATGCCCAATTTCAACATTGACGATGAACATAAATTTATGAGTTTACAAGGATTTGTGATTTAAATCCTGTATATGCAAATCATATTTCATACCTTAATCACATTCAAAGCATGTCATGGATTTTACATAATGTCATATTGTTCATTCGATATTTATCACCCATGACGACCCCAAGACCAGGACGATTCAATATCGTCCTAACCCGAAATCCCCTTTAAAAAAAGGATGACTTTTTCCACCATTAATAATTAGAATGTCAAAACAAATTGTTTTAGCATTGAAGAATAACCTCCATAGATTAAATGCCCAACATTGATGACAATATCATGAACCGCCTCTAATGGTCATTTAAATCCAATAAAGGGTACTCCCGGTAGATGCATTAAGCCTAAACACTTTTACTTACTTGTTAACCATTGACAAAGGCATAAACTTTGCCGGCACCCCACCGGTCGTCGTCAGGTGTTTCATCCATCAGGGAACATCTCGGACGACCGTTGATTTTACATCTCAATATTTATTTTCGAAATAAAAAACTTTTTTTAATAATTAGAATTCAAAACAAATTGTTTTAGCACATAGTCCCAACACACATGATCTCATTGGGCTCCCGGTATTTAAGGTGAACTCGAGGTCCAAGGGTCTTTCATCTCAACGGAATTTTCGTTGGGGCATTTTGATGGTAGATGGTAACTCATAACATGAAGAGTAAAAGGGATGTCAATTTTCTGAACTAGCCCGTTAATGGCATTTGTCGTTTTTTCCCTTTAAGGCATTTAGCACCCTGTCTAATTGTTGTTGCATTTCTTGTAATTGCTTGTCCACCTTAGTGGTGACTTCAAATTCATTTAAGGCTTGTGGGTTTCCCCATAGACGATGCCAAGCTAATTTTGCAGTTTGATAAACGGTCTGACCCGATCCACAGACACTTGCAAAAAGTAATGGGGACATTGAAAAAGCTGGCGGTGCACCCTCCAATGCTTAAGTCAGTATGCTAATTGTAACAATTGTAAAGATTTGAGTGGATATTGTAGAATAAACCCTAAATAAATGATTGATGATGTAATAAAATCTAATACATTTCTTTTAAAATAAATGAATAATAAAAATCATAATAAAATTACCATAAAAGTTCAAGATGACTTTAATCACTTCTATAGTATCACAGATTTTTCCCTTTTTTTTTTTTTTAATTAAATAAAAAATTCTTAATCTATTCATAATTTAATTTGTAGGAGGAGATTAAAAGAACATAGTTTGGTTATAAACCAGATTGCTACAACCTATTACATGACAACTCATAAGACCATCCACACGTATTATTTAAACAAGTATGATTTATTAAATAAGTCATGTAACTAAAAATACACGTAAATTTTCTTATGAATTGTCATATAGTATATAGTAGCAAACTGTCTATAAACTGATTTGTAACAAAACTGTGTCCGGATTATAAATATACACTGACAAGGTTTGGCTACAATGTCTAATAAATTATTGTAACACTGGAAGTTGGTTTGGGTTGAAAATGACGGTATTAATTACAACTATATGATCCATTTCCATTCAGGACAGCTTGCATATGGTGTCTTGAATACATAGAACGGAAGCTGGAGTCACGCGTCCTCACCTTGCGTACTAAGTGTACGGGACGTACAGAACACAAGACAAAGCCACGATACGTTAATAGTTTCAAGTAATGTCCATGTCAAAATTAACTAATACTTCAGTCTTCAGTACCTTTTTTTCTAGTATGGGTAGTAAAATTAAAATATGCCTACAAACAATACTGCATAATACATTTATGAGTACATAATTTGTTTACAACAAAACTCCCACTTTGCTACAAAATTTAAATACTTTGAAAAATGTACTTGTTTTATATTAGAAAGTATAATATAAGTACCAATATTTTTTTGTTGTATTATATTTGTGCCAAGTTGTGTTATTGTACGTAATTGATATCACACTAATTGAAATCAAAATTTTCTGAATTAATGTTTCACTATTTATTTTAAATATTAATATGCTCATATTTTTATTCATATTCTTGATTTTTTTTTTCTTTCTTCTATTAGGGTTTTCAAATGGTCTAAATGCTTTGATTTCAATGTCAAGTATATATTTTAAGTAGAATATATATATATATATTTATATTCAAAGTTTTATTCAAATTCGCAATATATTAGTATATACTTCTATTTACATCTTTTTTACTGTATCAAAAAGTAGATTACATTTTTTTTTTTGGTGTAAGTTAATGTAGCAATAAGCTAACTGAAACGAGAAAAAAAAAATTAGCAAAAGGCTTACTTATAAGTTGGGGGTCAAAAGGACACTAACTATGGTTATGTCATGTTACTTACTTAGTAATTATAAACAAAAATATCATTTGTAATAATTGTGTACAACATCTTTCTCATCTATGAATTATCTAGAATGGCAGAAGCAGAACACATCAGGGGGTGTCATGGTGCCCCCAATTTTTATTTTTTATTTTAAATTTAAATATATATATATATATATATGAATTAAAAAAAAATTATTAAGTATGTATAGAATTTAAATATATATATATACTTTTTAGTATGTACGCTTATATATTTGAACAGACAAAGTATTAAGACTTATGACATCCAAAATCCCAATTAAAATTTATGGGAGAATGAAAAGCGTGGGGGTTTAAAATGAAATATTTAAAAAGTATGAAATTTAGTTTGTCACAATTGATTAAACTTATAAGGTTTTTTTAAGAACTTTCCCCAAATTTATATATATCTATAAATAAATTTATTTTTAAAGTATATAATTTTCATGTGCAAGGCTATTTATATTTATTCAAATAAAGCCGCAAACTCATTAGTGATAATTTTGTATATTATAATGAATACGTAGTGATCCTAACAATTATCTCAAATAATAAAAGGAGAATAAGTAATTAAGTGTTTTAGTCCTTACACTTAAAAAAATGATACTCAATTTTTTTGTATTAATATTTATTTTTGTACTTGTCTAGTGCTTAAATGATTGTTGATTAAAGATTGGTAAAAAATATTAAATCTTTTTGTCAATATTTGCACAATTTTTCAAGTTTAAAAAATATATTTGTTTTGTAGTATTTATATTAGGTTATAAAGTACTTAATTTAAATTAAAATTTTTTTCATAGTATTCTTTTGACTAAATTAAGAATTACACTCTTTAACAATGTGTTTTCAATTCAATTCTTTTTTTTTTTTTTTTTTTTCAGTTATTTAACTTCAATTTGTTTTCAATATATTCTTTTTGTTTAGTTTCGTCCAAACTTGTTAGTTATAGTATCTTTTACTTTTCAAAACGATATCATTTTGGTCGACATAATGGTGTAGATTGGACTAAATGACTACATTGGAAGAAAAAATAGAACTTAAATGACTAAAACATAAAAAATAAAAAAAAAACTTAAAGAACTAAATTGAAAACATGTTAAAGTTAAAAGTATAATTTGTACATGTTCTTTTATATTGGAACATTGATTGACTCACACCATCCTTACATAAGTTTTTCACACAACTCAAAATTGAAGGACATTAATTACTATACATACTAGAAAAAAAAATAATAATAAATAATCATATCAATTTTTGTTCAGTCCCTAAGAACAAATTCCTCACGCTGCCACTGATTACCGACACTCGTGCATTCCCTGCACGTGAGAAGAACACTACATATAATATAAGCCTTATTTGAGGTACTACTTTAATTATAAGGTGACCAAAACATCAAAGAAAAGTCTCAATGAGAAGAAGAGGACAACTCTATCAATCTCCTTAGCTAACAAAAACGGTTCACAGAAATAAAGTGGATATTGTTTTATATGTACTACTTTCGTCATCTTATCATAAATAATGATGAGAAATTTTGGTCTCATGCAAGATAAGGATTTTTATTTTCTTTTCAAGTTTCAGATAAGACCTTGTTTTTAGTAGTTATTTTCAATTTTTTCAAATGAAGCAGAGGATATATAATTGAATGAAATTTTTCTTTTTATGAATACTTTTAGTAGATATGATTATATTTGCGTTTTTTTTTTTTTTTTTTTCAAAAATAGAAAACAAAAAAAAACATGTATTTTCAGTGGTATGGAAAAAGAGAAACAAAGTGATAAGTGGTACCGCCATGGTTCCACCATGCACATGGCACACATGCTAATTGGTAGCTCGTCCTTATCCAACCAATGAATTTTCGCTTGCACGGGATCGGATCTACGCCAAAACTAGCTGTCAATAATACTCATGGAATGCATGGAATTATCCAAATACATGTAATCTTTAAAGCAAATTGCATTACGAGTGGTAGTGCATCAATTCGGAGGCTTTGATCAGCTTGTATACCCATGTGCACCATGGTGTATGTTAGAGACATTTGGGGTCAACATTTAAAATACTTTCTCATATTTCATCAAGAACAAACCTAATTTGAATTAACTATCAGAATGCAATATTCGATACATCCCTAACAAGTCCATATTCTTGTCGGCAATGTCTATCAAATGATTGTAGCTTATGGTGACCACAATTGGCTTAATTAATTAATCCTGTTATCTAATTTATTGCGCTGATGGGAACCATGAAAATGGAATCACAACAAAAATTCCTTCCAAAAATTATATTTTGGATGTAATTTGTAGTTTTTTAATCATGCAGTCAACTAGAATGTCTAAGAGGGAATATTCAAAACACTAAACAAGAACGGAAAATAAAATAAGATGGATGCATGGTCAGTGATGCTTTTAGCAAGAATGATTTAATTACTTCAAATCTATTGTCTTCAATTTTAATATATGGTAATCTCATTTGGTTTTTTTGAAATCAATGAATTGGGTAAAATAGGAAATCCCCTGAAAAAATATAGTCGAAGTTCATACATACTCATGTAAGGCTCCCATTTATTGGGTAAATTGGATATAGAATCAAAAAAGTGCATCCAATGCAAACGCACTGTATTAATCCAATTAACCTATTCATTTATTTCATTGAGAATATATTATTGTTCCTTTTTTTAACATAAATAGGTGCGTTTCAAATTGTCATTCCCTGATTGTAAGATTGGGAGGCATTGTTTTCCTATGAGAAATTTGGATATGAAAATCTAATGAAGAGTGATTCCTCTATATGATTACTTTTTAGTTTTATCTCCAAGAAGGTTTATCATTAATTGTCCTCCGAATTTTTTGATTTCATCTTTCGTTTTCTTAGGAAAGTTGCTAGTTTAAACATGTGGGCGCAAGTTAAATTAGTACGCGCGCGCGCGCATTGGAAATGAAAATCAAAGTTGCCAATCCTCATACTGACTTTTTTGAGGATTCAAAAACTTACTTCTACTTGAAGATCAAATTGGAGGGAAGTTAATTTGTGTTCTTGTAGTCGTAAATATGAAGCACACCAATGAATTCGATTCCTTTGGACGTCTTTATAGTTAGCTTTTACGTCCTTCTCAATTGTACTTTATTAATTATCTAAAAAGTTTGTGGGTCCTTAGCTCCATGCCAAAATTTTCTCCTCTCCAACAAGAAGCTTCCTGGCAGTTTAACTGTTAAGACCAAAAGAAGCATATAAAAAAGAAAAGAAAAGAAAAAAATTTCGAATTGTATTTTCTCCCTTTTAACTATTGGGTTTATTTTAATTTATCTCTAATTTATAAAACTGAGTAATGTTCCCACTTATGCATGTATTGGAAATATGCAAATCTCATTGTTTAATTTTTTGTTAAATCCAAGCAAAAATAACATAATTTGTTTATGGTCTATTAATATATAATGATAGATTTTGAGTATTATGACTTGGAATTGATAAATTATAAAAATTAAAAAATAAAAATAAAACTGCTAATTTTTCTTAGATTTAACATAAAAATAGATGGTGGGGGTGGCTATTTGCATATTTTCTAAATATAAGTGGAAATATTGTTCGGTTTTATAGATTATGGAAAAAATTGAGATGGACTCAATAATTATAATGGGAAAAGTACAGTTCCCCAAAAAAACTATCCATGCAAGTACTTTGGTAACAAAATCAACCAAATGAATGAGGATGATACAATACAAGTGGTCTAGTTCAACGCACTCAATTCAGCATATTTAAGAACTTAGGTTTTAGGTATATATGTATGGTTATGTGCCTTCCCATGTTATCCCCATCCTTTTGTCTATGCAATCAGCCACCCTATGTGTTTAAATGAATGTAGCATGTAAAGCGTGATGATGAGACAAATAGCAGTACTGCAGATTCAATTTTAGGTGACTATTCAAATAAAAATCCCACTGTTTGTTGAAGAAAGAATTTATAAATCAACCCTTTACTAAATGAACAATCGCATGTGCACTTGGCTTGTGAATACAAAGATTGTTCCAAATCCAATTGAACGAACTCCAAACATGATCAAATGCTCTGATTACACGTTTTGACATAGTAGGTGTAGGGTTAAATCTAATGGAGACTTTATTCTTGTTGGGTAACCCTTTTGTGTTCCGCTTGTTTTTGGCCATTTTGTTAGTTAAAATTTAATACGCCATAATGTCATGGATAAAGGCTCAAACCCTAGGGCAGAGCACACACCTAATATGTGGCATGGATAAATATAGACACCCGAAGATTAATAATTAGTCAGGTGTTCTAGAATCTTTGAACACTCACATCAAGGAAAAATAAGGCCTAGCCAACTAGCCAAGGCATCCAATTCTTGACATTCTCTTACTCAGACCCAAAAAAATAAGTTAGCTACTTCTTTTTGTTTTTGTCCGTTACTTCACTAAATCTTACCCTTCAAATTGTTTTCACTATCAAAAAAAAAAAAAAAAAAAAAAAAAAAAAAAAAAAAGAAGAAGTAAAAAATACAAATAAAATTAATTTTTTTTTTTTTTTTTTTATAAATTGTCCTTTTACAAATTAATTTACAAAGTTTCAATTGTAACATCTGAACTCCTAAATTTTGAACTAAAATGAAAATGTTAAGATTCTGCATGTCCCAAGTAAACGATTTTTCGTGCATGTAGGACATGTGAGCAATTTTATGAGGGTGACTAGATGAACGTCTTATGTCCAAAAACCTAATTTCATCTCTCTCTCTCTCTCTCTCTCTCTCTCTCTATGAATACTACTAGAAAGCTACGACTGCCGTTGACATCCCCGACGAAGAGGTAATGAAACAAGGAGACATTTTCAATTGGTGACGTTTTAAAAAATGAGAGGAAAAAAAAAAAGAAATATGAATACTACTAGAAAACTTTGAGTACCGCTAACATCCCTGATGAAGAGGTAATGAAACATTGAGGCATTTTCGATTGGTGACGTTTCTAAAAAGGAGTGAAAAAATGAAATGTGAATACTACTAGAAAGCTGTGACTATTGCTAACATCCTCGACGAAGAGGTAATGAAGCATTGAGGCATTTTCGATTGGTGACGTTTCAAAAAGGAGTGAAAAAAATGAAGAGAGAGAGAGAGAGAGAGAGAGAGAGAGAGAGAGAGAGAGAGAAGCCAAAAGAAGTACTAAAAAAGTCACAAAAAATAGTGATTCTCTCACTAAGGCATCATTTTCTCTCTCTAGAAGTATAGGAAGAAGAAGAAGATGAAGATGCATAATGCTAGGGTTTTTAGAGACCTAGGGTTTGTGAGTGTATTTTAGGATTTGATTTGGATGGATCTTTAATTTGTTAAACTTTGTGTCTTTCAATAAAAAAGCAACGAACACCCATGGAAACATGGATGAGTAGATTTCGTAGCTCATGCAACACAAACCTTGTCTGAATAAGAGATTTTGCTCTTCTCTTCTTCATCTTGATTTTTCAATTTTTATTTTATTTTTTGTTGTTGTTGTTGTTCCATTGCTTGAGAGACATTACAAATTGGGTTGTGGTACCAATGATTTGTCATGCTCAAAGAATTAATTATCTCCAAAAATTGAAGCAGAAGGATGCAATTAAGTGTTCTTTGATACGTTTGAATGGCATTGTGATTTTGGTCGGATCTTGATTTATTTTTCCATTGATGATTCTAGTATGTGTTGGATAATGAAGCTCACACAAACGATCTTGGAAAAAGACCTAACAAAAAAGTTGCCAATGGTGTAGATAAAAAAAAATGACAAAGTGCAAGGTTTCTCATTGATATAGATGTACGGAGTTCCCATGAATAAGAGTGTTGGAATGACACGTGTTTATGGATGATGTACAAAAAGCTCATGGATGACGTGCAATAGAAGGAAAAAGGCCCATAGCCAAGGGGGAGTTAGGACTTGTTCGTGACCCGGGAAGAGGTCATGAAGCCCACAGAAAAGCAGTGACTCACACGTGAGGGGAAAATTGTTGGGTATACCGTATACATGTGTTAGTGGTACCCACATGAAAAATAAGTAAATGAATTAATATAATATAACTGACATCAAACTCATAAGCTTAAGGTTTTGGGTTAAGTGGTGTTCTTTTGACATAATGAAATTGTGAAAGGATGAGGCTAATGACACCCAGCCTTGGAAGTCACTCAATCTACTGCGGCATTAACTGATCTTTTAATTAGACTGAAGTGTGCCTAAGAAAGTTAATGGACTAAAAGCTGATATGTTCACTTACCCAAAAAAAAACCCACTCCGGTATCTTCTATGATAGAAGCAATTTCCCACTTGTGATGCATCTTTTTATTTAAAAGGCTTTTAAAAACTTCAGTTTAATCAGTTTCTAGTATAGCTTTAATCGCTTCTTTGGTTGCTACCATTGAATTAATGTTTTCTTTCATTATGAGAGTTAGCCTTCACTCTAAAATACCTTTCAACTTTCAAGTATCATCAACTCTGTTGCAGTAAGATTGCACGTGTCCTACACGACCCATTACCATGCAAGTCATACCAATCTAGCAAAAAAAAAAAAAGTTACACAACCACACATAGCTGCTAACTAGTTGAACAATTCGGTTAATCCTATTTAGCAGAGCAGCCTGGCTAATTAAGCCCAGATGATTGCCGGAATTCTTGGTTTCTAATCCATTAGAGAGCATTCCTTAGTACATTTTGAGGCTGGTCAATATTTAAATATACTGTCCGAGTCCAAGTCCTGGCTGCATCTCACTTTGGGCAAAGGCAAAAAAAGATTAATTAGCTAAGACCCGCCAGAAGTTTTGGTAACAAACATTGGCCTACAAATCTGTCTTTTCCTTTTCATTATGTAAAAAGATGCAATTGAGTAAAAGTGCAAAAAGCAACCCCACCCTTCTTACACACTCTCTCTCTCTCTCTCCCCCCCTTAACTCTCTCCCTCCTTGCGTACATGTCAAGGTATGAAATTGGTTCATGCTTGATGGTTTGTGGGCCTCCATCTATATTATTATTACCCAACAATGCAACAAATCAAGCAAAGAAAGAGAGGGTTACGAAGCAAAAGAGTGGGAAAACTGTGCCTTTTGGTTCCAACTTTTTTTTTTTTTTTTTTTATATAGGCTAAATGTTTGGTTCCTATTTTTAAAATACAAATTTCTATTCTTAAATTTACCAATACAGTATAAAACGCAAGAAATTTGCTTTCAAAATTTGTTTTCTTAGAATTATTCTTGATTGACCAAAATAAAAAGATTTATTTTTAAAAATAAACTATTTTTGGAGAACATCAAAATAATGTTCTCGGAATTATTTTCTATTGTCAGTTGAATTAAAAACTAAACATTGCCTTGAGTTGTGGGGTTATTTCCCCCCCTTAGAATTGAACCAAATCATGATTAACTAGATCTTAAGTTATTACCACGTTCCACTGGCTAATGTGGACCATCTGATTGGTTGACCCTCTGTTCCATGCAATGATCCCTTGTTAATTATTTACTTTTAACTTCTTAACTCAAAAAGTCAAAACTCATAAGCCATAACTAACTCATGCTACATTGGTCCACATAATCAATGGTCCTGGTTCTAGTAGATCATAATGTTGTGTGTGCCTTTTTGTACATGATGATGAGGGTAGAACCGTAAATAAGAGAGAAAAAGGTTATTGTACAGGCGTGGGAAATTGCCATGATGGGAGCCACTTGGTCGTTGCATGGGAACATAATCTTGCCCCCGAAAAGGCTATAGTTAAAGGCTCGAAAAATGAATTTAATGCTAAATTACTTTATGGTGCATTTATAAAAATAAAATATAAAATATAATTACACACATAATCTCATTGGGTTTAACAATTTTAAGATTTCACCATTCACAGCACCGGATTTAAATTTCTATTCCCGCGTTACCACTGTTTTAATGCAAACACCGTACACGATGGTACAAAACTTAGGGATAAGAATTCATATAAATTGATTCACTGGCCAATTGTGTTCCCCTTCCTTTTGTTATCCATCTATATGAAAGTGTGGATTCGATT
Source organism: Fagus sylvatica (assembly GCA_907173295.1). NCBI lineage: Eukaryota > Viridiplantae > Streptophyta > Magnoliopsida > Fagales > Fagaceae > Fagus > Fagus sylvatica. The sequence goes on along the minus strand of OU015772.1, from coordinate 13,756,862 downwards.
CTAACATTTATAAATTAGAATTAGACATAATAGGATTTCTATCTGCATTAAAAAAAAATTATAGAAATTGCAAAATTAATTTTATTTATATCACAGCTCAATCAAACAAAATTAATGTAAAATTTATTAATGAAAAATTCATGATAATGTTGTTGTGGATATAATTTATATTCTGTGAGGCATCGAGTGAGAATTTATGAAACCACAAGGGGTTGGTCTAATAATTCCCAAGGTTTCAAGTGATGGATAAGGTTTTGAATTCAAAATTCTTAGTAAACATCATGGGTCCATTCATGTAATTATCCAAATGATTTATTCATGTAATTATCTAATGTGTGTGAGAACTATATACACCCGCAAGAATAGTCAGGTGGTCAAAGAATTCTCGACACCTATGTTAAAGAAAGAAACGAGTTTATAAAAATATAAGAAGAAATGTGACATATTGTATAAATGGAAAATAAAATAATTTCATTTTCAGAACCTATCTAAAAAGATGAAGATACTTAAAATTCATTCATCAAGTTGTTTAGTCATTAATGAACTTGAAAAATATATTAGAAGGAGCTTAATCTTGGTCATATAAGGATCCTTTTTTTTTTTTGAAACCAGGATGGCCACTTTGCAACGAAGATTTAGCTTTTTAAAAATCTAAAAGTTTGTATATACTATCATTGTCATATTATGATCATCATTTTATTAGGTGAATAAGATATGAAATAATCTAACTTTTTATTTCTTTTTATTTTTTATAATATAATTAGGGGAAGGAGAATTTGAACCATGATCCTCTTCATAAAAAAAACAAGCAATGTTAATTGAACTATAAGATTCTTGGCAATCTAACAACATTTATACTTTTATATTTGTGAAAACTTAAATTTCATCAAGATTTAAGAAATAAAACTATCTTTTAGATAGCAAAATGGAAGGGATAATCAGTCTTATGCCATGCGCTTGATCTCTTTTTACTAAATTTGGTTGTCCTCATCAAGACCCAATTTTAGTTGGACTGATTCTTAAGTATGTTTGACCATAAACACTTAAAATTCAGGTCTTGAATGGTATTCCATCATAATTAATATTACCTAAGAATAAGGGAAATCCTTGATGGAAGCGTTTAACATGTGGATGCTTTGATCAAACTTGACTTCGGTGCCTTTGCCTCTAATAAGTACTAGTTCTAGTTCAACTTCAAGGAGTTCTAAATGCCAACCGTCTTTTCAGGTCAGCAACTTGGACTTAGAATTCAAAACCTGCGGTATATCAATTATCAAAACTTGTTTTGTTGGCAAATCAAAATTTCTCATCTAAATCCAATGGAGTAATTGCTTTTATCAATCAAGGTAAATGTTTTACTGTCAAATTGACTTATCAAATTTAAGCTGCCAGGGCAAAAGGAATGAAACCCACTTCATGATTTATCGAAACGACTTCGAAATGAAAATGTGCACAAAATCACATGCATTAGTGTATGTATTCACATGTTGCTTTGGACTTACATCACTTCTATTTCACATTTAGTTCTCATTTGACCAGTCTAGTTTCTTGACTTGAATTGAAACTAAATACCAATCATCTTTCCTATATCTAAAACAAAGGCATTCACATTATAAGATATTCTTGCTATTTTAAAGAAGGGAAAACATGAATTTGGTGAACTATAAAATATTCAAAATTTTATTTACCATAAAATGCAACAACATTGAAACATTAAGGCTTTTTTTTTAAACATAAAATAAAATCTTGGAAATCAATAAAACACTTGTACAATGTAAACTACGAAGTTGGCAACCAGAAAGCAAACCCATTAAATTGCAATTGGAAAAAAAAAAAAAAAAAAAAAAAAACAAAAAAAAAAAACAGGCTGTAAGGATTATTCCTCTGGTTGAAGCCGGTTGGGAGAGTCAAATAAATTGAAGGCCGTGATTGGCGCCTGGGAATGACATAATTAATATTCACGCAACGCATTAAACTAAAATAATCAATAAAATAGTTTTCAATTTTCTATTTATTTTTATTAATTTTGATCCACTTTATTCATTGCCGCAAAATCAGCAAGAAACCGTGACTTCTGTTCAGTTTGGGCGACCCTCCGTCCGTACTGTCACCCACCCCCTCTTAACGGACCTGCTGACGTGGCACCAACAAGTTCACGCCTACAGTTAAAAAACGTTAATTGTAGTTAAAAGTTAAAAACCTCAGAGGCTGTAAAAATAATAAATACAGGGTTCGCACGTGAGTGGCCGACGGAATAGGTTGAGTGTCACACGCTTGGTAAAGTGGAAACGGTTATGACGGTTAGAGGGAGGTTTGGTGAGCAGTGAGGTGGTTAAAAGTGCGGTTAGTACTGCTGGTTTTTTTTTTTGATAGATAGTACTGCTAGTTAATTATTAGCTAGAGTGGAGCCAGGGAACCTAACCAGGGTCAATAACGATGAGTTAGCTAACGCCGTGAACGTTAGACCCAAACAAGAGTCAAACCAAACAAAAAAAAACGAATGGTTAGTTAACGGCATGAGAACGTTTTTTTGTTTTTTGGTGAGTGTGTAAGTGCAATAAAATAAATTATTAAACAGTTTTGTCTTTCTCAGTCTATAAAAAGGCCGTTATGTTGTGACTCATTCTCTGACTCTCTCACTTCTTCTTCTTCTCTCTTTCTTTCTTCTTATCTCTGCTTTTCTTTTTTCCTCTGTATCTGTGTCTTTCTCTCCACACAGACAAATATACAAAGCAGAGAGAGAAAGACAAAGAAACAACAATGGCAGTTTCTACGAAATGGGTTGGTCTGTGTTTGGTGCTGCTGCTGGTTTTGTTGGTTGGGACAATGGCGAGTGTACGGAAGGACCAGATCTCGGAAACTAGGTACGGTTTCTTTCTCTTTCTCTGTGAAAATTAAATTCGAGTAGAGCTTCTTCTGGGTTCGATTTTCGACTATTTCTTCTGATTTCGGAATTTTTTTAGGGGTTTGGGTTATGAAATTCATCGACATTCGTGATTTTTGGATAACAAGCTAGGCACTGTGTAAAATTACATGCTCTTTATTCGAGGTTTTAATTCATTTATTGTTTTTTCGACTCCATTAATGCCCACCAAGCTTCACACTTTTTATTCCTGGACCACCTAACTTTTTTCTCTACGACAATAGTTTATAGTTCACAAACAAAAAGCGCTTAAGTAGCTATAATGGCGTCCCTCTACAAATTCCTACTCCGAGAGACAGAGTTCTTGAAATTGTACCTTCAAATTCACTGTTCTACTTTAAGCTTTAATTCACTAATTTCATTTTTTCTTTGTGTTTTTTTTACAGCAATGTGGGAACAAGTGAATTGCAGAGCTCAAGCAACTCAACAATGGCGTCGAGGTCAGTGCTTTATATATTAGTAACTTTTAGTAAGAACTACCATAAAGATAAAGCGCTCAGTACAAAACAAAAGCTGCTCTCCCTAACGTTAATTGTTTTTGCTTATTTTACCAACCGATCTGAGCCGTTGCTTTTGTCCATAGTGTGTTTATAACCGTTGGATAAAATGTTTCAATACAGTTTTATCCAACCACAAATAAGAATCTCAGCCGTTTAGATCCCGATCCCTAGATCTGGATCGTTTATTCCGTTATGTTTCGTTCTTTGTATACTTTTACTGTAATAACAAACCCTGTAGTGGTAGGTCACCCACCCAGTATGAGAAATGAGAAATACTCTGTAATTTCCACAATTACCCTTAATTTCCAATAAAAGTTGAAATAAAAAAAAATCATTGTGGGTAGAAAGGTCATTTCACTGTGCTAAAATAAATTAGAAACACGATTATTTTTAGGGGGATGGAATTTCCCGCTGACGAGTCGCCTGGTTGTTATTTTCTCTCTCTAGAAACTGCTTTTTGTTTTTGTTTTATAACGGTTTTACTGGAATAGTGAGTGAGTGAGTGCCCTCGAGCGTTGTGCATTAACACTACTACTACTACATGGTCTCTGTCGACTGTACTTCGTGTAAGCGTGTCCATTTCGATATTATCGTCCTACTCGCTTTATCTACTTGACACGTTTACTCCCCAAAGGGTTCTTCTTCATTAAGAGTATAATTATTACTTTCAAGCTACATTTATTTATGTAATAATGCTTGTGTTTGATTTATGTTTTGTTGGTTGGTTATTACAGTTTGGAAAAGGATGAGGCCCAGAATGAGCATGCAGTGGATAACCCAGAAGAGATTGCTTCCATGGTTGACATGTAGGGTTTTATCTTTCTCTCTTCATTTACCTCAAATTTCACAGCATTTGCATTCTCTGGTAAAATGGTTTTGGTAGTGAATGTTGCTGTTTGGTTAGAGTAGGGTTGTTGAGGGTCCTTCATAAATTGCAAACCTACCCTACTCTACCCAATTATTTGCTATTACTGTTAAACCCAATAACTATGTTTATATATTTTTGGTTTTGGTTTTGTCTTTGAATTTTGCACTTGCACGTATTTAGCTTTCCTTAAATGCCCCTGTCTTTTTGTGAGTTTCACAAAGATGGTATAAGGAATCAACCAAAACCAACTAACCTCCAAGCTCTTTATTGCAACATTCCTTTTCCCACTAGCACATGCCCTTCGCCTTAGCTATGGTGTATGAGATCCGTGTTTCACGCGGATATATAAATTCTTTTTCATGTCTCTTTCCTTGTCCACTCTTTGTACGTAAAGGTACAATGCTTGTATGCCTACACTATATTATACGCAACTGTTTTTGGACACACCTCCCTGATCCTTATTGGGGAGGAGTCTTTGCCTGAATCAATTGCCTTTTTTTTTTTTTTTTAATTTTAATCATCATGTTTTGTAATTTAATTGGAAAGTTACTTTATATTCTAAGAGTGGATGTCTCATATCTATGTACCAAAAGTAGCTATCAAAGATCTAGGCTTTTACATATGCCTTTCAATACATATCCTTTTTGTGACAAGAGTAATTAATTTTGTATATTCAGCAACCTCTGAATTTTCAAAGCAATCTTCAAGGACCCAATTGGCCTCACTAATTGACAAACTAGATGTTACTTTGTTTTTATTTGTCGGTGAATGCTGCATTGCATTTACACAGCTCAGATTTTGGCGTTAATGATTTATCCAGATAGGTAGGAGGCAAAGAGGGAGAGAGAAAATTACCTCCACCGACACACCACATAGGAATTACCAGTCTTTCACATAGCAATGTATAATTCAATGTATCAGCAATAAATATGAACATATAATTGAATTGAATTTCCATGGCAATGGGTACATGTACATTAATTAACATATGGAGTTGTAAACTATATTCCGTGACATTAATAGTAGCAATAATATCAATGTGGTTGATATGGCAGGAGCATCCGCAACAGTACTGAAAGAAGGAAGCTGGGTTACTTCTCTTGTGGAACTGGTAATCCCATTGATGACTGCTGGCGTTGTGATTCAAACTGGCACCGTAACCGCAAGCGCCTTGCTGATTGTGGCATTGGTTTTGGAAGAAACGCCATTGGTGGCCGTGATGGTCGCTTCTACGTTATTACTGACTCCGGCGACGATGACCCTGTGAACCCCAGGCCTGGCACTTTACGTCATGCTGTCATCCAGGAAGAGCCTCTTTGGATTGTGTTCAAGAGGGACATGGTGATACAATTGAAGCAGGAGCTTATCATGAATAGCTTCAAGACTATTGATGGTCGTGGGGTCAATGTCCACATTGCTAATGGAGCATGCATCACTGTCCAGTTTGTAACTAATGTTATCATTCATGGTTTACATATCCATGACTGTAAGCCTACTGGAAATGCATTGGTGAGGAGCTCTCCATCTCACTATGGATGGAGGACTATGGCTGATGGTGATGCCGTTTCCATTTTTGGGTCAAGTCACATATGGGTTGATCACAATTCTCTCTCTAATTGTGCTGATGGCCTTGTTGATGCTGTCATGGGATCAACTGCAATTACCATTTCCAACAACCATTTGACCCACCACAATGAGGTCTGTTTACAGCATTTCTCCATTTAACATATTTTGTTTAAAAGAATGAGTTTTGTTAATTGGAAGACTGACAGTATTAATTATGTGCTGGAAAAACAGGTGATGTTGTTGGGGCATAGTGATTCTTACACACTAGACAAGCAAATGCAAGTCACCATCGCGTATAACCATTTTGGAGAGGGACTTATCCAGAGAATGCCAAGGTAATATTTACTTATTGCTTCTGAAAGAAATAAAGGATGACCTTGCTTATATTATTTTAGCTTTGATTCTTTAAAGCTTTTAATTAATCTAGCAAGAATTCAATCTATGATTTATGCAGGTGTAGACATGGCTACTTCCATGTTGTGAACAATGACTACACTCATTGGGAGATGTATGCCATTGGTGGAAGTGCAAATCCTACTATCAATAGCCAGGGCAACAGATATGCTGCACCAACCAACCCAAATGCAAAAGAGGTATTGTATTTTGTATGATTCATAAACTCTTGTTGTCAGTCTCTTAAATGGTTTTGTTAATGAGAAATTGGATTGTGCAGGTAACTAAGAGGGTGGAAACAGCTGCAAGCCAGTGGAAAGGCTGGAATTGGAGGTCAGAGGGAGATATGCTGTTGAATGGTGCCTATTTCACTCCATCGGGAGCAGGGGCTTCATCCAGCTATGCCAGGGCCTCAAGCTTGGGTGCCAAGTCTTCTTCTATGGTTGGCACCATTACTTCTGGTGCTGGTGTACTTTCTTGCCGTAGAGGCCGCCAGTGCTAGTAGTGCATCTCAGTCAATTAAAATGGCCAAAGAAAACCCCATTTTACTTTGTTTGATTTTCAAAATTACTACATTACAGCATCAGCATTACCCAATATCCATATTCCATCCATTGTTTTCTCATCTTTCTGTTCACATATTTTGACAAGTGTACATTTTTTACACATGTCATTATATATTGTTGAACCCCAGTGATATCCCATTCATTCCGGTTTGTCTATCTGTTATCGCTCAACCTCGGCCTGCTTCAACTGAAGAAAACAAATTCCATTTTATGAGTAGGTGCGGAAGCGTTGTTCATTTGTTTTTCCTCCTTCCTCCTTTAACCATTGCTTGTTCATCTGTCTCTTTCCACTGTCTCTGTCTTGGTCCCTCAATACTGTTCTGTCTTTTGGGTTTATAGGATTTGAATGATTTGTGCTTTTTTCTTTTTTCTTTTTTAATTTACTATTTTATTTTATTTTTTTTCCTCTTTTGTTTTGTCTAGTCATACAAGCAATAGTATGAATGTCAAACTTGGAGTTACGGAAAAAACTTTGTTACAGATGATAGGAATAGCAGTGATGCTCTTTTTCTCTTTTTTTACTTGTAGCTTTTTCTTTGGCAATGAAAGCAATCTTTTACTTTTGGTTGTGCAATTGTTATTTTCTTGTATATTATTATTAATGCTCATCTGGCAATGTTCTATACTCTACCGGCATTTGTGATTCCTTCATGTGCGCACCGGCAAACCCACATGCTGTTAAGTCATTACTCATTAACCTAACTAACATGATCATCAATGATGACCCTTTTTACCTTTCTGGTCTCTACCAAAATGATGCACTCATTACTGCTTGGCCATGACCCCTGGTGATGTTTGTCAATTTTCCTTAGCTTTTACAAATCAAAGACAAAAATTTGTGATGACATATGATTTCTAAATTTTGTTCCCAATTTATACAATTCTAACTTATTTCTAGAAAAAAAAGTAATGAATGATCAAGCACCACGCGGAACATAAACACTGACTCAGGAAGTCCAAAAATTTAATGATGATCCCTTCCCACCCCTAACATGTCCGTGGGCGCTCTGTTCATTTCTACGGTACGGGAACTCGAAATAGAGACGTAATTCACATGTTAGATGATGGAAAATTCATGGGTTTGCATGTGAGATGGGGACAATACGGGCAATCGGCATGTGAGGAGCTTCTTCTCAATAAGATATGGGACCATCTTCATTCGTTTGCCAACTTGCACAATGCACACTGTAATGTAATGTGTACACATGTTGTACTGAGCCCTCCTGTTGGAGCTGTCCGCTCATAGTAAAGCCCCCATTAGCAATCAAGCATTTAAGTGTGCAATTTGTTGATTTGATTCTCTATTGGGCTTTTGAGCAAAAAAAAAAAAAAGATTCTCTATTTTGCTACGCCAAGGTTCAACCTTGAGGAAATTTCCTTTTGTTTTCATGTGTAAACTACCTTTAACTGTAGTTTTAACATAATGGCAAGTGGAGAAATGTTGGACATACTGAAAAACTATCATGTAATGGTAATCATGATCGAGATCTCAGGTTTTATATAGAGTAAATAGAAAGGAAAATCATATTAGATTCTGGACAATTCGATTAAAAAAAGTTGTCAATCATGTCCCTATATAAACACTCTATAGGCGCTAGTCATAAGATTAAATAACATGAATCATGATTGTTTTGACTCTTTGCAAAATTGACTCTTTGGTATCTAATTTTTTCTTCTATTTTTAGTGTTCCACTTTATATTCTATCAATCATAATTTTTTATATCTATTTTTCTTTCATTATAAAATAACTAAAGTTTAAAATTAAAAAATATATATATATATATATATTTTCAAACACGTCAATATTGTAATTAGTGAAGCATAAGGTGAAACACTAAATGTAAGACATAGATATTTTTATTCCAGTCATTCCAATTATGTGCCTCCGCATAATTTGTCTGTTCAATCTTAAACTGCATGAAGGCAGTCAATACTTTCCTTATATCTATGGGTGTTGTTAAAATACGTCAAGCATTTTGAAAGTAGAAGAGATGAGGGAGCCCCATGGGCAAGTAGCAACAGTGATAAGAACCTAATATTAGAAACCATTTTAAGTTCATTATTGTTATACTTGTAATTCTAATTCAGTAATTGTCAAGAATTCTCTTTTAAGCTCTTAAGAGTTAAGTTTTTTTTTTTTTGAAAAAATATATATTAATGTCAAGAAAGATGTACTTAAGGAAATTAGATTACAGAACTATTGCAGCCATTTTAGAGTTTAGGCCAATATAAGCTTGGTGCTGCTTGTTTAGTCCAAAAGTAATTGTTGGTTAAAAAATAAGTGTCCAAACAGCATCGTCATTTCTCAAAATATCGCAAATCTGTTAAAAATAGAAATTTACAACTATAGCCTGATGAGATTTTTATGATATTAACAGCTTTTATCCACAATTTGTTAGAATTTTTGCTATGGGTGCCCTTGAGAAACTTGGACTAGGAAAGGTCAGGCATTTAAGACTTTATCAACAAATTTGTTAGAACTTATGCTATGGTTGCAGGGCTAATCCATGAGGTTAAGCGCTCCTGCTATTATTTGTAGCAAGATAAAACAGAATACAAGTCCTCCGCCCCAAAATAGGATATCCTGAGTTCACTTCCCAAAACCATGCTTCGAGCTACTGGCGTTTCTTGAAATTGATTTCCTGAGGACAATGACTTGTGCTTCTTCCATAAGAAGCCTAAAATGTACCAAATGAGAAAATAAGGTCATAGAAAAGCCTGACTTTACTTCGGTTTGTCTTTGTTTCCTCTTTTCCTAGGACCTTCTTGCTTTATAATACTCTTATATAAAGTATCTGGTCAGGTAGCAATGTTTTGAAGTTATTCAGGGTATCGTTTGTTAAAACTTTGGCATTTGGCACTTTTTGGAAATGGATTGGGTAGCTTCATTAGGAAAAAGCGATTTTTAACGCCAAATCTCACTTTTAATATGTGATTTTTTCGCAAAAAAGTTGCATTACATTTTCCAAATACGTTTTTTGAAGTAAAAAAACATTACGAAACGGGCAATTGGAGTCCTCGAAGACAAGTTCCATATTCCGATAGACAAAGACGAAACTACCTTTGAGGGTGGGGGAACCATGGGCCTCCAAAATTTTGAAAATGCATTTATTACTTAATAAAAATAATTAATTTTTAAAATTTTTGGCTTTGACCCCAAAGACTATGAGTTCTTTTCTCTCTCTCTCTCTCAAAAAAAAGAGAAAAAAGAAAAAAAAAAAAGTGTTACATCTTTTAAATTCTAATATTCAAGAGATCCAGATTTTTAAGAAAGTAAAAGTTATCTCATAAATGAGAAAAATGTTACAAGTATATTCAGTAACAAAGAGACGATGGAGATGACTAAAGAGAGAGAGAGAGATTTCTAAAAGTTTGATAAAGAAATGAGAAGGAAAAGGGAGTGCAACAAATCTCATCTCTTCAATTGAGGTGGAATTATTATTATTTTTTTAATGGCCTCATCTCTTCAAGAGAGGTCAAGGTGGAGCAAAAAAAAAAAAATTTAAATATTCATATCAGCAATACGATCATGAAACTCATCTCTTAATGAGACAAATTATGTGCTAGGATTCATCTCTTGAAAAAGCGAGATACAGAAAACCTATTTAACACTTAAACAATGCTATTTGATATAATAATAATAATTAAAAAAAGAAAAAAGAAAAAAAAAGAGGGCCCACTTTTCTTTATTACTCCATTTGAGATGGATTTAAGACTTAGTCTTATGATCTTGATCTCTTACCGTTAATGTCTTTGTAGTTTGTTCCCTCTTTTTCTTGCTTCAAGCCCAATGGACTAAGTCCCATATCAATGAGGCCCAATGGGCTAAGTCCCATATCAATGATGAATTGGTAAGGAAATGAGCTTCCCACACACGCACACACAAAAAAAAAAAATGTAAAACATATAAGCTCATATGTTAAAGGATAAATCTTATCCCACATCATTTACACCAACTAGGTATGGACATGATGTCAAACATACGTCCACATTTTTTTAGTAGTGTGAAATAAATATGTTGAAATACTTCTTTACAACTATTTATCTCCTCTTTCACTCCTCCTTGCTTAGCTTTTATAAAGTTTAACATTTATAATTTATATCAAGTTGTTTGGACATTTCAACTCACCTTCAAAAATAAAAAAATAAAAGATCAATTTTTGTACCTTTTGTTTTGTAACAAATCCATCACTTCTCAGAAATCCCTAACTCTAACCAATGTCTTACAATAAAATTTTCTGTCAACACTAATTTCCACCGTCCATCGAATCAATCACCAAGACACAGAACTTTCTCTCCATTTGTCATATCAAAAGCCCATTAGAGAAAGCAATACAATTTAATGTTTAATTAATTTCTATCTAATTACCTTCATATGCTTTCAAAATAAAAAGTCTTGTCGATGCAATTGTTATATAGTGTTTCATAGTTAAAATTTTATTTATATTTGATGATATATACTTATCTCTTTAAAATTTATGATTTATTATATATTATCATTATTATTATTATTATTTTAAAAGAAATTGTTATCACCTATTTGATTTTTGAACATATGATTATTACCAATGATTTTTCATTATGAAAAGTGAAATCTTACTATTCTCGATTCCATCTAGAAGACTTTCCTACCAATCCTACATAGGATATAGATTTTAACAACCATGCTGTCAACACCACATTTTCTCCCTTGTATGAGAAAGCTACCCTATACCATCTGTTCTCCACCAAATTAGACAGTGCAACTAGACATCAGTAAATAACTAAATAATCCATTTCCTTTCTTTCTCCTTCTCCAATCCCCAATGTAATATTCAGAATTGAACAACTAATGTTGGGATGAATAGCTAGAAGTTATTAAGAGATACATCATGCAATGACTACAAGAAAAATATGTAGCTTGCTCAGACAGAGGGATCTATCTGAAAAGAGTAACCGACTTCTGCAAAATGAGATTTCACCAGAGCAAGTGACTTTGAGCGGTGAGAAATCTTGTTCTTTTCTTCCTTTGGCATCTCTGCGTAACTACAATAAAAACATACAAAATATCATAATAAGGCTGTGATCATTCTTGAGCACTGATAGGAAACAATAGAAATCAAAAAGGAAGAAACATGAGATTACGTTTGCTCATAGCCATCCGGTTGAAAAATGGGATCCCATCCGAAATCATTAGGTCCCCTGGGAGGAACTATCTTACCCTAACAAGTGAGCCACAAATCATATATGTTAGTGCTATTAATATGAAGTAGGTGATACCCAGAGCAATGCGCAAGCAAGTCATAGTTTCATTTTAAAATAATTTGCAGGAATTTTTCTATATGATTTATATGTAATACTCATTTTGTTATATATATATATATATTTATGACATTGAGATATTACTTTCGATCATATTACGTGTCATTGAAAAGAGGAAAACAATCAAAAGCATTAAAAAGTAAGCATAATACTATTGTTTAATTGTTGCGTTAAGAATATAATGTATTGCTTGAGTAAATTCACAATTTGAATAACTTACTCCATAAAAAATAAAAATAAAAACATTGGAAAAAATAAGTCATAATTCAGAAAGATATCAAGCTATTCATTCCAAACGATATTTCATCCATAAATAATATTTTTTATGGGCAACTTAAATGGAAAAGGATGGTTATATGTGTAAAAATAAAAAGTGTAACTAAAAGATTTGTTAGTTCCATTGATAAGTTTGCATATATTTAAAGCTAATTGTAATCAAAGTTATGATTAAGAACTAATTAATTTTTTTTTTTTTTCTTCTTTTAATACCTACTTGATTTTCTTTTTCTTTGACATTAGTATTTATTGTTTAACATAACCCTATTATTAATTCAGGTGGTACAATTTTGCATAGTTAGCATAGAACATGGTGTACAATGAGGAATTCTAGAAACTTAGTGCTACTTTTTCTCTCAGCTTCTACTATGCAAAAACATCCCCTAAACTTTGGATCAAAATCACGTGATAGCATTTAAATAAAATTTATAGCAAATTTTGATCATCAATTATGTTCAAAATATGGATACAAATCGCCTTCATTGCCTCCATGGGATATTGCTATCTATAGACTACTTGGCTGAATAATATAGAAAGCAATAGTAACTAGTCTACTCCTTTACCGAGACAGAAAAGCATTCCTTATTATGATTACCGTTAAAAGGTTCATGTGAGTATTAATAGAACCAAAAATTGCCTAAAGTGTAGCTTTCCAAAGCAAAACCAATCACATGTTTGATCAAGATATATCATTGTTACTAAACAGAAGAATAAACAGGGTCACTTAAACAAATTAATTACATGTTATATCATGGTCAATGATATGGATAGATTTTTTTTTATATATATGTATAGCTAAATGTAGCTTTAGTACGAGTCAAGCATGTGGGTAGATTATCTAAATGAAACTGCTCAAAAGAAATATATCTTAATCACTCATCAGAATAGCTTAATGTAGAAGGACAGAGATATACCGGAGTTTTCCCCAGGAATGTAATAGGTTCAGCATTGGGCCCAAAAGCAAAAGAAAATGCACACAAAGCATAACCTGATTTATCCTCATATGCCATCAAGAGATTGTTCAGACCTGGAACAGATGAGATAAGCATTAAGTAAAAATAGAACTAGCAGGGCAGAAAAAATGAAGCAAACAAAAAGAAATGAAATAAAGCATGCGACAACAACCTTCATGACCAATCTTCTGCAGGAACCACTTGCTGCATTGCATAATATTCACATTAAATAAGATCATCAGAGAGGGGCAGCAAAGCAAGAGATTTATGACCACATTTGCAAATGATATTAAAACTATGCTGGTCACCAGAAGCCAATTGTATGGTTAGAATACATAAGAGTTAAGATTGAGCTTGGTGGAGCTTAAAATCATAAGTAGAAACAGCACAGACTTTCACACCTCATAGATTTTATAAATTAACTACGAGTAACCAAATGCCATCTTTAGCCCCATCTGTCAAGATAAAACCTTCTCTATATTATGAACATGACTGCCCAGCTTAAGATCAGATTTATGAAAATCAAGCCAAATGTTTGTATTTCATTTCAGTTCTAGAGGGAACAAAATGTATTAGAGATTAGAAACCCACAAACCTATGGTATAGTGAACCTGAAGAGAAAGAGAGAACTTTTGTGTTTTTGGATAAAAGTAATAACAAATTATTAGAATAGAAGGACGTGTACAGGACACAATCCTAAAAAGAGAAGATTAAAGAGCTACTATAAAGCGTATAGGACCACTCAAACGCCATCAACGAGCACCAAACCACTAAAAGTATGATTATTCCTCTCCATCCTGATTGTTCACATCAAATAAAAAGGGGGCTATATTCCAAATCAAAGAACTGGCAATAACTGACTGCCTGACCTATATTATAATATATAAATAAATAAAACGAATTGAGCTTAGACAAAGCCATGGGCCTTGTCGATCCACGAGATCGGGTTCTTGCACCTGTAACTTATCTCTGGCAATTCCAGGGCTGTCAATTTCAGCCATGCGTATGGTGACCGTGGCATCCGTGGCTTGTCCTCGCTTTTTAAAAGGCTCATGGTCATGAACCAAGGAGGAGAACAGTGCAAGGAAGGCTTGACCTTGTGCCTCATAGCGATAGAGGGCATTGATGGTTGCTGGTAATCGTTCAACATTGAAATATTGTATATATTTATATATTATAGATATACAATCCAAAAGCGACAGAAAGTGAGTCTTTAAGTGAAAAAGAGAGAAAGAGAGGAATTGGTGGCAATGGGGAAGAGAGAAAAGGAGGGGTGGGTGGTATATATAATGGAAGTTAGTTCTTAACAATTAAAGAAAAAAAAAAAATTAAAGATTAAAAGGCAAGGCATCAGACATGCGAGTACTGTAGATCATTTTAGAAAGTTGAAAAAATAAATAGGTAACCAACGGGCGGGTGAGAGAGAAACAAAGTTATTTATTTTTTTTAAAAGATTAAAACCTAAAACTAAAAATCCATTAGCATCAGATGTGCTAGTACAAAAGGTGTAGACTTCTAGAAATAAAAAATACTGAAGAAAAGCAAGCAAAACAAGGGTGGGTGAGAGAGAGAACTGACCGATCAGGTGTGATGGGGTTGACGGTCGCCAATCTGACAAAGAGAAAGCAGATATATGGTTGAAAGCAGCTCATGGGTCAGGCGACCCTGCCGGCTTGACGCAGAGAGAGATAGAGAGAGGACTGAAGTGAGAGGGACAAATGAGCTGAATGAGAAAGAGACGAACCTCTATGAAGCTTTTAATCAGCCAACCGTTCCTTTTTTTTTTTTTTCAGTCATGTCTCAACCGTGTCCAACAGGGTCTGAGGCAAGTTCGTGTTCGACACGGAAATGCAGCCCATTTTTCCATGTCCAAGCTTCCTAGGTGATTGTCATCTCCTTCCTAAGTGTGATTGTTTAGAGAACATAGGTGTGATTGGCTAAGGTTATCTTTCTTTGTTTCTTATTCAATTCACCGTTTTAACACCAAACAACCATCAAATCCCTTTAAGATTCAGTCAAGTTTCAATCTTTTATGACCTAACCATCCTTAAATGCTTAAACATCAAACCTCATTCAAGATTCCTTTAAGAATTTTTCAAAAACCCCAGTTTAGTACTAAATTCTTAAAGCATCAAATTAGTATTAGAGCAAGGTTTCGAATTATATATGGTAAAATATTGATCAGAGGAGAGTTGACTGATAGACAGCAAGATCTTATTTATTTACACTATTTGGCAAAACGTGAGATCGAGGCCAACGTACTCAACTTCTCGGTCATGCTACATGTGTTGTGAAGATGGGGATTCCAGATTTTGAGGGAAGAGCTAATCATGTGGTGTTTGCTAGTTGGCTTGCTCTGATTGAGGAGTGTTTAGATTATTATCATATGAGTGATGATCAGGGATTAAGCTTTGCAAACATGAAACTCATACTTCGAGCTGAAGATTGGTGGTCTCATTTTGAAAGAGAGATAAGAATGTGGGAACTACTGACAATAGGCACTGGCATGATGTGAGTGCTAAACTTCTAGGGAAGTATATGTACACAAATTGTCATGATAGGTTGTGTGAGCAACTTTTTTTCTTTTATTGGTAAGTTACACACACACCCGATGGGTCTTGAACCCACGACCTCACCCTCTACCTAGCACTTATAAGGGGATGAAGTACTAGTTAAGCTAAAGCTCATTGATAGGTTGTGGAGCAGCTTATCAATCTAAGACAAGACAACATGTCAATTGCGGAGTATAAGTAAAAACCCGATGAATTTAAGGCTCAATGTGGAGTTGAGAAAAACATCTACGAAGAACTTGCTTGATTCAAGGACAGTTAAAGGGATGATAAAAGGCAAGAGTTGCTTAGACAGCCACAATATAGAGTGGAGCATGCGTTCCAAGTTGCGCTTGACATTGACAAGTACTCAGGTTATCTAGTTACTCATAAAGTTCAGTTTTAAACCACGCATAGCATTCGAAAGTCCAGAACAGCAAGACCAACCAGCAGAGAAGCCCAAACACTTATGCTCTGGATTTTAGAATTTAGTTTAAATGGCTTGAAAAATGCACAATTTTTATTTATTTATTTATTTTTTTCTATTAATGAAAGCCATAGATGGGTTTAACCCTTACTAATATGTGGATTTGAAATGTTCAGGTGTAAGATGTCACTTGAAATTCAGAGCATAAGTGTTTTTGTTGAAGCAAAATGCAAAATCCACAAAACCCAAATCTATCTCACATGTTATTGAAATTCATATAAACCAATTATAATAGTAATTGTTCTCAAAATCCCTTCATTTTAAATCCTCAAACCTAACACAAGCTAGGAAAAAAACATACTTCAACTGAGAGGGGGAATTGAAAAATGGACATGTAGTAAAGAATTATAAGAAATATTCAGGAGATGATTCTTGATTCGAACTCCTCAGGCCACAAAGGATTCTTTAACACAAAATCCTAAGGGCATCGATAAATGTCCACATCATTTGGGGTGGGTAAGTATGAGTGGCGAAGACAATGATGCCTTCAATCCTATATAGGTTTTCATAAATTGAGAACATAGATGAGCTATAAAGATTGTTACTTCATTATATAAATATAGAATGAAATCCAGCAGACAGGAATATAATTGATGAGATATAGAATAGGAAGTTCACCTCAAGAGTCAAGATTAAGATGAAGTGAAGAGAGAGAAACAAAACTTACATGTATGGCCCTGCAAAAGTTTCAAAACAACCAAATAAAACAAAACGATCATGGCAGGTATATATATATATATATATAATAGCATAGATGGGAAAGCAAGAAGAAACATACCAGGTAGACCTTTAAGGGCATTGAAACAGAGGCAAGTGTCTTCTACTAGAACTGGCCCATTCACCTCAATGGCAGCCAAGCGAGCCTTCTCTTTTGAGATATCCTCAGGCTCGCCTTGTAATTCTGGCACTGTCAAATCAATTAACCAGATTTTAAAAACATAGAATGAATTTCAGAGAGAGAGAGACAGAGAGTGTGTGTGTGTGAAAATTTACAGTCAAGCTTGAGGGACTGAAAAGGAATGGAGTTCCCCAAGATGGCTCGGACTTCTTCCAGCTTCTTGGCGTTGCCGGTCACGAAAGTCACCGGCCGTGACAATACCAAACCCGATGCTCTTGCGGCGGCCGCCATTTTCCCGCGTTTTGTTCTCTTCCTAGTTGGTAAAGGGGTTGGGTGGCTGATCTCTCTGCCTCTCTCCAATTTCACTTGAATGCCAAATAGGATTGACATTCCATGCAATTCTCAAAATTATTGAATGGGCTGTAATTCTTTTTTTCCTTTCACAATTTTTTTATTTTTTGTTTTTTCAAATTTTTGACAATTTTTTATTAAATGGTTGATATTGAAATTTAAGAAGTTAACTTTCAATCTCAACCACTCAATAAGTATTGCATAAGCAGTACCAATTACATGAAATCTCAATTCCTATGATTTGAATTTGTTTAGTTGTCGAGAAAACTAAGGCTCAGTTTGTTTGGAAGTAAAACGTTTTCCGTAAAACGTTTTCAGCATTTTCAGACATTTGGGACGCTGTAAATCGAAGTCAATGGAAAAAGTTTGTAATTTGACCGGAAAATCGCTTTGTAAATTGAGGAAAACGGTTTACGGAAAATTTTTCTGTAAACCATTTTCCAAAACGCATGAGGTTTTCTGCTCTCTTTCTCTGCTCTCTGCTATCTCTCTCTGCTCTCTGCACAAACCGACGCCGCCCCTTCTCTCTTGCACAGACTCCCTCAGATCGCACAATACCACTCCCTCACCCTCGCTCGTCGATCTCGCACAGCCCAACCCCACCCTCCCTCGTCGATCTCGCACAGCCGAACCCCCTCGTCGATCTCACTCTCTCTCGCTGGAAGTGGATTTTTGTTTGGGGTTTTATTTCTGGTGGGTGACTGGTTGTTCGCGGTGGGTCTTGGGTCATGGGTTGTTGCTTGGGATTTATTTTCGGTGGGTTGCGATGATGATTTGAGATTGGGTTGCGGTGGTTGTGGGTTTCGTGGTTGGTGGTGGGTGGTGGTTTTTTTTGTTGATTGTGGTGGGTAGCGGTGGGTGGCAGGGGTGGGTTGCGGGGTGGGTTTGGGTGGCTGGCAAAGGTGGGTTTGTTTTACGTTGCTCCAAACACACAATGTAAAATATTTTTTGGAGCATTTTCCTAGAGTGCAAACAAACACCGGAAAAACAAACATTTTCCTGTAAATCATTTGCATTTGCAAACATTTCACGGTGGAGAATGTTTTACGTCGAAACAAATGGAGCCTAAGAAAAAAATGACAATAGGGTTAACGGAGGGTTAGGGAGGTTTTTTATTTTTTTTGGGTTCCGTAATGGAAGCTGAGTTGGATTTTTTTTATGGAGAGAGTTTACCTCCAATCCGGTTTAGAAGAATTCTCATTCAACCCATTACGTGGCAAGCAAATAGACCATCTATATGTGTATTTTAAAAAGTCACATAACTCATTAAAAATATCAAGTGACTAAAAGTATACGTGGATGATCTATTTACTTGCCACGTACCGGGTTGGAGGAAGATTCCTCCAAACCGGGTTGAAGGTAAACTATTTTCATTTTTTATTGAGTTGGTGCACTCTAATTGGGCCAGTTGTATTACACTGCAGAAATTGCACCTTATTAAATTGCCATTGATATGATCCAATCTTTAATTGAGGTTGCAATTTTTTTTTTTTACAAGATATGACATGATATACCCATTTAAAATCAATCAAACCCAATCCAAATTGAAATCAACCCTAAAATTAAACCCAATCCTTCTTCTCCCTTTTTATCGCTCTTGCCTCTCTCTATGTATCTTGGCCACTTTCACTTTATATTAAGAAAATTCAAGTAATGAAAAAATGGATGCATTTAACAGTCAAGAGAATCTGCCCCTTTGTTTCATTCTTAATTTTCAAATACCATCTGGTATGTGTAATCCTAAAATTCAATCGTTTGAGCTTTAAAATTGTTTTTGTCTTTTCATATAGTCAACTCAATTATTTGTACTAATCTCAAACATAAAATCCCCCTATACGTAGGACCTACAATGAGTCTCTATCTATTTTGCACAAGCTTCTTCCTCGTGCTCCACGATGCATTCATCTCTTGGTGTCATGGGAAGCACACCAAATTTTCTTATTTGGCTTAGTTTCTGGACTAGTTGAAACTGCTGACCCTTGTTTTTGCAGTGATAATCGGGTTGAGAGAGAGGTGAGATTGATGAAGAGGGAGAAGAGAGATTGGGTTTAATTCTAGGGTTGATTTCAATTTGGGTTTAATTAGAAATGAGTTTATTTCAATTCGGGTTGGGTTTATTATGAATGGGAATACCATTTCATATCCTAGTTGTAAATGAAAAAAAAAAAGTCACCTAAATTAAAAATTAGCCACATCATTAATTCGTTAGCCACATATATATAAAGTTAAAAGAGACTAACGAAAAGGACCAATGGTACATAATTTTGAAACGTCAAGGACCAATTGTGCTCATTTTAAATGTTAGGGTCCAAATGTTCAATTTGGATAAACGTTAAAGATCAATAATATATTTAACCCAATTTTTAATAATTTTATTAGTGTTAAATATTAATGATGAGTTATGTTTTAATTATGATGTGGTGCCCTTCACCTAAGATGCCACGTCGGGTTTGTAAAGGTTTTGTAGTAAAATCGTAGTGTTTCTAACATTACTTTTTATTTATTTATTTCCATTAGAATCTTGACACATGATATTTTATTTATTGTAAAATATATACTTTCATATAAAAACACAATCATAATAAATGTCAAATACTAGAATATATTTATTCATATACAAACACAATAATAATAAATTCTTATTAATAATTATCAAAATAATCAAATTTTATATTTAGACAAAATATAAAAAATAAAAGAACGAAAAAAATCATATTATGTTAAACTTGCTCGTGCATTGCATGTGTTACCGACTAGTCTATATATACTATAATGTAAAATCGAAACTTTTTGAATTTTGGTTGACTTCATAATAGTGTCACATAAGATTTTGAGGTCTCACAATTTTACACCTCATTATTTTAATATATATTTTCTAATTGAATTTAAATTTTATTCTATAATTAAACCTTCTATTAGAATATTAATACATTATAGTTTTTTTAATAGAAAGAATATAATATTCCATATATACAAACACAATAATAATAAAATGTCTATTACTGTAATATAGGTTTCACAAATATGGGATATGTTCAATTTTCGCCCTTCAAAATTTTAGAATATAACAATTTAGTTCCTCAATTGATTTTCCGTTCATTTCTTGGTCCCTTAAAATATAAGGTCGATTCAATTTTAGTTCATTAAATATGTGGTTGGTTCGATTTTAATCCCTTACATATGGGGTCAGTTAAATTTTAGTCCCTTAAATATGGGGTTGATTCAATTAAGGTCCTTTAAATATAAAGTACCTCAGCTCAGCATTTCGTTAGTTATGTAAACAGAAAAATAGATGAAAGAATAAATTGTTATATTTTAAAATTTTGAAGGACCAAAATCTAACGCTTTAAAATTCTGAGGACCAAAATCGACCATACCCATATATGAGGGAAAAAAGTGCATTTCACCATTTGTTTATTTACTTTTATGATATAAAAGTACATTCTTGTAGGATGAAAATAGATTCAACCAAACAAGCCCAATGCAACCAAAACATTGAGGCCTTGATGTAGCTGCCCGGCCAATTACTAGGCGTTATGGGAAGCTTTAAGGACAACCTTGGCCCAACCAAGGCCCACTTACACCTTGCCTCATGTATTTTTGTCTTAAGCAACTGTAGCAGGGCTACAGAGGGTCATGTAGCTTTCGTGCTTGCTCTTGTATGATGTTTTATGTGAAAAAAGTCAGAGACACTCCCATTGACTGGTCATTGTCTACCAGACTCTCTGGGCCTTTGCTTTTAAAATAATATGAAATTGGTCTGCCTACTGAGTACTGACCTAACTAATTGAGTGAATATGCCACAGAAGTATTTGCTGTACTGTATTTGATTATCTTTTTGAGCAGGACATGTCTATAAGCACATGGCACTTCATTAAATTGTCATTCTGCTCAACATTGGATCACTTTCAAAACTAGTCGTACACTCATGTGTAGCTAACTATGTATCAATTAATTAAGGAAAATGCTATAAAGAAGTTGCCCTCACGCTATGAACCATGAGCTCTTCTTATTGACTATAAGATTTGAATATCTATAAAGACGGTTTTTCGATTTAAATATATATATATATATATATACATTAGAGCCGCATTTAATAATCAACAACTCTATTATATTATTGTGGGTTCCAGTTAGCTAAATTGATAAAATCTTTTATCGTCGAGCAATGAACTTGGGTTCGAATTTAGTCTACATCAAAAACTAATTGGTGTCTTGACATGATGGTAAGAGCAATCATCATGAAGCAGATGCCGTATGTTTAAATGTTATTGTAAATTCGTAAATAAATAAAAAAAAAAAACCATTCCATTATTCTTATTCATGAAACCACATAATTAGACTAGTTTTATGAATTTTGGTTTTATTATCAATTCCAAACCAAATTACAAACAGAAAAAAAAATTTAAGTTAAATTTATGAACTTTTGATAGAGATGGAATTAAAATTTGCATGGAATAACCTATCCAAAATTCACAAAAAAATTGTACTGCTTTGGTGCAAATAGGATCAAATAAAATTTAATGTAAGTTTGGATGTAGTTTTTTGTTGAAAATTTACTTATTGATATATTTAATAAATTGAAAGTTGATTAAAATATTATTGTATTTAAAAAATGAAATTTTAAAAGATTGTACTTCTTAATTATAAATAAATAGACTAAGAAATTAAAAGAAAAAACTAATTAAAAAGAGGTACACTTAAAAACCATAACATTTCAAATCTCTAGTTTCCGTGCAACTTAGTTGGTCTATCATATTTGGTAACATATTGTGGGTGCAGAAATTAAAGAATCATCAATCGATTCAATTAAAAAAGAAAGATCCCCTGAAAATGAGATTGCCCTCTTCGTAACCTTCCTCCTAGTATGATTATATTCATTTTTCAAAAGGCATAGAGGTGGGGTGTGAGTAAGGGTTTTTTGTATGGGCTTGTGAGGTAGTGACAGAAGCAAAACGTGTATAGATTCCATTTGGAGCTTTCCAAGGCCACGACCCTTAAAATAGGGACTGCAAGCAGCGCCGTTTAGCTTTTATATTTTGGCCCTTTATGGTCCTAAAGTAGTTGTTTAAGGGGACCTTAGTCCTATCGGAATATTATAATCTACTTTACTACTATAATATAATATATCAAATAATATTATATTAGGATTTCTTATAAGAAAAAGGGTTTGGTTTGGTCAGGAAAATTAGTGGGGGAGAAATTTGGATTCCCATCCTCACGTGAAGTGCCTCAAAATCAGGGATGTGTCATTTTTGTTAAAGCTACCACTCCACTCAAATCTACTTCATTCCAAAATCTTAATTATTTTCTCACTTAATCACTTATAAGGGTTCTAGCTGGAGAGATGCCTTGTTTTTGTTTCTTTTGCTTTCTACTTTTGTTTTCTTTTTCTTCTTTTCATGACTACGGAATGTAGGATTTGATTCACCCTTAAAAGGGCTTCATTTTGAAAAGTTCCTTGGCCTACCATTTGATTGTCACCCTTTTCCTCATGATCATAGACTATATTCTAGTGGAATGTAGGATTTCATTCACCCCTCCATTCCGAAGAGTTCCTTAGCTTGCCACTTGTTACCCATTTCTTCATGATCACAACTTATATTCATTTTCCTGTATTATATTATAAGGGTTTTTATATGCTATCTCTAATATTTTTGGGATACAATATCCATTGTGAATGTGAGAAAGTTATTTTTACGTGTGGTTCCATTACTTCTTGTCTAAAATGTCAAAATAACTATATATATAAAAAAAATGAAACAAGTGTTGTCATGTAACATGGTTGAACCTATTATTAGATTTGACGTAGATATTATCTTATTTGAACCTATCGCAATGTAACATAGAAAAATAAAATAGAAAAATACTAAGATTATGGAGTTACTATTTTATGTACATTAGTTACCAACAGGGCCGGTCCTGAGGTTTGGGTTGTCCAATCCCGTCCCAAGTTTAGTTACGCATTTACTATTAAGTATTTAAAAAACAACATAAAAAAGTCTAATTTTGTTTATATGCAAAATTAAGGTTACATTTTGTTTTTAGCATTAAAAAATAAATAAAAAAAGAAAAATGTAATCTCGGTTATGGTGCTTTATAATTAGCACTTGACACAAAGAAAACAACTTCTCTTTGCATTTTTGAAGCAAATTCAATAAAAAAAAAAATCCAAACTAATATCTATTTAATATTATTATATGTCTAATAGTTTTTTAACTAAAAAATTCCTTAGTGTTAATAACAAATATATATCATGGTCCTACAAACCACAATAAAAGTAATACAAATAATAATTTAAAAGTCATAAAAAAAGCCATTAAATAAATACCAGAACACACTACACGACAACACAAAATAATGATTTGTCCCACTACCCCCACAAACAAAAGCACATGGCCAGTAACTATATCCACGTGCAGACAAAATTTTCAAACAAATCAATAAATCACACTGTAGAGACTGATCTCATTCACACAAATATTGAAACACATCATATATCTTATTAAAAGCACAACACTCCCATAAAAAAAAAAAAAAAAAAAATCTATATACTAATTAAAACATTTATTTTATTTATTCTAATTTATTTTATGTATACTATTACTTTTTTTTTCTTCTCATTTGTTGCCCCCTTGGGGGGATTGCCCAAGCCCAAGGGCTTGTGGGGCTGTGGTTACCAATAAACGTGACAAAATAATTGTTGTGTAATCTTATTACTAGTGGAAGTATCATAACCACAAAAAAGTAGGTATTGTAAATTTCCTTATATTATAATAGAAGAGCGGTTATTCTAAAATACACACTTTTTTGAGTTATTTATCATGCGTATCAACTTAATCTTAATTGTTTATCTATTATTATGAAATATATATTAAATAGGGTAATTAACATCCAATATTAACACTTTAGATTAGATGTGCTCTAGGGCTACAATTTTTTTTTTCCTTTTACTTTCAACAACTCAACGAGCTAACTAGGGGAGAGCAAGATTCGAATCCTGACTCTCCTTGGAAGAACCAGACAGAGCCATTGAATTAATATTGTGGAAATGATCACTAATAAGAATTTAGAATGAAAGGAAATATGTTGACCGTTTGTCTAAATTAACTTACAATTTTAGGTGGATCCCACTAAATTGAATGTGGTTGTTTTCGCATAATATATATTTCTTTTTTGGTTGGTACATAATAATAAATATATATATATTTTTGCTCACAATATTGTATTGGATATGCGCCTTAAAAGTCTATGTTACATATTAAACTATAAAGAATAAAGATCACCTTAAAGTCTTAACACTTAAGACTTATGTAAATATATAATTATTTACACGTAAGGAATCTTGGACCTTGTTTTGGAATATATTAATAGAAAAAACATAGGAATGCTATTGGATCTAACGGCAATGTGAGGATACTGTGAAAAAAAAAATGGAGAAGAAGGCGAAATGTAATTCATACCTACTACATTGGCGCGTGCAGGAACGACTTAGGGCACGTAACGACGGTATGGCTGTATATTCTATATAAATTGCTTAGTTTTGTACTTTAGTTTAGATTATTATTTCTAATAAAGTAATGTAAATTATATTAATACATGCTTAAGACGCATGGCCCTGCATGGTGCAAGCTTGCGGAATTTGCAATCTACCATCATCTTGTGCACAGGGCATATTCTGCTGTTTCTTTCAGTGTAAGATAAGATGATAATTCGCATTAGGTCTGAAAATCTTATGTTGAAGTTCAACTTTTACTTCCTAGTAAAGAATTAAAGTTGTAGAAGCTGGGGGTCTTAATTTTAGGGGATGGTGTGGTCAGTCAGAGATGGTCTAAGATCTTGAATACCATCTATAATGTGTGCCTGACCAACATACATGTTTAGAAAGCAGCATGAGTTTCCTAATGCTTTAATAGAATTATATATAGCCATGACCAGACCGTAATGTTTGACAAGAAAAGAGAGAGATGGGGGATTGTGTTCAATAACATGAGGGAGTATGAGAATGCTAAGTATATATATATTTTGCTAAGTGAATGTAGATCTTCTGGGTTTCAATCTAGAAAATGTTGGTAGTCCTACTTGTTGTTACGCACTTCTAGAGGATGATTCGTTTATATAAAAAGAAATTACAAAAGGTTTATTCATTCAAAGATCACTCACTAATAACAAATCTCTTCAGAGCTCTGTCAAACTAATTCAAAGTCTTTCCTTACGTGGGAGTAAGGATGGCAATGGGACAGTATGGGTTGGTTTTGCCCCGCCCCAAAAAATCCGTTTACTGCCCCATCCTGCCTGCTTCAATGGGTACCCGTTTAACCTAACCCAACGGGTACTCGACCCGCCCCGCCTGCTTCAACGGATAATTCACCATTATTGGCATTGTTTGATTCTTCTTTGTCAAATTCGTCGCGTACCATCCTCGCCAAAGCACGTAACTCGCACGAAATGGATCGGTATTCGGGTCGAAGTTCCGGTTCCTTGGTGTCCCATTTACGGTTCGGTATCTCAAATTTCGTCAATGAGCCTGTAACAACGCATCAAAAAATATATAAAAAATAATTTTTAAGAGAGAGAGATTTTGATACGTTTTTGAAGAGACCCACCTGGCGGAGTTTGCAGAGAGGTTGAGTTTGAGCGAAGAACTCAGCGAGGTCGAAGCCGGATCGGAGATTTTGCAAGTGGAGGCTTGCGATCAAACTTCATTTTCAATACAGAATACATGGATGGAATTCACACACAGGGGGAGAGAGAGAGAGAGAGAGAGAGCGTTAGAGAGATGAAAGAAGAGGAAGAGAGAGAGAGGGTGCTTTACCCTTTTGTATTGGAATGCGTTCCTTAGTTTTATTGGGAGACAGAAAAGTCAGAAAAGAAAAGAAAACCATAAATCGTCTTTTTGTACAATATCTGTTTTTTTTTTAAATAGTTCGGGTCAGATTCAGGTTTTTTGATAAAACCCAACCCGTTTAAAACCTGTTTCGATTTAAAAAAAAACCCGACCCAATACCCTATTACATAAACGGGTCGGGGCGGGTCGGGTTTTTTGGGGCAGGTGCCCGTGGGTCGCGGGTTTATTGCCATCCTTACGTGGGAAGGACAAAAACTCTTCACTTACTTCTTTGAAGAGGAATAAACTTCCTCTCATACAAAGAATGTAACAATCCAAAGAAAACGTTAACTACATCTATGTTTATACCTCAAAGGACTAGTGAAGTTACAATTGGGACTCCTTGCAATTGTTAATAAAACCCAATTCGACCCAGTATATACTTGATGTGGGACTCAACGCACACACACTTATCAGATTTTGGGGCATCAAAGAAAATCCAATCCAAGTCAAAATACAAATTTGAGCCAAACTCTAACAGATCTCTAGCTTAACTTAAATTCTATCAAGTACAAATTTGAGCCAAACTCTAACAGATCTCTAGCTTAACTTAAATTCTATCAAGTAAGCTTCATTTTTTGTACAAGTTCCACCTAATCTAAAAAACAAGAGTCACCAATTGGGCCAAAGTCTACAACAATTCTCCACATTGGAAAAATTTGTAAAGCACCAAAGTTTATCAAATTCCTTTCTCCACCTTGGCATGAATCGAGCCACCAAATACGAATCCTTAACAGATCTTCATACTTTGGCAAGACTTCTCTTAATCCACAAATTGTTCAAGTACCCAACCTAGATTAAAGCCCAAAAAAAAGAAAAAAAAAAAGAAATGCAAATCACCTCGAGCTACCTCTAATTGTAAATAGGCGCCAAATGCACCCAAAAAGTTTTCAAACATGATGCATACTGATCAAGTCAGAAGATGCATTGATCAAGTCAGAAGTGTTGGAACTTGACCTTAGTGACCACCTTTGTAAGCATAATGACAATCACAATCTTTCTTAAGAAGAAAATCTCCTCATCAACAAAGTACTTTTGATCATCCTTGGCCAAACACACATAGATAGTTGCATAAACCTATTTTTTGATAATCTTTTAGTCTTTCTTTGGGGGTAAAATACAAAAACCAACTCCTGAGATTTAAGTTAATGACAAAAACTATCAATATTTTTTGAAAATATCCAGTTTTTCATCTAAGTACAAACAATATTTAACATCATTTGTATACTTTTCCTCAAAAATGTTTGCACTTAAGGGAAAATTCGATATTTTCGAAAGTCTTATTAATTTCTGTATTTAGTTCAAACCTCATGAGAGATCTATGTATTTCACCCATTTAAATTTTTATTTTATGAAATTTATGAGAACCAGTAATTTAAGCCTTGAGTAGCAAAACTTGAAAGTGTCAAAATAAGAAAAGTAAAGCCAGGAAAGTGCATAAGACATGAGAGGAGAATTTTATTTTTGGTCAGGGTTGTGTGCCGTGGGGAGTGTTTTTTATTATATTATTTTTTCTTTCTTTTAATTTGTGTCAAGGACAATGTTTCTCTCTTTTAAATTGTGTTTTTCTAAGGTCAGGGGGGCAAACTAGCTAACAGACTTAACTAGTTATGCTGTGAAGTTAATAGTTGTTACACACGCAAAGCTTTAAAATAGTAACGGTATCTTTGAACGAAAATAGATAATCAATATGATTACCGAAGAAGCCTATAAACATTATTAGGGATTGAGGATCGACAAATACTAATGTTGACGCATGTACACCTCCATAAGAAGTTCCTTTGAAAAAGGCGTAGCTAACATCAAGTTTTCTGTACAGTCCATCCATATTGAACTACCAACACGAGCACGACACAATTAATATATCTTAAGAATTGTACTAAACTTTTCAGAGTAATTAATGGTTGCTGATGATAACTTTTACAATAAGTTTCACTTTAACGCTCCAAAATTACATCTGTGCATCATTTTCAGGCAATACACCTATTTCTAGCCTACTAAATTCATGTCGGGAATTGGATAGGGAACAAGGCACCATGTACTATTCCATTGCAATGTATTAAACTCTTTACTACGAGTCATTCTTCATATACGAATTTGGTTTGAGGTACTAAAGCACGTCGGCTCAACCATGTCCATAGTGACCAATAGAGTGCGAGACAATAGATCATGTTTAGAGTGAATAATTATTAGTAAATTATAAAATATTTTGGGAGTACATTAAATGCGTATTTCCTTTTCTCACATGAATAGTGAGTCTTACCATGAATTTAATTAATGGGACACCACTTATGTGAGAAAATAGAGTACGTATTTAATGTACTTCTAGAGTATTGTATAAATAGTCGCAAACCCGTGCAATGTACGGAAAAACTACTTTAAATGAAATCTAAAGAATTATTGATCGAAATATGATTTTTTTTTTTATATTTTGTCTAAATATGAAAATTGATAATTATTAAAACATTTATTATTATTATTATTTGTATTATATATATAAAATATATTATAGTATTAGGCATTTATTATGATTGTGTTTATATATGGAATAATATATTATTTCTATTAAAGAAAATATAATGTGTCAAGATTCTAATGAGATGTTTAATTATAGAATAAAATTTAAATTCAATTAAAAAAATATATATTAAAATAATGAGGTGTAAAATTGTGAGAACAGCTTATGTGACGCAATATTATGAGGTCAACCAAAAGTAAAAAAAGTTTCGATTTTACATTATAGTATAGATATAGATTACTTGTAATCAATGGATGGATATTTGTAGTCCATAAGTCTTGTGGTTAAATTGAGAAACCCTAAGAGATGTCGAACCCACCTCCTAGGTGTTATTTCCGCCCCTTTGTGGGTTTTTCTCCGCTGTGGGAGTTCTTTTGCTACTTGTGATAGGAGGTGGCTCAACTTGCGTCTTTTGGAAGTTGATGATTTCTTTAGAGGCTGCTTTTATTCTGTAGGCAACTAGTTTAGGGGCCTTTGCCACCTCAAGCCTTTCTTTTTTAGAGATTTAGGTATAAATCCCTCCTTTACCCTCTTTCTTTGGGGGTAGATTCTCTTGAGCATCCCTTTTTCAGTCCCCCTCTAGAATCGCATGGTCTTGGTCACCATGGACAACCCGATTCACCTTCTTATCTTCCTGCTCAATTGGTGTTTTGCTTATTTTCCATTTGTTTATCACGACAATTCGAGTTGTTGAAGCTCTTATTGTTTTCCTTGTAGTCCGCAAGTCTCTCGTAGTGGGTTTTTTTTTGCTACTTTGCACTTACTGTAGGGTTCAAGGTTTTTCTGTGTAATCACTTTGGATCAGAGCCGGTTTAAGGTATTTTGGGGTCTAAGGCGATAATTTTAAGTGAGACCTTATTGAGGAACAATAATTCATATTTTAAGTGTAAGTGTGTGCAGGAGTTTCATAACGATATATGGAAAAATCTGAATAGTTTGAAAAAAAAAAAGTAAGACAAAGTAAAGTGCACACTAAGATAGAGATTTTAATTTAACAAAATTGAAAGTTAATGGATACAACTTTTGTGCCACAAATTATGCAACAACTATGAAGTGGTAAACAATGAGTGGTGGACCATTACATTTATAAATATAAGATTTAATTTGTCATAAGGTTAAAATTATATGGTTTTTATTGTTTTCATGGACATTCCCCGAAAAGATTTTATTAGTTTATAATTGAGATTTTCTTTTCAAATATTCTACTCCTTTTTTTTTTTGGAACCCTGTTTCACTAGGGGGTCTTAGGCCATGGCCTAAGTGTTCTATGGGTTCAGTCGCCCTGCTTTGGATCCTTTTCCAATTTAGCTGAATCCACTGTTCTTCAGGATTTGGTTAATGGGAAGTTTCCTCTTGTTATGATTTCTTAGCTTGAATGCTTTAATATAGTCATTTACTTAGCACCATTAAAAAAAAAAAAAAAAAAAATTACTATCGCCAATAAAGCTTTCTTGTTCAACTCTATCTGATGAGTGTTGTGGAGTAGATGACAACGATTCTGAATGCTAGCTGTGGAGTGGATTGAGAGTCAAGTCAAGTCTAAGCAACAATGATAGAGTAGATTAATTGTTGCTCTTTCAATGGCTGTGAATTGTGATAGATGACGTTGAGACTAGAGGACATGGATGTGAATATGATTGATAGGAGATGAAAAATTTTCCGAATTGATGTGGGTGGCAAAGATGATTGCCGATAGTTTGGCAAGGACACTCATCGTTAGGGAATTTGATATGGCTGGTCATGTCGTTCCTGATCACTAGTTGTAGTGGTATTCGTAGAAAAAACTGACTACTAGAAGAAAGGTGAGTTTTTTTATGGCTGCCTGATTGGGTAACTTTGCTAAAATATCATCAAGTTTTAACACAATTTTCTATAGGAAGAGTCAGGACTAGAGATCATTTCTACTATGAACGTAATTTAAAATGATATGGTTACATACTTACATGTATATTGTTAGAGGTAAGAAATAAATCTTAGGTGTGTTTGTTTTGCCGTAAAATAATTTTTAAAAAATAATTCATTTTCAGATGTTTGGACACACCTCAAAATTTGGTCAACGAAAAATAATCTACTTTGACAATAAAATTAGCACCCCTCAACCGAAAATTGTTTTACCCCATTTTTTTTGTCCAAAGCCAATTTCTGGAAAATAAAGAGCATACATCACACCAAAAATTACCAAAATACCCATAAACCACCAAAATAACCTCAAAACCTCCAAAATACATCGGAAACACCAAAATAACCAAAAAAAAAAAACTCTAAAATGACCAAAATAACCTTAAAACCTCTAAAATAGCCAAACTAATCCTAGAACCTCCAAAATAACCAAAATACCCTAGAAACATCAAAATGAACAAAATACATTGGAAACACCAAAATAATCCCGAAATCTAAAAAATAACCCTGAAACTACTAAAATGATCAAAATAACCACGAAACCTCCAAAATACCTTGAAAATACCAAAATGACCAAAATGCTCTATTAACCCTTAAAATAACCAAAATACACTTGAAACCACTAAAATACCCTAAAAACGCCAAAATGATCCCATAAATCATAAAATGACCAAAATACCCCGGAAACTACAAAAATAACCCGAAAACCGCCAAAATAACTTTGAAACCTCTAAAATGACTAAAATAACACTAAAACCTCTCAAATGACCAAAATAATTCTGAAACCTTCATAATGAAAAAAAATGGTTGCTTATGATTTCACACAATGAAAATATGGATGTATACAGCCTATGACATCAGATGTGTTATGGTTATGAAACACTATTTGTTTTGTATGTAATTATTATGGTTATGTGTTAAACTTTGGATTATGGAAATGTCTATTTAGCATGATACTCTTATGGTTATGAATATTTTAGATGGTAGTATTATGGTTATGTATTAGACTTTTGATGATATTATTTTGGTTATGCAATAATTTGAAATAAATAAGTACTACAACTTGTGGAATTGATTTATGGTTATGTGTAGTATTATGGTAATGTCAAAGCAAATCAATGCTTACAATTTCACATCATAGAGATATGGATGTATACATGAATGAATTGTTGAAAAAAAAAAAAGCCATGGAATGGATTACTTTGGGGGAAAAAAAAAAATTAAAAGGTATTATTATTTTTGGAAAATATTTTCCTAAGTATCTTTTAGAAATGCAACTAAACACAGTAAATATTTTACAAAAAATATTTTCTGGAAATTATTTTACAGCGCGAATCAAATACACCCTTAATGATAACATAAACTGTTTTTTATTTATTTATTTTTATTTATATGCTTATTGGTGGGATTAGATCCTCACAAGTTTTCCTAATTACATTTTATAGTTCTTTTCATTTGTTTCTTTTACACAAATTTTAATTTTTCAATTTACCTATCATTGAAGGGATGATAAAAATGTTCCGTCCCCTATGAATTGACTTTTGTATATAGAAATTTTTACTTACTAATCAACATATCACTAGTTAAAAATATGAAACTCATCTATTCGAAGGATGATTTCAAATTTCACTAAAATATTCAATGCTGGAATTTACATCTACAAGACTGGAGATGTAAAAAAATTTGTTTTCCAAAATAACTTTTAGATATTTTTATTTTGTCAAATATTTTTTATGAAAGGATTGTTTAGCAAAATTGGCCAGAGCAATTGCAATTGTTGAAGGTCCGTTTGCCCACTTAGCTCTTTTTGTTAGTTTTTAGCTTATTTTACTTGAGTAAAAAACCAAATAAAATGATGTTTGATTCACTTTCAGTAAAAAACAATCAATAAAAAAACTGTTAAACGGACACAAATCCCACATGAATAAGGTATTTTTTATTAGTAATGGAAAGTGGGTCCATGTGATATAGGTGATTTGACAAGTCAATACCATATTATTTTATAATTTATTTTTACGAAAGTTCATAGTATTTAAAAGTTTCAAACATTTATTAAATTTAATATAATGGCTTCTGATAAAAAAGCAAAAAAAAAAAAAAAAATTGATGGCCCTCATCAATTTGCCTAATAAAAATCCAAATTTAGTAATCTTATTAATAATAGACCGGGTCGAGTCAATCAGGTTTGGGTAAAAAAAAAGGTAGTCCTAAATAGATTGTAAAACCTATGATCCTAACCTAGTTTTTAAAGAACAGGATCAAAATTAGGTTGACCCGTGTGTTTACACATGAAAATATATATATATATATAAAATGAAAATAAACTTGATGCTTTAGTCCTAAACTTATCATTTAACTATCTTTGATTTCCCTTTCAATATAAATAAGAGAAAAAATAAACAGAAACACTCAAAAGTTACGTAGTTCAAGATTCACTAATCTTATCATCACCATAAAAGAATAGGGATAAAATAAAATTAGATGTCATTGACCATATCAAATTATAAACCTCCTTAGGTGTACTTAATTGCAAGAAAATTATGAAATTAAATTAAATTACCTACTAAGTTAATTATATATATAAAGTTTCAAAGAATAAAACATAACATAGTAAAGTATTATAAAAAAAAAAAAACATGTTAGGTAAAGAAAAATAAGTAAATAATTAATATGAATTGCACCTCAAACTACTCAATATTAGTAGTAGTTCTAGCAGTAAACATATTCATACAAGAATTGCATCATAAGTTGGTGAGTAATTTCATTAACAATATAAAGTTTTAATATGACATTAGTATACAATGAAAACGCATCAACAGATAATCATAAGTTAATAAATATGACTATTCTATAAATGGATTAAATATTTGGTTCAAATCCATATAATTAACTTTGAGTGCAAATCAAAGTTTTTACATTCTCTAGCAAAAGACAAGATTGATACTGAATAAGAATTTTACTTCTAATGCAAAAATTTGATTAAAAAACAACCACAATTATAGTAATACTCAAAAGAGCACATGCAATTAAAGAGAACTAAGAAAATCAATTGCAATTCTCTTTCCACCAAGATAGAACATTCATTTTTGTGTGTAACTTTTGGTTAAGTCTAGACTCTTTCAAATACAAGTTCAATTAAGAATATTTTTTTGTTGTTGGCATCATGTGAACTATGATAATTGTCAAATTCCAAATCATTCAAAATCAAACTTTCATGATAGTTAAATTTCTAACATAATGTTAATAATATAGAGTAAAAAAGGAAAAAAAAAAAGAAAAAAAAAAGAGCAAAAATGTGAGAAAAAAACAATTCCTTTGAAAAAAAAAAATGGATCAACATGTGTGACCCGCGAGTTGACCTACCTGCCATTTCGCAAATTGGGTACGGGTTGACCTCATTTTTACTCTTGTGTCGAGAAACCCCTACCTCTACCCCTACCCCTACCCCTATCCATACTCATATTTTTTCTTCGGGTTTGAGTCCAATTTTGCGAGATTATTATGATTCTCAAAATAATTTAGGATGTTACTTATACATAGGCCAAAATTATTATGACGAGAGACTTAACAAATTAAAGATCTTTATCTAGTGAGCATGCATCTGTAACATCACTCCAATATAATTATTATTATTTTTTTCTTAAGTAACAATCCATATAGTTAGTAAGAAACTAATAACACCTGTCTCTACCAAAATATCTCGTCTAATTTCAGGATTGAGTTGTCACTTGCAAAAAATAAGTGGCAAGAACATCAACGTCTTGGAATCATAATTGCCATAGCTCTATTTTGGGCCCATACAATTGTCTCTTGCCTAATATGCAGCAAAGCACACGTACCTCTTTAAAGTTAATAAAAAACGTGTCTCCATTGTGTGAAACCGTAAATCCGAAATTCAAATCTTAACAAAAATACAATGAACCCTCATGACATAAGATGAAGATGGTATGGCACAAATTGATTGGATGCAACTGCAAGATAGGAGTCAATGAACGGTAACTGAAGCCCAAAAATCTTCCCATGATCCAAATGGGGTATTAAATCCATGTCTGTTTGAGTATATAGTAAAAAATTGTGGATGATGGAGGCAAACAACACTGACTTGAAGTTGGAGCTAACTACTATCACTTCGATGTTGGAGTAAAAAAAATAATAAGTTAAATTAAACAAATCAGTCCTAGAGAAAGATATGAAGTCATGGTACTCTTATAAAAATGCTGTCTTTTCCCTCTCTGCGCGTGAACCCAGCTAGCAACCTTTCTTTATTCTAATAATCTTATTGAGAGAAAGAGGCATCCAAGGTGTGGGGTGGTGGTGGAGGTGGTGGTGCAGTTTTGTTGATCTCTAGGCATTGGATTGTCTTTGGATTCATTTCTTTATTTTTTGGTTTTGTTTGTTTAGGTGTGTGTGTTTGTGGGGTTGTGCTTTGCTTTGCTTGGTATAGTAGAAAAACCAAGTACTACCACTTCTTTGAGCTTGAGTTCAAACCAAGAAAGCAATATCACAGTGAGTGAGAGAGAGAGAGAGAGAGAGAGAGAGAGGCTGCAAAACCCAATGATGCAAACCCGAGAAGAAAGGTTTGGAATTTGAGGCAAATGTTTTCGATGCCCAGCTCGAGGCAATCCTCCTTCTTCTTCTACAACCCTTCCACCTCTTCTTCTTCATTCATTTTCTTCTTCTTTCTCATCACTCTTCTCTACACCCCTGCCTTCTCAGCCAACCATGAAGCCTCCCTTCTCTACTCTTGGCTCCACAGCTCTGCTTCTTTACCACCCTCTTCATCTTTCTCCAACTGGAACATACTTGACCGCAACCCATGCAATTGGACCTCCATAAAATGCTCTCCCCAAGGCTTTGTCACTGACATTACTATACAAGCTGTCCAGCTTCAGCTTCCATTGCCATTCAATCTCTCCTCCTTCTACTACCTTAATAAACTTGTCATATCTGGTGCCAATCTCACAGGAACTATCCCAGATGAGATTGGTGATTGCATGGGACTTACAATTATAGACCTTTGCTCAAATAGTCTTGTGGGTTCTATCCCTGCAAGCATTGGCAAGCTCCAAAACCTCAAAGACTTGAACTTGAGCTCCAACCAGCTCACTGGGAAAATCCCAGTTGAGCTAAGTGGCTGCACTAGCCTAAAGAACTTGCTTCTTTTTGATAATCAGCTAGGTGGGTCTTTACCGCTCGAGCTAGGCAAATTGGTGAGCCTTGAAGTTCTTAGAGCAGGAGGGAACAAAGACATTATTGGGAAAATCCCAGATGAGCTTGGAAATTGCAGCAATTTGACATTGCTGGGGCTGGCTGATACCAGAGTTTCAGGCTCCTTACCAGCCTCATTGGGTAGGCTTAACAAGCTTCGGACTTTGTCAATATATACTACAATGGTCTCTGGTGAAATTCCACCTGATATAGGTAACTGCTCTGAGCTTGTAAACTTGTTTCTTTATGAAAATAGCCTCTCTGGTCCAATACCTCCAGAGCTTGGTAAACTCCAAAAACTGGAGCAGTTGATGTTGTGGCGGAATAGTCTTGTTGGGGTTATCCCAGATGAGATTGGGAATTGTAGTAGCTTGAGAATGATTGATTTTTCACTGAATTCTCTATCTGGAACCATACCTTTAACTTTAGGTGGCCTTTTGGAGCTTGAAGAGTTTATGATTAGTAATAACAATGTGTCTGGTTCAATACCATCAAATCTTTCCAATGCTACAAATCTTTTACAGTTACAACTTGACACAAATCAGATCTCAGGTTTGATACCACCAGAGCTTGGGATGTTGTCAAAGCTAACTGTGTTCTTAGCTTGGGACAACCAGCTTGAAGGAAGTATTCCTTCCACTTTGGGTGGTTGTAGTAATCTTGGAGCATTAGATTTGTCTCACAATTCACTCACTGGTAGCATTCCTCCTAGCTTGTTTCAGCTCCAAAACCTCACAAAGCTGCTCTTGCTTTCCAATGATATTTCGGGTTCAATACCACAAGAAATTGGCAATTGCAGCTCTCTTATGAGGCTGCGGCTTGGAGACAATAGGATTGCTGGTGGCATTCCTAACTCAATTGGGGGTCTCAGGAGCTTAAATTTTCTTGATATATCTGGAAATCGTCTTTCTGGGCCGGTGCCAGATGAGATTGGAAGTTGTACAGAATTACAGATGATAGACCTCAGCAACAACACTTTAGAAGGTTCTCTACCTAATTCATTGTCATCCCTATCTGAGCTCCAGGTCTTTCAAGTTTCGTCTAATAGATTTTCGGGTCAGATTCCAGCAAGCTTGGGTCGCCTTGTATCTTTAAACAAGCTTATTCTAAGCAGAAATTCACTTTCTGGGTCGATTCCTCCATCTCTTGGCCTATGTTCAAGTCTCCAATTGCTTGATCTTAGCAGCAATGAACTCACAGGCAGCATCCCTATGGAGGTGTGTCGGATTGAAGCTCTTGAAATTGCTCTCAACCTCAGTTGCAATGGACTCACTGGAACAATCCCAGCTCAAATATCTGCACTCAACAAGCTTTCCATCCTAGACCTTTCTCATAACAAGATAGAGGGGGATTTGAGTCCACTTGCTGGGCTTGATAATCTTGTTTTGCTCAATGTCTCTTACAATAACTTCACTGGTTATCTTCCCGACAACAAGCTCTTTCGGCAGTTATCACCACTGGATCTAGCTGGAAACCAAGGCCTCTGTTCTTCAAGCCGCGACTCATGTTTCTTGAGTGATGTTGGCAAGGCAGGACTAACAAGAAATGAAAATGATGTGAGGCGGTCGCGGAAACTTAAACTAGCAATTGCGTTGCTGATCACCCTGACAGTGGCAATGGTGATTTTGGGGATCATTGCAGTCATAAGGGCGCGAAGAACCATCAGAGATGACGATGAATCAGAACTGGGGGACTCATGGCCATGGCAATTCACTCCGTTCCAGAAACTAAATATCTCTGTGGAGCAAGTTCTGAGATGCTTGGTAGATGCCAATGTGATTGGGAAAGGGTGTTCTGGGGTTGTTTATCGAGCTGATATGGGCAATGGCGAAGTGATTGCAGTGAAGAAGCTCTGGCCATCAACTATGGCTGGAGCCAATGGATGTGCTGATGATAAATGTGCAGTTCGTGATTCCTTCTCCACGGAGGTGAAAACCCTTGGCTCAATCCGTCATAAAAACATTGTTAGGTTCCTGGGCTGTTGTTGGAATCGAAATACAAGATTGCTCATGTATGATTATATGCCCAATGGAAGCTTGGGAAGTCTACTCCATGAGAGGGCAGGGAATGCCTTGGAATGGGAACTTAGGTACCAAATTTTGCTTGGGGCAGCACAAGGCCTTGCTTATTTACACCATGATTGTGTCCCTCCAATTGTTCACAGAGACATCAAGGCCAATAACATCCTCATTGGCCTTGAATTTGAGCCTTATATTGCTGATTTTGGCCTAGCCAAGCTTGTTGATGATGGAGACTATGCACGGTCTTCTAATACAGTTGCTGGCTCTTATGGATATATTGCTCCTGGTGAGTACTATCTCCTTTTCCAATATAGTTATAGATATGTTTGTTTTGATGCTTGTTACTTTCTTATGCAAATCACTGATTTACACTCCAGCAAAATTAATACTCATGATGTATTTGGGAGTATTATATTTTCACATTTTTGAATTTAACCAAATGCTATTTATTACTAAAATTTTACCTAAGAATTACCTTTTAAGCATTTGGAAGTTACCAGATTTGCAAACAGAAGAATGAGATTTCAAACAATTTTTAAAATGGCTGGTTTAACATGCTCTTTAAATACACTATGTAATAACATATTGCCAATCTTCAGCTAACCGTAATGTTCTTTTCAGAATATGGCTACATGATGAAGATCACAGAGAAGAGTGATGTTTATAGCTATGGTGTTGTAGTTTTGGAAGTCTTGACAGGGAAGCAACCAATTGATCCTACAATACCAGATGGTATCCATCTAGTGGATTGGGTTAGACAAAAGAGAGGAGGAATTGAGGTCCTTGATCCCAGCCTACTATCTAGATCAGAATCAGAAATAGAGGAAATGATGCAAGCGTTAGGCATAGCCTTATTATGCGTAAACTCCTCTCCTGATGAAAGACCAACCATGAAAGATGTAGCAGCAATGCTTAAGGAGATTAAACATGAAAGAGAGGAGTATGCAAAGGTGGATGTCCTCCTCAAGGGATCTCCAGCAAACAATGTTCAAGAAAATAAGAACTCTAGTGGAGTTCCAGCTACTTCGTCCTCAAGATCCACAATGCAAAGCTCGTATCCAAAAAGCAATAACACAAGCTTCTCTGCTTCCTCACTTTTTTACTCGTCTTCCTCTAGTGCCAAAATTGGTTTTAAGTGCTGAATTATATAGTTATAGTTAAGCAGAAGGAAGTTTGTCACTTAAGCAGTTTCTTCAATTTCTAAAGTCTGTTTTTATCAATGTAAAGAAGAAAATATTGATATTGATTATAACTAAATGCAGATAGACCCAAAAGTTGGAAGTTTCGTTTTTAAAGTATTGTTCAGTACATGCAGAAGAACTACTTTCTTTCAATTTCCAACTTCAAATTCACAGTATGCAAATATAACAATAGGCCTGGCAAGGTAAGATGGTGGATTCAACTATCATTCAAGTTAAGCCTAAATTGGTTGAGTTGGGTTCAAATTGATATGGCATTAACCAAGTCTACTAGACAACCTCAGCATGGAAATAACTAGATGGGTTGCTGGAGGACTTCCATAACCTGATTCCATTCACTTGTTCTTGGGAAACAAGGAAAGGGAAATGCATTATAATAACACGATTTCAGTCCATTCATGCGAATCCAACAGAAAAATCGAGTTTTGAAAATACAATTTTAACTCTTAAAATCGTATTTCTAAAAAAGACTAAATCCCAAAATAACTTTAAAGCAATGCCAATTTAAATAATTATTACTAAAATAATATCATTCTGCAAAATTTTCCCATAAGAATGTATAAAAATTACACAAGGAACTTAGGAAACCATTCTCTAGCTCTATTTTTTCTTTCCCATTTTTCCAAGAGACAGCAGAACCATTGGCTTTGGGGCAATTCATTGAGGCTGATGAGCTGGGACTAGTTTTCTATCCATGTAAAAATAATAAAATTATTCTTTTTCTCCTTTCTGCATAAAACCGATCAAATTATTGAAATTGAAGCAGTCTCTAGTATGGAAAGAATCATTGATTCAAAAAATAGTATGGAAAGAATCTAGTGAAAAGTTCAGGAAAAGTCATGTCCAAGTAAGAGTGAATGATCTAGTCACTGATGATTTAACCTCTAAATTCTGTTGAGTGGGACCCTTGATGAGTTGGGGTTTTGAATCTTTTGATTCCCTGCATGTGTTATGCAGTAAAAATGTATAATGTGTGTCTGAGTTTTACTTTTTCTCATTCCCTAGTTAGTAATCAGTATGAAAGAATTGATTCCTAATTTGCTCAGTGTACCTTTCCAAAGGTCTTAGACTGCTGTGCTGCTTTGTCAAGGTCAGAGATTTTTGTGCAAAAGGACTACACTTTCAGTAATTAAAGTAACAGTACCAGATTAGCAACAACCAAAAAAAACTTTAGAGATTTAAACCATGAAACTAAATAGTTTCAAAGATAATAAATTAAATCGTTAAAGTTTTAAAAAAAAGAAGTAATAAATTAGATATATAGTTTTAAAGTATCAAATTAAACTTTAAAGTTAATAAAAGTAACAATATAAACCTTAGTTTATTCCGTGTTTAATTCGTTATTTTCTAAAACTTTAAGGCGTAATTAATTACATTTGAAATGATATGGTTTAAGTTGTTACCATCCTTAAATTATAGGGTTTAAAATATAATTTACCCTAATAATTTTGTCCTATCAATAATTCATTGTGTTAATAAATGAACCAAACTCAGCTGCAGAACCAAGTATGATAATCCCCCACGTCTTACATTGTAGTGCAACAATATTTTCATGTTCTATCTCATACTCATCTATATCTATATATATATATTAAAGCAGAAGACGTTGCCATCTATCTGCCATTTGGCATGTATGGTAACGTCTTCTACATGACACGTGGTAACTTAGTTGGATAAATGCTGCCACGTATTTGCCATTTATCTATAATAAATGAAAAAAAAAAAAAGTAATGCCCTTAAATGTGCAATATTAAATGTGAACTATTAATTCCACTAATTTCCTATATTCATACTTCAAAAATTATGTGGTTTCACCAAGGGAAAAAATAAAATAAAATAAAATAACTTATAAATAATGAAGCTTTAATAGTGTATATTATTGCTCCTTAATTGTCACGAGTTAATATGTGTCAATATCTATCTATATAATATATATGGCAATTAATTATTTGAAACATAAAAAATGTCCCTTCAAATTTCTTCTTCATATATATATATATAATTTTGAATTTCTCATTTGCAAATCAGTTTTCCAAATCATTCATATTCCATGACTTTGAAATTGCCAAAAATGTCAAATGACCTTATATATATTTTTTTAACCCATTTATTTTAATCCTTAAACACAATAGTTATAATATGTTGTTTCAAATATGCATTTAAATTACAACTTGGACATTTGGCCCAGTGGTCATTTTTCTCCCCAAAAAGTCTCAC
This sequence comes from Fagus sylvatica, assembly GCA_907173295.1. NCBI lineage: Eukaryota > Viridiplantae > Streptophyta > Magnoliopsida > Fagales > Fagaceae > Fagus > Fagus sylvatica. Next base: position 13,715,341 of record OU015772.1, on the reverse strand, counting down.
CCTTCTGTGAGGGTGTGAGTTCAATTCCCGAGATCCACAAATCGTTTAGAATATAATTTTACGACGTATGTATATTTTACATTCAAAATATTTTTGCTTGGTTAAGTTGTAATCCTTTATTTTATGCAACCAAAAATGCCTTTTTTTTTTTTTCAATTTCTGATACTATCTAATTGCATATAAAATTTAGTTTGACTTGATCTTTTTATTTTTATACAATTGGATATGCTAAATTGCGTGGTAAGTATATGTTTAATATATATTTTGGGGGGAAGTGTTAAGCATAAATTATATTTCATCACTCATATTGGAATTGATGAGGCAACATTCAAATTATCTTAGATTTAGGACATCAATGAACTATCATTTAGAGATAACCAAAAAAGGCAATTGTAAATTTGTTTTAGGGGCAGAGGAATAACATCTTAACATTTTTGTTCTCTGTGTTAAATTTTCCTAAGATACGTATTAGACTTAAGATGACATTGTCATTTTTATCTTTGTCGACCAATTTGTTATAGGATAGACTTCTAAGGTCACAAATATTGTTTCTAGATCTGTGATTATTAATAAGCAAGAAATTACCCAAAAAAAAAAAAGAAACAAAAAAAGTCAAAAAATGTATAGATGGGATAAATATGTGACAAATTGAAATAAGGAACCTCTGAATATTTGGAATCCCTGTATGTAACAATTAAGGTTCACCAAAGTGATTAAAATTCATAAAAGATGTGAAGTGAGTTTTTTTTTTTTCTTTTTCTAAGTGAATGTAACCCCGAGATATAAACCCCCATTGAAAGGAATTGATGCAACTAGGCTAAAAAGTTATTGGTAGTTATCTTTATAGCCTTAGTTTAATACATTTGATGAAATATAAGAAAAATCATTTCTATTTTTAAGCCCAAAAAAAAAAAAATTATTTACATTTTCTATTATACGCTTTTCTTTTCTTTCTTATTTTTTTTCCTTTTCATTATTGTTATTATTTCTTCCCTCTTCTTGGTTAAGTTGCTTTGTTAGGAATATATTTATAGAAAAACAATAAAAAAGAGCCGCGCATTGCGCGGGTTATAGTCTAGTTCTTTTAATAACTAGGGGCCAGTTCCTATAGAAGTAAATTTGGCTTTCTTTGATAGTACTGACTGCTAGGAAACTTGATTACCAAAACCTGAACAAGGTACCACTTCTTGATGTAGTAGACTGAACAACTAAATATCAAGTGGTCGGACAAAATTTAGGCACAATTTTTTAGGTGTAATTTACATTCCCCAATTAAAAGAAGCTAGCGTATAATCTGTGCAATGCACAGAAAAAACTCTATATAAACACATAATGTGTATATGATCAAAATATATATTCAGAATTATTTTATGGAAAATATGTTCCATAAAAAAAATAAAACTGATAAATAACAAATAGATGGAATTGCACCAACAACAAAAAAATAAAAAGAATTAGATAGTGTATAATAATTGAGAAAAAATGGTTAGCTTTAATTGATAAAACAGAAAATAAGTTAGAATCAAGAAAAAAATAAAAGATTACCTTAGTTCAATTGCCTCTTAGATCCCCTTGCAGTCATATAAATGTACAAAAAAAAAAAAAAATCATGTTTGAAAAAATAAATAAATAAAAAAGAAAAAGAAGTAGAAGAACAAAACTTGTACCAGATTACCATTGTTTAAAGCCCCTTGCAGTCATATAAACATACAAAAACACAAAAATAAAAATAGATCATGATAGAAAAATAAATAAATAAAAAAGAAAAAGAAGTAGAAGAACAAAACTTGTACCAGATTACCATTATTTAGATGTTACATAAGCAGATTATGCAAGAATGAGGAACCTTCAATTTAACGTGCTCTATTTATCTTCCTTCTATTAAGGAGTATGTCTATTCACCAAATGATATCTTAAGTGATTGTTCACCAATCAATACCTTTTCACTAAAAGAGTACTCCTAACACAGTTACACTACAATATTCTTTATCTATTACTCTTATTTAAAAAAAAAAAAATGGTGTAGATTTTTTTTTTAAGATTTGTACTACTCCTATTTTAGAAAATTTGGTGTTGAAATTTTTATAATTTTTTTAAAACATGTTTGACATAATTGTTTTAATTTCTCTAAGAGAAATATATTTTGTTTAGATATCTTTTTGTAGTAGGAGATTTATTTAAGATTTGTTTTTTTATAAAATGTGTATGATAGATTTTTTTTTTTTTTTAAATGTTTACGACTCTTTTTATAAAATAATAATAATAATAATAATTGGTGTTGACATTTTTCTTTTTTATATACCAATTTTTTTTTTTTTAAAAAGAGTCGAAAACATTTAAAAAAAAAAAAAAAATCTATCATAGCCGTTTTTAATTATGTAATGTCACGTCATTTTTAATTGTGTTTATTATTGAAAGGGTTTTCTACTTCCATCATAACTTATTTTAAAGAATTTTGTTATTATCTGTTTTTATTTTAAAGATTTTTATTATGATATTTTATTAAGATATCTTTTTAGTAGTAGGAGACTTATTATCAAGAATTTGTTATTATCTATTTTTATTTAAAAGTGTTTGACAGTTATTAAATCAAATCACTTAGGAAATTTAAACAACGTATGAATTTTTTTTTATAATCTTTAAGAAGTCTTCTAGTATTAGGAGATTGTCATAATTGTAAGATTTTTAATATGATATTTTATTAAGATGTCTTTTAGTATTAGGAGACTTATTTTAAAGAATTTGTTATTATCTGTTTTTATTTTAAAGATTTTTATTATGATATTTTATTAAGATATATTTTTAGTAGTAGGAGACTTATTATCAAAAATTTGTTATTATCTATTTTTATTTAAAAGTGTTTGACAGTTATTGAATCAAACCACTTAGGAAATTTAAATAACGTATCACTTCGAAAATTTAAACGATAGAGAGACATGTAAACCACTTAGGAAATCTAACCAACGTATCGCTTCAAAAATTTAAACGATAGATAGACATGCCACTTGTCATGATGTGAGACATTATAGGTTTTAACGCTCATATCTTCTGCTATTATATATTATATATAGATTGCACAATTATACTGACTAATGGAGCAAAATAATATTTTTTCTCATTTAAATTCAACTGTTAATATAACCACATAGTTGAATTAAATTAAAAAACTTAAGATACAAAACCTAAATAGATAGAATTAAAAAGAAAGACCAATTAGTAATTACCACTAATTTGTGAAAAGCCAAAAATCCCAGAGAGTTTATGACTGGTAACGTATAATGCATTGAATTACACAATTTACAACCATATGCAGCACTTTAAGAGGTTAAAAAATTACAAAAACAAGTTGTCCACGTATAATAGATAGTCAGATACTATTAATCCATTTTCAGCAAAAAAAAAAAAAAAAAACCCATTCAAACCCCTTCGTAAGTGGTAACCCCTCCAAGTGAGTGCATGAGTAAATAACTATAAAATTAATCCATAAGAGTAAATGATTAACCAACAATCATTGCAATGATTAAGTGACTTTGTCCAATCATACAAATTATAAGAGTAAACCCCAAATATGTTATTTGTTACAATTTCAAGGAGTTTGAAAGCTATATTTGAATTTAGCTAAAAAGAGAAAAAGATAAAAGGAAAGCTATATTTGACGATTTAATTAGTACTGTTATTTCTGGTATTATGGATAGGCGCATAAAATTTATCATATGGAAGTTGAATCCCGCTGAGTGACAATGTAGTAGGTAACAGTTTATATGTGAAAATTGTTTCCCTTGAAAAGTGTTAAAGTTCAATGGGTCTAACTCAATCTCAAAAGACGCCTTGAGAGATGAGGATTGTCCATGGCTTATTAATTGCACAACCCAAGAATACTTGGTCAATGTGGGACTAGATTCTCACTTTAATATGCTCCCTCACGTGTGGCGGATCAACCAAACACGTGGACCATAATAGGGGGGGGAGATCTGCCAAACACCCAAGGGGTGGCTCTGATACCATGTTAAAGTCCAATGGGCCTAACTCAATCTCAAAAGACGCCTTGAGAAATGAGGATTGTCCATGGCTTATTAATTGCACAACCCAAGAATACTTGGTCAATGTGGGACTAGATTCTCATTTTAATAAAAAGATATCAACAATTGAAGTTTGGTCTTGATTGATAAAGATGTAAATTCTATAGTTTGTCAATAAAATCCATTAATTTACCAAAATGAAAATTTAAAATAATGCTTCAAATTCATGGATTTCTGAATTGTTTGATTCCAGTTCATCCACAAAAAAATTAAAAAGAAAAAAGAAAAAAGAAAAAAGAAAAAAGGAAAAGACTTTAGATATATTATTCAGAAGTCCCAAGAACCTGAAAAATTGTGAAAAAAAAAAAAAATCTTGTTCTTGATGAACATACTCCATTTTACTTGCCCATAACTTTGTCTTTGATAATTTCGGTGGCATTCGTAGCTGTTCCCCAAACTCCCGAGACTGTGCCCTTTGTTTTCTCTGAGATATTTTCCGCTGTTTCAGTTACTTTTTGGGTCATTTTGGTTACCTGAGGTCCCAAGACATGCACAAATAATTGTTAAATTATGTAGTCGGCTAACTTAGCTGCTTGCTAATTGTCAAAATGCCCAGAAAGTTAACCGTAAGTAACAAATTTTATAAACTTTTACAGATTGTGATTAATGTACATGATATCAATAGTAGTCCTATTTAATTTGTTGCACTAATTACAATCTATCACCTTAATATGATAATATGATAATTCGATAGTTGGGGATAAAAAAATTTGAACTCTAGTTTTCCCAATATGGGAGAACAAATAATACAAATTAAACAACAAGGCTCTTGGGGGAAGAGATTTTAACTAACAAAATGTTTCATTAATTTAAACTACAAAGTTTCTAAAAACATTTCATTTAAACCTTCTATCACAATTTATTTATTTATTTTTTGTTAACACTATTAAACATCATGCAAATATTTGGTTTAAATGAAATTTATTTTCAAACTTTGAGTTTTAAATGAAACTTACAAAAAAAAAAAAAAAAAAAAATATAGGTTTATAATAAAACTATTTGAAATTATAAGTTTTAAATAATTACATACCTAAAAGTGGATTTAAACTAATTTGTCCAAATACGTTTTATCAATCTCCCCCCCCCCCCCCTAACCCCAAGAAAGAAGAAGAAAAAACTAATGTGCACACCACAATCTTGGTATTAATTTTTCTAAATAAAAACTCTAATGACAAACATCTGATCAAGAATTTTAACCAATAAATTAGATCATGGAAACATAATTGTAGTTTGCTCGGTATTGGTCTTTATTAACTTAACAAAGAACAAATGATGAGTAAAAGGCTATGCCATAAAGAAAAAGCACAATTATTTGGCTTATTTGTGTGCTTAGTGACCTTTGATTTTATAGATAACTAACTTTAATCCTCCACATACGCATAAGCATATTTAAGAATAAACATATTAGATACATATTTTAATGTTTGTGGCTAAATTTATATATCAGACATTATTTTTAAAATTTTCTCAAGAGTAAATAATGTCCATTTAGTGGATGCTAAAAATATTCTCATTCTATCTCTCTTAACTACAATAAGTCTCACATAAAAGATGTTGCATTAATCACAGTTAGTCACCCAACAATTGTGATATTTTTTTTTAATTTATAGACGAGAGATTTGAATCATGATTTTCCTTATAAAGGAAGACAAGTAATACCAATTGAGCTATAAAGCTCTTGGGGGGACTAGAGTCTGGAGATTTGTAGTGTATGTAATTTTGTTTATATGGTAAGGTCAAAATTATTTTCTAAAAAAAGAAAAGAAAAGAAAAATAAAAAAATTGCCACAAAATTTTCTAGTATTTGGATCCAACAGCCCCCCATATTTTCTTAAAATTAAGTTTGAATGCATGCCCAATTTATATTAAAGTGGCTTTTTACTGGTTGTAGGTCTTACGCTTTCGGCAGTAGTGGTGGCCGTGTCCTTCAAGAATTCACAGGTCTGCCTCACTTCTTTTGCACCTTCTCTGACTGCCTCCGCTGCTTCTTTCGTCTTCTCACATGCATCGGCAGTCTCTTCATCCTTCTTGGACTACCATATACACTAAATTTTGTTAGTTGATGATATATATTTAGTAATCCATCTAGATTCAAATAATTAAAGAGCATTAAAATATATATAAAGTTTATAATATATTATAAACCTAAGGCTCAAAGGACGTTGGTCCTCTCAATTTATAATATTTATTCTTCATCCAGAAAGAAAGAAACAAATATAGAAAGCACTGGTGAAATGGTCCAGTCATAAAATGAATCATTTCTAACACAATAACAATTATTGCAAACTGAAATTGTTGAGATTAATTTAAAAAGGGTTTGAACACAACAACACGTCTTGTTTTCAACACCTAGTTAACGGGATTCATTCTATTTCATTACAAAGATTTTTAATCTTAGAAACTTTTCTGATAAATTCAGTGTTTAACAGTTCTCATGAATCTATTCATAATCAGGTAGCTTTAAGGGGAATGGATGGCAAAATTTGCAATTGTGACATCCACTTAATTAAATATTACAAATTTAAGATTGTTCATAAGATCACATCATTTTTTTTTTCTTGATGAAAATAAGATCACATCATTTGAAATGACATGGTAACATGTATATAATTAGTTTTTTTTTTTTTTAAATTCTTAATAAAATTTTATTATTCAATCTATGATTCTATATCCCCTTTTCCTTGCATGCATAAACGGTCAACCACACGAAATGTAATCAGGGAAAAGGCAAATTATGCATTTTGTTTGTCAATTATTAACGTGCTAAACAAAATGATGGACATGTCACATTTGCTTTCACAATGCCAAAACTATAATCTAACTATATATTTGCTTTGCATCCAACACACAAAAAAATATAAGTGGAATTATAACTCACTTGCAATGGTCTTGGGGAAGCCGTGACAAAGCCCCTAGAGCTCCAAGCGATTCTGCTTGTGGCCTCTTCGGTGGGAACGTATTTTGGAAGCTTCGCTATAAATTTTAAGGTTGACATGTTCTTATTTACTTTGGTGTTCTATGTTTATATATGGATATTCCTCGTTCTGACTCTTCCTCAGGTAAAAGAAGTTGAATCATTTTAAGGTCTTGATCATGATTAATTATATAAAGATGGAGGATCAAGTAATCAAAGTGCCATGTGTTAATCAGGGAGAATTTTTCTGTGTCTTGTGGTTCATAACATGAGAGTCTTAAACTGAAATCCTTTATTTCAGATCTCTTGGTCTTGGATAGAGTTTACTTCAAATTCGGTTTGGAGGAATCTTTCTTCAACCCACAATGTCGTAAACAAATAAACCATTCATATGTATATTTTAAAAAGTCACATGACTCATTGAAAATGTCATGTGATTAAAAGTACATGTGAATGGTTTATTTACTTGCCACGTAGTGGGTTGAAGGTAGGGGTGGGCTCGGGTCGGGAGGTTCGGGTTTGAGGGTAATTTTCTATCCTACCTGACAGAGTCGGGTTTGCAAAGCTTCAACCCGTTGACCATCCATTAAGGTGGTCAAATCGGGCGGGTCGGTTGATCAGTTTTGGCAGGCGGATACGATCGGGTTTATCGGGTTTACAAGACAACCAAATCATATCAAACAAACTCATTCACAAACAAAAACAAAATTGTCAAAAATTTGATACCAAAACTCAATCACAAACATAGCAAACCCAAACCCAAGCACAAACACAATCTGATGGGAACCAAGGTGGTCCTAGCCTTAAAGATCCTTTACAAGTTCCAGATGGGCCAATTACAAGATCAAGAGCCAAGAAGATCAAGGAAGCAATGCAAGGATTGGTGCAATCCACTTGGGATGAAGCTAGCAAGAGCCCAACAATCAAAGTGGGTTTGAAAGAAGGAGAACCAATTTTGATCCACTTGATACAAGCTGTGGAAGACATGACTTGGAGAAGTTTGGGCCTATTGCTATTCAAGGCTTTCAATTTATTAAAAGATTTATTTTATTAGTTTAGAATAAGTGGGCTTGAGGAAGGCCTTGTAGCCGAATTACTGTAGCATGGCACTGTTCACGCAGGGGTATTTTTGGAAGAATGGATTTATTTTGTTTAAGGTTTTAATTAGGTTTTTAGTTTAAATACTATTTGTAGTCTTATTTGAAGGCAGACAATATATTGAATTTTCATTGTGAGTTGAGTGTACTCCTCTTGTTCTTGATTGAACTTTTGAACTTATCAAAGGTAAATCACAACCTTTGTGGCGTTCATCCTTGTAATCTGGGTTCTTGAGATAGGTTCTTCAACGGGTCTAGATTTTAATATAATCTAGGTTCTTGAAACAGGTTCTCAACGGGTCTAGATTCTTCATCCATTGACTTGATCTTGGCTTTCTTGGGTGAGTTTTCAAATTGATTGTGGGTTCAAAGGATTCCATTCCTGCGGGTTCATATCATTTGGTATCAGAGCAAGGTTTCCAATCAGGTCTGATTCTATCTTTTGTTTCTTGCAAATTTGAATATAGGGCTTCATTGTTCTAGGGTTATAAAAAAAAAAAAAAAAAAAAAAAAAAAAAGGTGGCTGTCGAATTTCATTGTTCTAGTGTTTGTGTTGGCTGAAACCTCTTATTCTAGAGTTTGTGTTGGCTGAAAATCTCTTGTTCTAGGGGCTGTCGTATATCCTCTTATTGTTCAGGTTTTGTCAATTGCTTATTCGTTTGATTGTGATCAAATCAGTTGCTTGAAAAAAAAAAAAAAAAATCCGAAAATTTTTTATGAGCCTTATCATCAACGGGGCTGCATACATCATTATAGTTACTCTTTCATTCATCTTTATTCCCTTGTTCTTGTTCAGGTTCTTGTTCTTGTTTCTTAGACCTAATTACTAGTTGGGATAAAACAAGGTTGCATTGTCTTGATTGAGTTCTATTAGTTTTTAAAGAACTTGAGTGGGAAAACTCTTGAGGTAAAAGGCAAGAGAGTGTGAGATTATTAAAAAAAAAAAAAAAAAAAAAAAAAAAAAAAAAAAAAAAAAAAAAAAGCCAATTAATAGTGAAATACGAGTGGAGTGCCATTTTTCGAGTGTAAACACGTAAGAGAGTGTGTGAGGTTTTCCACTAACATTTTTTTTTGCAGCACATTATGATGTCTCATAGGAGTGAATCATCACCAAAGGGGAAGGCAGATAACTCATCCTTTGTGTTGCAAGCCATGCAACAACAGTTTGAGCGGTTGAACTTTGTGTTGGGTGAAGTGAGGGATAGGATGGATCATCAAGAAGTAGCGATTAGAAATCTGCAAGGTGGGAGAGATAGGAGGCGACGTGAGACTAGGGTTGAAAATGAGTATGAGAATGAAGGAGATGGTGAGGATGAGGAAGACTTAGCATCTGAAGTTGGGTCGGGTAGACATAGACGAGTTAGGCGTGAAAGAGGACATGAGGGGAACCTAAGGGGTCGGGATGGTGTAGATCGAAACCTTGGGAACATCAAAATGAAAATACCATCTTTCCAAGGTAGAACTGACTCTGAGGTTTATCTAGAGTGGGAGAAAAAAATAGACCTGGTGTTTGATTGTCATAATTACTCTGAAGAGAAGAAAGTGAAGTTGGTGATAATTGAGTTCACTGATTATACTATTATTTGGTGGGATCAATTAGTGACTAATAGAAGGAGGAATAATGAGAGGCCTGTAGAGACGTGGGGAGAGTTGAAAGCTCTCATGAAGCGAAGATTTTACCTAACCACTTCTATAGGGACCTTTATCAAAAGCTCCAAAATCTTACACAGGGGTCTAGGAGTGTGGAGGATTACCATAAGGAGATGGAGGTGGCGATGATTCGGGCTAATGTAGAGGAGGATCGTGAGGCCACCATGGCTAGATTTTTTAGTGGTTTGAATAGGGACATAGCCAATGTCAGCATTATGTGGAGATAGAGGACATGGTGCACATGGCTATGAAGGTGGAGAGGCAGTTAAAGGGAAAAGGGACAGCAAATTACATTTCGGTTTTTAACACTATTTGGAAATCAAAGTGGGATAGGAATGATCTAGCTGAAGCAAAGAGAAAGACCGAACCACCTAAGGGAAAAGATGAGGGAACTAGCAACAAACCCAAGGTAGAATCTCAACCTTCACGAAATAGAGATATTAAATACTTTAAGTGTTTGGGTTCAAGGCACATCGCTTCTCAATGTCCAAACAGGTAGGTGATGATTATGCGTGACAATGGGGAAGTGATGACTGAGAGTGAGGATGATAGTGATGGGATGCCCGAGTTGGTTGATGCTAATGATGATGATGGAGTGGTATACCTTGTGACAGGTGAGTCTCTTGTTGCCAGACGTGCTTTCAATACACACATTAAGGTGGATGATGCAGCGCAACAGAGAGAGAACATTTTCCATATTAGATGCCACGTCAACAATAAGGTATGTAGTATGATCATTGATGGGGGGAGTTGTACTAATGTGGCTAGCGCTATTTTGGTTGAGAAATTGAATTTACTAACCTTAAAACACTCTTGATGCAACTCTATATTATTAATCTCATAAGAATATAAGTTGTAAGCATGTCTAATTTTTTTTAATTAATATTATACCTTAAAAAATTGCAATCAAATGGCAATCTAACGTTTGCTACTTTACTTCAATGAGATTATTGCGTTGATTGGGCTTCTTTTTTTCTTTTCTTTTTTCCATACAACTATACGAAAAAGTTAGTGAAAATTTTATTTATTTTATTTTTATTTTTGCAAGAGAAATGAATGGAGTAACATAAAAAAAATCTATTCTATGTTTTTTTACATAGTCTTTTAGAGGAAGAAAAAAGGATTTACTTATGTGATTTTGGATTTAAATTTTTTTTCTTTCAGTTTTTTAAAACTTTAATTATTTTAGGAACAGTTGTATTTTTATCAACTTTCAGTCAAAAGTGAATCTAAACGAGTTTTCAAAATTGCACTTCATGTGTGGGATCATATGAAATTACTTTATGTGTCTTCAAATAAAGTTTTGATTCTGAATGGTATAATGATGAATTAAAAATAGAAAATTTAATAAACTTTAAAATATATTTTGTTCTATATTAGATATGAACAAAGTTTTTATTTTTATTTTTTTTATACAAATATTATTTACATCTTCAAAAAGAGATGAAAGTTTACACCATTCGTCATTTCACAAATAATAACACTATGTTTAGCTGTTTATTTAATAATAGAATGAATGGTACTCATTCGACAATTTTGATACTGTTTCTTATGGATATAATACCTTACTCAATTGTTATCATAAAATGTAATGTTGATACTATCCAATTATATATATCATTAACATTTTATAATTGGATTTTACTAATATATATCATTAACATTTTATTTATCTTTTTAAAATAGGATTAAAATTTAGTATTCCATTTCCACCACTGTTTTCTTAAAAGAACCAGTACTCTCCCACTTGTGGAACAAATCTATTAAAATAGAAACATGTTATGACAGAATTGTATATAGGAAGTGGGAATGATGGGCCCATCAACTATTAAATACCAAATGATAAATTTCAAACTTCAAACTTCCAAGTTTTAATACTACATAACTACAAACATACATAATGTTCCAAATAATAACTTAAACTTACAATTAACACTACATAAATCAAAATATTTCCCAAGATCTAAAAACCAAAATTGACATCGTTTCGGCGTTTTGCATACAAAACGCGTTATGTTAGCCTCAAGGTTTCAATAATTATTAATTGGCTAATTAATCCAAGGACATTCATGTAGTTTTGATGATAACCATGATTTTAAGTTGTTCATTAATGATATTTTCATATGAACTAATGATTTATGTTTTAAAGCTTAATTTTGACTATTGATTTAATTGGACCAAGATGGCCAATTCAAATATCAAGCAAATGCAAAGTTGACAAGTTGCAAATTCATTGAAGATCAAAGTCATCAAGACTCAAGACAAAGAAATCAAGCTCAAAGACAATGATCCGAGACATATGAGAAGTAAGAGTTAGGTTTTGTAAAGTTTATTAAGATTTGATCTTTAAGGCTCAACTTTAAAACCAACTTCAATTGAAAAATCTTGAAAAGTTTTCAAAGACAAATTTTTGATTGGTTGAAATTCTAGCATGAAGACAACCTATCAATTGAAAAATTCTTAAAGTTTTCAAAGACAAAGTAATTGATTGGCTAGAATTTTTGATATTTAAACATACCATGTGAAGAAATCTCTACGATTGAAAAATCTCTTAAACAGAAAATTGTTTTCAAAACATTGACAAAGTCAATATTAATGGCTAGATATTTTTGATATTTAAAGATAGCCATGAAGAACACAAAGAAATCTCTACGGTTGAAAAATCTCTTAAAGAAAATTGTTTTCAAAACATTGACAAAGTCAATTTATTGGTAGAAATTTTTGATATTTAAGACAACCATATGAAATCAATTACGAAAAATTTTTTTCTTAAGGTAGCCGAAATAAAATTGTAAGCAAAGTTAAAAAACCTATCAAATATCACATTGCTGAAAGTAAGCTTCAAATATAAAAAATTGACTTAAAAGCTTATTAAAGGTGATTGACAATATGGTTTGAATAATTACATGAATAACATGAAAAACCCATGAATTTCAAAAGTTACAAATTATACTAGCAGATTATATCTTTGGTGAAAATTGTGCTGACAAAAAGAGAAAAGTTTTTCAAAGATTTCAAAGTCAAAAAAACTTTGATTGATTGAATTAAGTATGTGTCCGTTGGAGAATCAAAGAAGACTTGCAGCAAAGTTCAAAAAGTATGAATATAAGCATACATTGGCATTTATTTTAAAAAGGCAAATATAAATTCTTCAATTCTAAACAACTTCTAAATCATTTATTTGAATTTTAAAAAGTCATGCTAAATGTTCAAAAGGGTGATTGCCATTTTCAAATGGTCGGTTAAAACAATCTTCTGACATTGGCACTTTATCATTTAAAATTATATAGAATCATGATTGTGTTTTCTAACGAACAAAAATTTTCAAATTCAAATTTCTTTCGATTGATTGAACAATATATAAAGAGAATAGAAGAGAGAAACATATAGAAACAGAGCATACAAGAGAAATCAGAAGATAGAAAAGAAAATATCTTATACATCAATCCATCCTTCTCAAGCTTATATTTTCATATCATTCAAAATCCTTGATTGAAAATCAAATTCTCTAAACACTTTTTGAGCCATATTGATCAAATCCTTGATATACTATTAGAGTGAGCATATTGTGTACAATTACTCTTTGAGAGAGCCTTATCTTGTACAACAAATACTTTGTTGAAACCATTGAGTGTTTTTGTTAGGGTTTTGGTATAAATCCTAAGTAGTGAAAAAGGATTTTTCACTGGGTGGTTACTCTTCACCTTGTAAGGAAGATTTGTGGGTCTTGGTATAAATCCTAAGAGTGAAAAGGATTTTTCACTCGGTGGTTACTCTTCACCGTGTAAAGAAGATTTGTAACGGTTTTGATCTTCACCCGAAAGAAGATTGTCAAATTAGTGGAATTTGGGAATCCTCGAGAAGTGATCTTGAGGCGGGGACGTAGGCGGGGAAGCCGAACCTCGATAACAATCACTGTGTTTGATTTTCTCTATCTCTATCTCTTACTTATTCAATTGCTTATATATGCTTGTGTTTGATTTTCTATCATATCTATATTGCAATTGAATTGTGTTCTTAAATTTGTTTTTGCTAATTGAAAATAGTTTTTAATTCCGCATTTAAATCGAAAAAGTTTGCCTCAACCTAAATCACCCCCCCTCTTAGGTTGATATTTGGGTTCAAACTTTCAAGTTCCAAGTTTTAATACTATAACTACAAACATACATAATGTGTTCCAAATAATAACATAGTTAACACTTAACACTACATAAATCAAAATATTTCCCAAGATCTAAAAACCAAAATCATCATTGATTTGATGAATGTTGTCCTCTAATGGAAGACCTTCATCATAAATGTCATTTCTTTCATCTAAATCCATGGGAAGATCATCAAAATCTCTTACTTCATTTTCAAGTTCACAATCACTAAGATTATGAACTTCTTTATCTTTATCACCTAGCAAAAAAGAACAAAAATAAATTGTATTCAAAATTTTATAAAGATCAAATAAGGAAGTCATAACTCATAACTCACAAGATTTAAAACCCACTTACCATTTTCATCTTCCTCTTGAGCATCCCTATGAAAGACACTTGGCCATTCTTTATTTGGTTCATTTGGACTCTCTTCTGCAGCTATCCACTCATCATCTGAAGAGATGTCCTCCAAATTATGGGCGGGCTAATAAGTAGTAACAGTCTAATATTAAGTCATTAACATACTAAAATAGTAAAATGGTGGGCTTCTTTTATCAAAAAAAAAAAAGGTGGGCTATTAAGTAATAAGTACTAACATACTAAAAAGTAAAAATTAGTCCAATATAAGCCAAATTTTCATTGGAGGCCCAAAAAAAAATCCAAAAAATCCGAATAAACCTTGTGCAGTAGAATCGTATAGAATCGGAAGCAAATCGGGATTCTAAAGATTCTAAGATTCAAATCGGGATTCTATTAAGATTCTACCACCTTTAAGATTCAGTTAAGATTCGAATCGTTTTCCAAATGTTGAGTCGTAAAATCGTAAGATTTTAAGATTCGAATCGGGATTCTAATAACCATGGTTATGACAGAATTGTATTTAGGAAGTGGGAATGATGGGCCCGCTTGACTTGACTTAAAACAGAAATTGACATCGTTTCGGCGTTTTGCATACAAAACGCGTTAAATGCACAAATTCACTGAAATGATTACGACGATCAGGTGGGTCCAATGATTACGACAATCAGATGGGTCCATTTGGGAGTTGGGACCGCTATAGCACTAGCATGAACCTTGGTTTCGAAGTAAACTACGACGACGACTACGTTGACGATCCGGTTGACTACATAAATGTACAAATACAAAAAAAGAAAAAAAGAAAAAGAAAAAAGAAAAATACCCTCTTAACTAATAATTTGAATAGAAAAGTTCTTTTATAATTATCACTTTGTTGTCTCTCCCCATTTTCAATATCCCTTTCTTCTTCTTCTTCTACAACTCTATCCTTCCTATTTTCCGTAAGTAATAGTTACCAATATATCTTAGGGTATATTTGTTTGGAGAGAAGAGGTGGAGGAGAATAAGGGAGAAGGAAAAAGTAGGAAAATAAGGGACATGATGGTAAATTTAAATAAGAGATGGGAGATATGAATTTTTTCTTTGGGGGCACAATATTTATTGTAATGCTGTGCATTTTTTTTTTGGGCACTATGTCGTGCATTTATTATTCTGGGGTACGTTGCTACGTACGCATTTTTTTTTTTTATGGGGCAGATATTTTGAAAATCATGGGCTATTTTTAGGACTTACCTTATTTAGACTTGGGACTCGGATGGGTCCCGAAATATAAACAAATTTGACTTGGTTTGGAAATTCCTCCAAACAGTTTGGGAAAATTGAGATTTGAAACCCGTTTCAAATCTCAATTCGGAGCAAATTCGACAGTTTGGAAATCCTGAGTCCAAAGATGTCGGGGGTAATTTGGGGTTTGGAAATCATCCAAATCTCAAATTGGGTGATCCAACGGTCTGGAAATCCTGAATCCAAACACGTCGGGGGTAATTTGGGGTTTGAAGATTATCCAAATCTCAAATTGGGTGACCCAACGGTCTGGAAATCCTGAGTCCAAACACGTCGAGGGTAATTTGGGGTTCGGAGACTATCCAAATCTCAAATTGGGTGATCCAACGGTTTGGAAATCCTGAGTCCAAACACGTCGGGGGTAATTTGGGGTTCGGAGACTATCTAAATCTCAAATTGGGTGATCTAACAGACTGGAAATCCTGAGTCCAAACACGTCGGGGGTAATTTGGGGTGTGGAGACTATCCAAATCTTAAATTGGGTGATCCAACAGTCTGGAAATCCTGAGTACAAACACGTCGGGGGTAATTTAGGGTTCGGAGACTATCTAAATTTCAAATTGGGTGATCCAACGGTCTGGAAATCCTGAGTCCAAACATGTTGGGGGTAATTTGGGGTTTGGAGATAATCCAAATCTCAAATTGGGTGATCCAACGGTCTGGAAATCCTGAGTCCAAACACGTCGGGGGTAATTTGAGGTTTGGAGACTATCCAAATCTCAAATTGGGTGATCCAACGGTCTGGAAATCCTGAGTCTAAACACGTCAGGGGTAGATTTGAGACTTGGGTAGTCCCCAAGCCAAATCACCCCCCCTCTGATGTGTTTGGATTCAGGATTCCAAACCATTGGACCACTCGATTTAAGACTTGGGTAGTCCCCAAACCAAATCATCCCCCGACGTGTTTGGATTCAGGATTTCAAACTGTTGGACCACTCGATTTGAGACGTGTTTGGATTCAGGATTCCAAACCGTTGGACCACTCGATTTGAGACTTGGGTAGTCCCCAAGCCAAATCATCCCCCGACGTGTTTGGATTCAGGATTCCAAACCGTTGGACCACTCGATTTGAGACTTGGGTAGGTCCCAAGCCAAATCATCCCCCGACGTGTTTGGATTCAGGATTCCAAACCGTTGGACCACTCGATTTGAGACTTGGGTAGTCCCCAAGCCAAATCATCCCCCGACGTGTTTGGATTCAGGATTCCAAACCGTAGGACCACTCGATTTGAGACTTGGGTAGTCCCCAAGCCAAATCACACCCCCCCCCTTCGATGTGTTTGGATTCAGGATTCCAAACCGTTGGACCACTCGATTTGAGACTTGGGTAGTCCCCAAGCCAAATCACACCTCAACGTGTTTGGATTCAAATGCCAAGCCGTTGAACCACCCAATTTGAGACTTGGACAAATTTGAAGTCTCAAATTAACCTCCTCGACGTGTTGGGATTCAAATGCCAAGCCGTTGAACCACCCAATTTGAGACTTGGACAAATTTGAAGTCTCAAATTAACCTCCTCGACGTGTTGGGATTCAAAATGCCAAACTATCAAACCACCAGATTTGAGACTCGAACAAATTTCAAGTCTCCAACTAAAAAAACAAACACATGTTTCCTAAGTTTGTGTAAATCCCGAACTTAGCCCTTAATTTTCAAAATATTTGCCTCACAAAAAATGCGTACGCAGCGACGTACCCCAAGAAATAATAAATGCACGACATAGTGTTCCCCCCCCCCCCAAAAAAAATATACGCAGCATTTCAATAAATGTTGTGTTACCAAAAATTCATATCTCTCACCTCTTGTGCTTCCAAGCACATGTATGTGTGCATGTGTGCCTACAAAGGTTCATTTGTACATGCGCATATTTCTATATATAAATGTATTTTTGTGCACAAACATGGTTGCTAAGTATGTGATGTATTCCAAAATATACAATGGCATCGAAGGAAATAAAAGCAGAAGTGCACAAAGCAAAAGCATGGGACATAAAAAAGGAAGCAACCAATCCAACCGTTCAAAACTGAAAAGAAGGGTAGGGATGGAAAGGTGCTTACCTGTAGGACGCGTAGGCGAAGACTGATCGTCAATCGGAGTCCTGGATCATAAGAAAAAGACCAAAAGACATAAAGAAGAGAATAACCCATGCAGCACATTCCTACAGTTTAAAACTAAAAAAAATGGTAAGGATTGGAAGGTGCTTACTCGTAGAGCGCGTAGGCGAAAACGGTTCATCAATCGGAGTCCCGGATAGCGAGATATGAGTAAAAGAGCGAAAGAGGGCAAAGTGGGGTCCAGAGAGCGAAATAATTCGCTGCTTCAATCAATTCTTGTCTTAATATTCTCCAATAATTCTTGTAGAACAAGAAATAAAAACTCATTCATTAAATTAACTTTGACGCAACGCATCAAAACTTATAGAGCATGCTTATCTAATAAATTTTTAAAGTAAATTTTTGTTTTTTTTGTCCCTATACTTTGCATAAAATTCGGTTTTCATCCTTGTATGAATTTAGAATGTCGCACTACACTTTAGAGTGTTGATCTGCACTCTAAAATGCATAATTGGCACTCTAAACCTGAATTTTGACACTTTAAATTGCAAATTCGCACATTAAATTCTTGTTCAGGGACGAAAAATGAATTTTTTAAATTTTAATGATAAAAACCAAATTTCATGTAAAGTTTATGAATGAAAACAATATTTGACCAACTTTTAAAGTAGCAATAGTGTCATCTACAAATGGGCAAGTATGTGTTGGTGGTCATAAATTGATCGGGATTTACTTGTTTATTACTCAATTAATTCAAAAATTAATACCTGTCATAACCCCATTTTTACCCCCGGGATTTTCTCGGGTGTCGGCGCGCAAAACGAGATAACCCGAACCAAGCCGGCCTGATCCGACGAAGGCCCACCACATCAAATAACCCCGAGAAGAAGGTCCGAGACACATTCCCTGAAGTTTGATCGAGTTTGACTAGGGTTGACCTAGTTTGACCAAGGTTGACCGAGGTTTGACCAAGGTTTGACCAACCCATTTCTGACTCGACTGGGGCTTGCTATGCCCGAAAACCCTCAAAACGCGGCCCGAGGACACATTCCCCATAGTTCGGAGAGCTTTGACCAAGTTTGACTAAAGTTGACCAAGTTTGACCGAGGTTTGACCGACCGTTGACTGGGCCGAAAGCTGAATCGAACTGACCACCCCTTGACCAATGCGTGGAGCACGTTGAGGGCTTCGATTCGATACTTTACGGGTTAAAAACGGACGAGAAACGAGAGAGTTATGGGCAAAATCGTGAAAAAAACGGTCCAACACTTAGCCAAATTTTGCTAAGTGTTGTCAACAAAACAGCCCATTTGGGAGGCGACGTTTGTGCATAGATTCTTTCCGACCCGCAACAACTTGGTCCGCAAGCTGAAACCTACAAGCAAGAGGGTCGCTTCAGCTACAACGTGCAACTTCCGGATCGTTAAGAGCTCTTCCGGTCAAGCCAAAATCTCGATCGGAAAACGACCCCATGAAATAAGGAACATTCCAATGGCCTCTGTTCGCAAGATCATATCTTGCGGACCCAAGTTTTCCTCTGTGCAAGGCCCGTACCTTTAGAAAATAGGTAGAATGAGCTTTTTGGCAACACCGAGATCTCCGAAATCCGACATCGGGAGCTACGTCTACCACACGCACGAAAACGGGTCGACGAAATAAGGCTGTGCTGAAATTTTCATAACTTTTCCGCCGACGTTGCCACGCTTGCGCAGAGTCTTCCTGGCTCGCAACAAGTTGATCCACGAGCCCGAGCACGTTGGAAAGAAGACACACTCATGCACGGTGTGGAACTCTCGGATCGTCAAGATTTTCCCCGGTCTAGCCGGAATCTTCACCGGAAAAATGCCCTCCGACGGACCAAAAACACTCCGGCGACCTCTGTTCGCAGGATCATATCTCTCCGTCCCTAGCTCGGTTTCCCGCAAATTCAGAACCTTGCAAGAGAGGGTAGCGCAAGCTTTCCAACGATACCAAGTTCGTTAAAATCCGACATTGGGAGCTAGGTCAAAAATGCGCGCAAATGCAGACAAAAAGCAAGGAAAAATGAGCCAAAAGTTTCGTGCATTTTTCGCCCGGACAGCCGCCTTCGCGCACAGAGTCTTTCCTACTCGCAACAAGTTGACGCGTGGGCCCGGGTGCGTTGGAAAGATGACGACTCCAGCTACGACGTGCAATTCTCGGTTCGCCGGTAGCATTCCCCGTTTGACCGGAATCTTCGCCGGAAAAACACACAAAAACAGCTCCGGCACCCCGACTTCCGGGAGCCATAACTCTCTCATCCGAAATTCGATTCATACAAACTTTATACCGTTGGAAAGTAGACGTCGAGAGCTTTCCGACGATATGCTGCATGACCCATTTTGAGTTCCGGAAGACCTCCAAAACTGCCCTCGAAAATCGGGTCAGAAAAGGGTATGCGCACGAAAATCGAGGAGGATTCGAAGAGGGGCTGGCGTGGAGGATAAGAACGCCACGTGGTACTCGCGCAGGACCATACCGCGCGGCGCGTGATGGACCCGCGCGAGGCGTGCACGCCGTTCTATAAAACCAGCCTCCCCCCCCTCACTTCAGCACACTTTTTGCTCGGGCTCTAGGCTCCTTGAGCGTTAGAATAGGCATAGATAGGGGGTTTTGGATAGTTCTTAGAGTGAGAGACTCCTCTCTAGGTACTCTCTCTCTTTAAGCTCTTTCTCTCTCCTCTTTGCTCTCTTTTTCTTTCTTTTGGGTGGAGGTGACTAGTGATGATCCCTAAAATGGGAAGGGATTCACAAGGATCCACCCTCATTTATGCTTTTTAGTCTATTTATTGCTTTATTTATGCTTTCTAGTCCATTTATTGCTTTATTTATGTTTTCTAGTCTATTTATTGCTTTATTTATGTTTTCTAGTCTATTTATTGTTTTATTTATGTTTCATAGTCATTTATCGCTTTATTTACTTTTACTACGTTATTGTGCATATTGTGTTGTGATTATCCCTTCCCCGTGTGTTTTAGTACGGCAATACTGAGTGGCTTTGGCGGAGTGCGTAAGACCTCTATGAGGCCGTAACAACCATGTTAGCCCACGAGGTACTTGACCCGAAAAATACACTTCTCATGCCTAAATAATGTCATTTATTGCTTTATTTACTTTGTAAATATTATATTGTGAATATCCCCCATTTTTCCCCATTGTGATTTGGGCGTGATAATCCCGATTGGTCGTGGTGGACTATATAAGACCTCAATGAGGCTTTAACCACCATGTAATCCCATAGGCATTGGACCCTTTGAAAAATCTTGGTTTTAAGTTCATTTATCGCTTTATTTACATTTATTACGAACTTGTAAATATATTGCGTTGTTATTATCCCTTCCCCGTGTGTTTTAGTACGGCAATACTGAGTGGCTTTGGCGGAGTGCGTAAGACCTCTATGAGGCCGTAACAACCATGTTAGCCCACGAGGTACTTGACCCGAAAAATACATCCCCCATGTCTAAATAATGTCATTTATTGCTTTATTTACATTCACTACGTACTTGTGCATATTGTGTTGTGATTATCCCTTCCCCGTGTGTTTTAGTACGGCAAATATTGAGTGGCTTTGGCGGAGTGCGTAAGACCTCTATGAGGCTGTAACAACCATGTTAGCCCACGAGGTACTTGACCCAAAAAATACATCCCCCATGTCTAAATAATGTCATTTATTGCTTTATTTACATTTATTACGAACTTGTAAATATATTGTGTTGTTATTATCCCCTTCCCACGTGTTTTAGTACGGCAAATATTGAGTGGCTTTGGCGGAGTGCGTAAGACCTCTATGAGGCCGTAACAACCATGTTAGCCCACGAGGTACTTGACCCGAAAAACACACCCCCATGTTTAAATACCGTCATTTACCGCTTCACTATGTTGCGAATATTATATTGTGAATATTGCCATTTTCTCTTCCTTATTCCCTTGTGATTTGGGCATGACAATCCCGATTGGTCGTGATGGACTATGTAAGACCTCAAAGAGGCATTAACCATCACGTAATTCCATAGGGTATTGGACCCACGAAAATCCTTTATTTTAAACCCCGTTATTTTCGTCATTATCCATTTTCTTCCATTTTTGATTTGGGTATGAAAACACCGAACGGTATTGGTGGTTTTAGGTAAGTCTTTTAATAGCACTAAACCCCATGTAAACCCATGAGGCGTTGGACCCTTAAATTGTAAACGTATTTTCAAAATGATTTTCACTCATATAAGTCCTATTTGGCATCAAAGGTTTGGGTAAGTCTTTCAGTAGCACCAACCCTTTGTGTAAGCCCGAAAAGGCATTGAAAACTCCCTTTTTTGAAACGATTTTCTCATATAAGTCCTATTCGGCATCAAAGGTTTGGATAAGTCTTTCAATAGCACCAACCCTTTGTGTAAACCCGAAAAGGTATTGAAACCCCCTTTCAAATGATTTTCACTCATATAAGTCCTACTTGGCGTCGAAGGTTTAGGTAAATCTTTCAATAGCACTAACCCTTCGTGTAAGCTCGAAAAGGCATTGAAAACCCCTTTTTTTCAAAATGATTTTCACCATATAAGTCCTATTTGGCATCGAAGGTTTAGGTAAGTCTTTCAATAGCACTAACCCCTCGTGTAAGCCCGAAAAGGCATTGAAAACCCCCTTTTTTGAAATGATTTTCTCATATAAGTCCTATTTGGCATCAAAGGTTTGGATAAGTCTTTCAATAGCACCAACCCTTTGTGTAAGCCCGAAAGGCATTGAATTCTCTTTAGATTGTTTTATTTTATTCATGTAAATCCTAAGGTGGTGTCGGGATCCGAGTAAGTCTTTCAATAGCATCGAATCCCGACCCCACGAGGTCTTGACCCTTTCCCTAAAAATTCCCACGTTGTCATAATTACACTCTGTGATTAAGCGTCATATTTATGTCAACCCATATTCATCATCACCATTAATTCTTGTAGAACAGGAAATAAAAACTCATTCATTAAATTAACTTTGATGCAACGCATCAAAACTTATAGAGCATGCTTATCTAATAAATTTTTAAAGTAAAATATATATTTTTTTTGTCCCTATACTTTGCATAAAATTCAGTTTTCATCCCTAAACTTTAAAAATTTTGTTTTTCATGATCCTTGTCTGAATTTAGAATGTCGCACTACACTTTAGAGTGTTGATTTGCACTCTAAAATGCATAATTGGCACTCTAAACATGAATTTCGACACTTTAAATTGCAAATTCGCACACTAAATTCATGTTCATGGACGAAAAATGAATTTTTTAAATTTTAATGATAAAAACCAAATTTCATGTAAAGTTTATGAATGAAAACAATATTTGGCCAACTTTTTAAGTAGCAATAGTGTCATCTACAAATGGGCAAGTATGTGTTTGTGGTCATAAATTGATCAGGATTTACTTGTTTATTACTCAATTAATTCAAAAATTAATACCCATACCTAACCTAACACAATTACTTGGAACTTGGATAAAATTGTCTCATTAACCCAATTAATTTTTATTTTTGTTTTGTTTTGCAATAGCACCCGCAAGATTCAAGTCAATAACAAAAAAGTCAAGATTAAATCAATAAGCGCACACACACACAAATAACATAAGAATTTACATAATTTGGCATGATGCCTACGTCCACTGGCGGTTATGAAAAAAGTTTCATTATAAAATAGAGAGATTACAATAGTAACACAAGGTCTACTTATTAAGCCTTATAGCTCAACAGATATTGATTGGTCTTTTTTAAGACGGAAACCAAAGTTTAAATACAAAATTCATGACTATCGATTTTTTTTTTAAAGAAATATACAAAATCCACAAATTGGATTTTGTTATTATTATTAGAAGTATTGTTGGAAAAGATTAATATTCATGATTCAGACCTGTGGGGTGGGCTTTGGCCAAGGATACCTGAAATTCCATGTGTTTGTTTTAGGGTCGGAAAAATACACTCCTTCAGGAGCAAAGAGCCAGTAACAATCATGATTGTTGCTGTTGGAGCCACCAGTGCAACTGTAACGGTCCCTAACAAAATCATAAGCTTCAAAACTAAAACTAAAGCTTCAAAACCAAAACTAAAGTCTGGGGCTCGCGCCCAACTCACATAGCAGTAGAATAGTGTTGTTTCGAAAATATTGGGTCTGAAGCTCCACTCATATTCTTGCTCGTTGGATATCGTGTGTAGGCCCAGATCATCATTTTTTGATTTGCAGTGTACAATTACATCACTCCCAACTATATTTTTCAAATGCACGTGAGTCCTCCCTGAAACAAGTACTCCTGCTTCACACAGCAACAACAACAATGTTAACAACTCCAACACTAGTTGATTTATTCCTCTCATTTTTGCCACACTATCACACTGCTTTTGTTCTTTTGATTTGCGAGTATGACATACTCATCATCACTATTTATTGTAGTCTACCATTAAGAAATTATGGTAAGAAAGAACGGCTTCTCATTCATTCACTCAGATAAGGATTACCAATAAGGAAAGTAAAGAAATAGTTTAAATAGTTTATGAATTTCCAACAAAACTTTCTATTTAAAATTTTACACTCTAATTAATAGAAGCTTTCTCATTATATTTTCTTTAAATTGGATAATAGTTAGTCACTTCAATAATATTTTTTTTTGTCGAATATCACTACAATTTATTTATAATATTATAAGTCGGATTTTTTTGGTGATTATTGACACATTAGTTTATAAGATTTTATATGGTAAAATTTGTATTATCTTTCCGTCCTAAAAAAAATAATTATCATAATTAATTGTTCTTAGAATACATGTTGATCCACTACGACACACTCATATCACTTGCTCTCCGCCATTAAGCAATTATGGACAAAAAAAGCTCGAGTTTTTTCATTCACACCCTATAGTCAAGAGTCTTATAATTCAACTGATAATTCTTAAGTTCGCAACGGAGTATACAGAGTTCAAATTAAGAAGAAAAAAAAAATTAGAAATAACTCTATTAAAAAAATAATTTACTCATTACAGTTTTCCTACAAAACTTTCTAGCTACACACTCAATATAATCTTGTAACATTATAATTTATTTAAATTGGATAATCCAATAATTAATAGTTTTAAAATATTAAAGTTACTATCAATGGTATTGCAAAAAAAGTTGAACAACGAATGTGACATTGAATGTATTAGTGTCATTTTAACAATGCTATAAATAAATGTCTTAATTACTTCTTCTTCTTTTATGATTATTGACACATTAGTTTAAAAAATTTATCTAGCAAAACTTGTAATATCCTACCATCCTAAAAAATCCCTATTAATTATCATAATTTTTTAGAAAAGAAAAATACATTCCTATGTATTCATTTTTTCCATACCAAATATTCTTCTATTACCAACACATAACAAACACATGTACAAAAACAAAACAAAACAAAAAAAATAAAAATAAAAACAAAAAATAACAATAAAAATAAAAACCCATAATTAGTGGTGATACTAATCCCGAACAAAACAAAGTTGGTGGATAACATGAAAATGGTAAACAATCTTTTGTTATAAATGGAAAAAAATAGAATAAAAAAAAAAGAAGAAGAATAGTGAGTGTGAATAAAAGGTTTATAAGAAATAATTACAGAATATAAATCCTATATGGTGGATTATGTTCTCAATGCTAGAAATCATGACAACCTTTACCTTGTTGGAACCTTTACCTTGTTGGGATGGAAAATTTCCACATATGGATATATATATATATATATATATATATAAGTGATAAGAATTAAGAAAATCTATCCAGTTTGAAAAATAAAAAAGGTAATAAATTCAGTACAACTAGACGCATAGCCGCGTGATGCACGAAATATGTAATTACTTTACTGTATAGAGTTACTCTACCGTATAGAGTTCTTATTAGTAAACACTAGACTATAACCCGCATCTTGTGCGGGGTACTCTATAACAAAATATTTGTTTGAATTATTTTAAATTGTAAAGAAACCTTATAAATATCCACTACAATTGAGAAATTAGTCACAAGTCAAAAACCAATCATGAAAAAGGGAAAAACTTGATAAAAGAGGTGGACAAAAAACAAATGATAAATTGTTTTTGGTACATCATCAAAATAGAGACATTTACAAAGAACAAAAGATAAAATCAACAATCTAGAGTCAAGACATAGCTAACAAAAAAACTTGAAGAAAATTTTGTTGCTTAAGATGTCATTTGCCAAACTTTTGCCAACGTTGATTTGTGCACCATGCTAACTGACATTTATGGCCCTTGCTGCTTCAAAAACTACCTCTCATCCATTGTGGCTAACACTTGCCACGACAAAAACCTATCATTAACACAGCCACCAAAGTTTCTAATTACCCACCAAAAACATTCATGCCAAAACATGAAATGCCAAATTCTTGCAGCCAATCTATTTTTAACAACATAGCTATACCAACCAACAAAAGAAAATACAAAAACAAACTATAAGGTAGAAATTATTTTTGCAATATAAACAAATACTACAAATTATAGCCAATAAGAAGCCGTTATGTGGGAAAAAAAATTTGGTTACTGCTTCTTCACTTAATAAAAAATTTTAAGGAAACCAACAAAAATAGAAAAAAGAAACTATGAAGTAAATTTTTTATTTTTTTTTTGATAAGTTAAACTCGAAGAAGAAAATATTTTGGCAATTTCATCATAATAATAATACATAATCTAATGTAGTTAAATACAACACCAAAACATTAGTATATAT
Organism: Fagus sylvatica; assembly: GCA_907173295.1. NCBI lineage: Eukaryota > Viridiplantae > Streptophyta > Magnoliopsida > Fagales > Fagaceae > Fagus > Fagus sylvatica. The sequence goes on along the minus strand of OU015772.1, from coordinate 13,689,015 downwards.
TTTTTCTTCCTCAAGCAAAGGCAACCATAACATATGTAATAAACATATCACAATGAACACTATTCATAAGATTTAATGTATCTTCCTCAAGCAAAGGCAACCATAACATATGTAATAAACATATCACAATGAACACTATTCATAAGATTTAATGTCTAGCTTAAATTGACTTGAGTTGGGTTTTAAGAAAAGTACTGGCTCTATCTATGGAAAATATATTCATATTTATAAATAAAAATAAGCTAATAAGCCATAATAAGAATAGATCTCCAAGTGCAAGTAAAATGTGTAGTACATAAATATTGAAGTTTAGTAAGCACATTATATGCATTTTAGACATAACGTTGCCAATTCCCCTTTGACGTTATAAATCTAGGCTTTGTTTATAGTTTGAAAATTATTATCAAAATATATTAAAAATTCAGATCAATCATGTAATAAATAGGCCATTAACAATTATTATTCAGAAAATTTGTAAGCAAGTACTCCATTAAGAGAAAGACAGAATTAGATTTACCTTTTAAAACCATTACAAAGAATTGTTGTTTAGGAACCATTAAAGCTGTCACATATAAGAAAATGATAAAAATTTATATTTATGCAAGTGAATATTTCCTGCCATATACTACAGAAGAAAATAATTTCAACACTTCTGAGCAATTCATATCGGTAATTAATTCAAACTAATGAACATCCGTACTTACTTCTGAAGATGTCAAGATCATTAACTTATGGATTTATTAATATCTTTAAAAGGAATATATCTAAAGCCAAAACAATATACTTTCTTACCATATTTTAGAAAACAAAAAATCATAAACAACTTTTGATAAAAATAAATAAATAAATAAAGTGTCTAGAAAAAATATGTAAATTACTTGATTTCGCTGAAGTGGTGATCTCCTGTCAAACAGTAGCTCAACCACTTAGCTCCACTTGGAAAAAAGAAGCAAAACTCCTAGTTAGATTGTTAACATTAAAGCTATGCATTTCAAGCCAATTACATGGCCTAGTGAAATGAAACAGGAAAAAACAACACGCAGTCTATGCATTTTAGGTCAATGGTGAAACATTAGTTTGAACTTAGTGACTCTAGTGGAACACGCTTGTTGTACAGCACATCAAATGCAATGACTAATATATCCTTAGCCATCTGGACTAAATCTCCTACATGGAACGGTCACTATGCATTTTTTTTGAAAAATTTACTAAATACATCCCAAGAAGTCATAGTTGGAAAATGTACCCACACATGTCATTTTTGCCTCCATGAACCTTCAATCTATCTGATGCAAATGCATCAACAATTATTTAAGTTTTAATCCATCAATTTGCATTCATATGAAAGTTATGATTCAGTGTCTTACTGAGGTGGCAACCTATCAATATCAAATCCATTGTTAATTTTTAAGAAAAGACAAAGTTTAATAACAAAATGAATCAACAATAAACTTGTTATATGGGACGGTTAGAGTTTCTATTAGACTTAGGATATGCAATGGAGTAAGTATGTGTAAGTATTCAATACTATTATACTCAGCTGTGGAAATTGACTACCCATTATCCATTTGTATGAGAGGAGGAAAGGCTCATTGGCAGAAATTGCCTAACTCTTCCACATTAGAGAGATGAGTGCAATTTTAAAAGAGAAAAACAATTCAAATTAAGATTGATATGAATTTTTTTTCTCTTTTAAAAATGCACTCATCTCTGATGTGTAAGAGTTAGGCAATTTTTTTTTTTTTTTAATAAATATAATATTATATTGGTGAATGTACTTTTTCCAGTTCAACAATACAAAAATATTACTTACCTAAACCAATCGTATGACTCTTCAAACCCAAATCCCTGCATCCAAGCCCAAACCCTTTTTTTCAGTTTTACTAACGCATTTTGTCAAACACTTTAAGAGGTGTCCAAATTCCTGCATTCAAGCTCACCAATGTTGACTGTCAACCTCAAATAAGCCACAATTTTTACTTACTGGTGCAATACGATGCAAATACATGGGTTAATCTTCCATGAAAACAAATTGGCCCTTATACAACTTTCAATAATAGACTAATAATAGTATATTATTAATTGAAATAATAATAATAATAAAAAAAAAAAAAAAAAAAAACCAAACTCATCTTGAGTTTATACCTTCTGGATCCCAACGACTAAACCGTTTGGCTATGCACTTGCCTCTTTCCATCGTTGAAGAGCGAGAGCTCCTCTCGCCATGGCTTCAGCAAGATCCAACCTAAGTACCCAAACCTAAATTTTAAAAAGGAAAAATAAAAACTTTACCTATAGCAGTTCCGGTGGTTCACTGGAGAAAAATGAAAACAAAAATTGAAAAATAAACTCACCTCGAGAGGGCTGAGAGAAGAATCAGAAATCGAATTTGAAAAAAATCAATTAGTGGACTTTTAATTCAAGGGGCAGCAACTGAAGCGTTTGGGTTGGATGTAGGGATGGCAATAAACCCGTGACCCACGGGTACCCGACCCGCCCCGCCCCAAAAAACCCGCCCCGCCCCGCCCCGTTTATGTAATAGGGTATCGGGTCGGGTTTTTTTTAACATAAACGGGTTTTAATCGGGTTTTAAACGGGGTGGGTTTTATTGAAAAACCCGAATATGACCCGAACTATTTAAAAAAAAAAACCCAAAAAATCCTAAAACCTGAAACGGCGAAACCCGAGCCTCTCCTCAGTCGATCTCGATCTCCTTCACCGATCTCGGATTCTCGATCTCCTTCACCGATCTGCTCCTTCAAATCTCCTTCAGACTTTCCCGGTAAACAAATCTCTTTGGCTCGAACTATTCACTTCGTTTTGTGTTTTTGTTATCTGGGTTTTGTTTAATATGTGGATTTTTTTGGTTATTGTTATTGTTTTTGGTGGTTTTAAGCAATTTGAGCTGGTTTGGTATCTGGGTTTTTGTTTCTGCACTAGGAGTTGGATTTTGGATTTTGGATTTTGTTTCTGCAAAAAATGGCTATATCTCATAGGTGTTCGACCAAAGTCCTCTAAGAGTTGGATTTTGACCCTTTACTGCCTCATGGTCCATTGCTCACTGTTGGTTAGCATACTTCGTGTTTTGTATTTCTGCACTAGGATCGTTTTAATTGAAAGCTTTACAAACTGATAAAATCACTAAAATAATTTAGTATCAATGAAAAGTCATTGTGCAATTCTGAGCTAAGCTTGGATACTGGGTGGGTAGTTCTTAAAGATGATTTAGTATTCTCTTTTCTTTTCTTTTTTCTGTCATTCATTGTTTATGATTCTTTTTATGTGCTTTATGCTTCAGCAGACTAAAGCCAACCCCACTAATTGAGACAAAAGCAGAGAGTGTAGAATGTAGAATGTAGAGTGTATAAATCTGGTTGCTTTGGTTGTGTATAGAGTGTAGAATGTAGAATGTATATGGATTTTAGTTGTGTATGCTGTTTGGTTGCTCAGAAAACAGTAAAAGTAAATCTATTAAGGCTAATAATAATATGTAGTTGCTGACTGTTTAAGGCTAATAATAATATGAGTTATGGCAACTAGGAGGGTCTTTTAGTTATATCATGGTCCATGTTTGCCTATACTAGGAGGGTCACTAGTACATAATCTCCATTGAATATTTTATTAGACAGTAAAGTATGGTGCATTAACTATTTGTCATCTAGCATTTATTGTTTCCCCTGCTTTCTGTTTCTCCCAAATGCAGTTCTTGTCCTCCTGGACTTCCTCCCTCTTTTCACTTATGTGTGTGTCCTCAAGTTTATTTTTTTTTTGATAGGTAATAGACAAATTTTATTAAAGAGAATTCTTAAAGTGCATAAAGCATGCACAGTAAGAGTTACTGATTTACAGGGACAAAAGCAGGATCAATAGAAGATAAGGATGAAATAAAATCTAAAGTGGAGCTTTTAGTAGTCAAGTTTTGGGTTTGCTATGTTTTCAGTTTGCTTCAGGGCTTCTTTTGTATACATTTCATGTTCATGGGTTATGGCAACTTTTGGCATATTTTTTAAACTGAACACAACAAAGCCTAATATTAGTGCATAGAATTGATGAATCATCTAGGCAACTGGTACTGCTTTCTGTACAGGGAGATTTCAGTGGGAAAGGCTTGTGTAGCCTAATATTAGTGCTTGATCAAAAAGAGTATTTCCACTAGCAGACTAATCCTTTTGGTATGAAACATAGATAATTAGTTGAGATTGAGTCTATTAAGTATGTTTCATTGATGTCTATGAAAGATAATGTCTTAGGCATACTGTAATTAGGGCCGATGAGCTCTAGCTCAAACGGCAATGCCTCCCTTGTAAGAGCTAGGTCCATATTTTATCCATGATTGGCTCTATCTAAAGTAAAGCAGTTTACATCTGATTTATTTATTTTAGATGAATAATTTGCATCTGATTTAAGTCTGGCAAACTTGTGTACTTCACAAAATAACAATAGGATTCATCCATTACACATGAAACAAACCATTTAATATGAATGCTTACTTGTATCTTTTATGTTATTCCCTGTTTACTTGTATCTTTTATGTTATTCTCTTTACCATGCAAACTATTTAATATGAATGCTTCAAGTTTGAGTTTCCAAATTAATGGGTAAATTTTGCTATCCTTTCCTCTAGTCAATCTCACCTTTATTCGAAAATATTTACTATTTGCAACTTTGCTTGTTTTGAAGAATTGTCATGTTGAATACCTTAGGTTGTTGAGAGCGGAGGAAAGAACATAGAAATTGATGTGATGATGATAGAGCATGGACTACTCCAACTTGAGGAAGCTGAAATTGATGCCATTGTTTGATTCTTTTATGTGTAAAAGTAGTTCCATTGGCTATTGTATTGTGCTATAACTAACACAAAGATTGAAAATTATAAGTGTAACGGAGCACAACATATTTCAAACTATGGGTCACCTATATTATACAACGTTTTGATGCAATGTGTAGCATGTGATGGTGTGGACTTGGCAAATGACTTGTGTGGATAAATACTTACTGACCAACTGCATGCACATGTGTGTGGAAATTTAATTAAACCAGCTTATTTTACATTACGATAAGAAGACAGAAGAGAGCTTTAGAGTTGACTGTGAAAAGTTGGGTTAGAAGGTGAAACAAGCACAATATATAAATAATTAGTATAATCAAATGTTAATACATCATCCATAAATCCCAAGAAATTGGTCTAATAATTCTTAAATCTCATGTGATTCATGAATGCCCATGTTAATACATTGTCCGTAAATCCAAAGGAATTGGTCTAATGATTCTTAAACCTCATGTGATTCATGGATGCCCACGTTAGCAAAAAATAGTACATATAGTATGTAACTTTTGTAATATCAAGCACCTCCAAAAGTAATAATGGAAAAGTTTATTGAAATTTGAAGCACATTAGCATTGGAGAAGCTAAATAATTTTTTAGGCTTCTATTTCATTCTTTAAAAAAAAAAAAAAAGAATCGGGTCGGGTCGGGTCGGGTACCCGTCGGGTACTGTCGGGTCGGGTTAAACGGGTACCCGTTGAAACAAACGGGGCGGGGCAGTAAACGGGTTTTTGTAGGGCGGGTCTCTAAACGGGTCGGGGCGGGGCGGGTCTTAGCGGGTCGGGTCGAAACCCGACCCATTGCCATCCTTAGTTGGATGGGTAGAGAAAGAGAGGCAAAGAGTGGAAAGAACTATAATACAGATTAAAAAAAAAACGTAAGGAACATCAAAGGGTAAGGCTCAAAACGGCGTCGTTTTGGAAAACCTTATGTTATAAATCATTTGAGGGTATATTTGGAAATATACGAATACATTAGTTGAAACGTTACGCGTTCATGTTTTGAGTTTTTCTTTTTTCTTTTTTCTTTTTTATGGATCCTTTTAGTATTCTTGTGTTTTTTTTTTTTTTTTTTTTTGGTTGGTTTTACTTTTTTATTTTCACTTCTCTATATCTTACTTTTTATCCATTCTTTTCTTATTTATTTTTTTAACATCCTAAGTAATCAGAAAGTGGTTTTTTTTTTTTTTTTTGGTCATTTTCATTTCACATTTTTTTGTTACCTCTTTTTAGTTAGTGTTTTTGTGTAATTTTTTTTATTTTTTATTTTCATATCCAATGTAATTATTAATTGCCTGTTTGTTTGTCTGTCTTAGGGGTGATTTAATAATACAATAAAGTAAGATTTAATTAAATATCTTGAAATTAATAGTGCACACATATTTTTAATTGTCCATATTTATTACTTCCACATGTCATTCAGAAGGCATTGCCATATATGCCATGTGGCAAAAATATGACAATGTCTTCTACTACTTAATATATATATATATAAATCATTTGAGGGTATATTTGGAAATATACGAATACATTAGTTGAAACGTTACGCGTTCATGTTTTGAGTTTTTCTTTTTTCTTTTTTATGGATCCTTTTAGTATTCTTGTGTGTCTTTCGTTTTTTTTTTTTTTTTTTTTTTTGGTTGGTTTTACTTTTTTATTTTCACTTCTATATATCTTACTTTTTATCCATTCTTTTCTTATTTATTTTTTCAACATCCTAAGTAATCAGAAAGTGTTTTTTTTTTTTTTGGTCATTTTCATTTCACATTTTTTTGTTACCTCTTTTTAGTTAGTGTTTTGGTGTAATTTTTTTATTTTTTATTTTCATATCCAACGTAATTATTAATTGCCTCTTTGTTTGTTTTAGGGGTGATTTAATAATACAATAAAGTAAGATATTTAATTAAATATCTTGTGAAATTAATAGTGCACACGTATTTTTAATTGTCCATATTTATTACTTACCACATGTCATTCAGAAGGCATTGCCATATATGCCAATTGGCAAAAATATGGCAATGTCTTCTACTTTAATATATATATATATATATATATATATAGATACCTAGTTTATAAGGAACGAATTTCTTCAAAACTTCAGTATGCTAATCTCCATTTCACTTTAAACGCTTTTGTCATGAGCTGTATCCTATATCATTTTTATAGAAGTAGTTATGTTAGTTGTTATTTCAATTTTTTTTTAGTTTAATTAATTTTAATGTGGTTGTTGAAAGGTTTTTAAACTGTTCTGTCTAAGTAAATGTTTTTTTCTTTAATTTTAATTAATAGCATTATTGTTACTTATGAGGTTTGCTATCACATTTTAATGAGCAATATTGCCTTAACATACTGTCATAGATAAACATCAGAATACCAAGAGTTATTGTGTATGATAGTAAAAATAAGCACTACAATATACTATTTTCTTCATGTTAGTGTGTTATTTTAATTATTTTGAGTTTAATTAATTTTAATGTGGTAGTTGAAAGGTTCTTAAACGGCTCTTTCTAAGTAATTTTTTTTCTTTAATATTAATTAATAACATTATTGTTACTTATGAGGTTTGCTACCACATTCTATTGCCAATTAATGAACGATATTGCCTTAACATACCGTCATAGATAAATATCATAATACCAAGAATTATTGTGTATAATGGCAAAAATAAGCACTTGAATATACTATTTTCCTCAAATTTTCAGCATCATGAATTGTATTCTCTATCATTGTTTTGGTAGTAGTTATATCATTGTGTTATTTCAATTCTATTGAATTTAATGTATTTTAATGTGGTAGTTGAAAGGGTTTTTTAGCTGTAATGTCTAAGTAATATTTTTTTTAGTAAAACACTATCATTGTGAGGATATATGTTTCCTTCAAGTATATTATTTTGTTTTGAAAAATATTATTTTAAATTTATGTTAGTGGATTAAAGAAGCGGCGTAATTTTAGCCTTTTATTTTAAAGGGAATGTGAAAGAACATTATATGGTAGAGTAACCTAAGAATTCTAGAAGATCTCACTTTTTATCTAAATTTAATTTGTAATCAGTTTAATTGATGCTGTTATAAGTGATACAACCTTTCGTATATTATTCTACTTTGGTCAATATTTACTTATGTTAAAAATATAAATCATTTTCTAAATATGATACCAGGATAAATAAAATATCTAAATGTCAAATATTAACATTTCCTGCATGTAGGATATCATACATGTAAATGTTTCTCATAAAAAAATAATAAATAAATAAAAAGAGAAAAAAAGCAACATGTAAATTATTTTAACCGAAAATAAAAATATGTCAAA